>CM042874.1:13573771-13671351 GCA_023658055.1 Thaleichthys pacificus | reverse complement strand
ACTTTTGAACCGTATGACTGATTTTCAAAAATGAGGTACCATTGGATTCCCTGGATCAAGACGAGTTCAACGCACCGTATGACGTCAATTTCCGGTTATATAGATTTTCCGTCATTTCCGGTTTTATCAAAAACCTTTGAAAGCCTACTCCTCCTACAATTGTTGTCATATCTTCTTCAAAATTACCAGTGATGATCTTCAGACCAAGCCTCACAAAAGTTATCCCATGGCGTTTTGATTTTCTAAACCGTTTGTCTGGTACAGCCAATCAAAATTGGCCAAAAAGCAACCAAACAGGAATTTGGGTCAAATCTAAGCAAATCTTTAATATATCAACACTAAACTTGGTATATCGGTGCAAGACACTACAACATGTTACCATGTGCAAAGGCAACTTCGTATATCCAAACATGATTGATATAAAGCAAATCGAATTTATCGCTAATGCTAAAAAAATGCTTTACACATCCGCCAGTCAAAAACTGATACTCTGATGCAATCACAAGTTCATATGAAGACTATTGAGAATGTTTAGTACACAAATCTGAGAAAAAGTTGACTGTGAGATGAAAAGTCGATTTTTTGTGAATATTTGCAGCATGGATTTTTATATACAGTGACAATTTGTAAAGAATATGCATTTTTCAATGGTTGGCAATGTTAGGAGGAATCCGCCATTGCTGCTTGCAGCTATATTTATTATTATTATTATTATTCTAGTTCCATGGGAGTCAATGGCAGCCCCTAGACCCCTTGGATAACTTTTTGTGAAATTTGGCACACTCATTAAGGACAGTTCCTTCTATACCTACACCAAGTTTCATGTATCCCATTAGACCACTCTAGCACCACCAATGGGTCAAAGTTGGACTTCTGTTTACACACGCAACTTTTGAACCGTATGACTGACTTTCAAAAATGAGGTACCATTGGATTCCCTGGATCAAGACGAGTTCAACGCACCCTATGACGTCAATTTCCGGTTATATAGATTTTCCGCCATTTCCGGTTGTATCAAAAACCTTTGAAAGCCTACTCCTCCTACAATTGTTGTCATATCTTCTTCAAAATGACCAGTGATGATCTTGGTATGTCGGTGGAAGACACTACAACATGTTACCATGTGCAAAGGCAACTTCGTATCTCCAAAAATGATTGATATAAAGCAAATTGAATTTATCGCTGACGCTAAAATAATGCTTTACACATCCGCCAGTCAAAAACTGATACTCTGATTCAATCACAATTTCTTATGAAGACTCTTGAGAATGTTTAGTACACAAATCTGAGAAAAAGTTGGCTGTGAGATGAAAAGTCGATTTTTTGTGAATATTTGAAACTAGCATGCTTGGCTAATTGCTAAGGAAATTTCCAATGTAATGTCTCCCTCTGCTCCTCAGCGCGCGCGCTCCACATTCTCACACACACTCAGCCTTTCCCTTGACACACGCGCAGGCTTGGCAAGACGCATACTCAACATTTCAGGAGAGTGTGGGCTGACCAAGCCCCCACTCGTTGCTTGGTCTTTAGCAAAGGCCCATGTGGATCTTGATGGTATTGCATTTCCGATTTTGAATGCAATGGTAAAAAGTTCTCAAAATCCTGAAACATTGATAGTATAGGCCAAGAGTAACTACCACACCACAAATGGCCCAATATCACCCATAGAAGACGCTACAGGCCACGCCCAGATGCACAAAGATACAAGGCTTTCTGGAATGGGTAGGCTCACCAAGCCCCCTCCCTTCACTCCTTGGCTTGAAATAAAAGCCCTTGTGGATCTTAATGGTATTGCATTTCAGATTTGGTATCCCATTTGTAAGTCTACAGCATAGATTTTTCTATACAGTGACAATTTGTGTAGAACATACATTTTTCAATGGTTCGCAATGTTAGGAGGAATCCGCCATTGCTGCTTGCAGCTATATTTATTATTAGGATTCCTCCGTAAGGAGGAAACCTATTGTTATTGTTAGTTTTATTATTATTATTATTCTAGTTCCATGGGAGTCAATGGCAGCCCCTAGACCCCTTCGATAACTTTTTGTGAAATTTGGTACACTCATTAAGGACAGTTCCTTCTATACCTACACCAAGTTTCATGTATCCCATTAGACCACTCTAGCGCCACCAATGGGTCAAAGTTGGACTTGTGTTCACACACGCAACTTTTGAACTGTATGATCGATTTTCAAAAATGAGGTACCATTGGATTCCCTGGATCAAGACGAGTTCAACGCACCCTATGACGTCAATTTCCGGTTATATAGATTTTCCGCCATTTCCGGTTTTATCAAAAACCTTTGAAAGCCTACTCCTCCTACAATTGTTGTCATATCTTCTTCAAAATTACCAGTGATGATCTTCAGACCAAGCCTCACAAAAGTTATCCCATGGCGTTTTGATTTTCTAAACCGTTTGTCTGGTAAAGCCAATCAAAATTGGCCAAAAAGCAACCAAACAGGAATTTGGGTCAAATCTCAGCAAATCTTTGATATATCAACACTAAACTTGGTATATCGGTGGAAGACACTACAACATGTTACCATGTGCAAAGGCAACTTCGTA
The DNA here is from genome assembly GCA_023658055.1 of Thaleichthys pacificus. Taxonomy (NCBI): domain Eukaryota; kingdom Metazoa; phylum Chordata; class Actinopteri; order Osmeriformes; family Osmeridae; genus Thaleichthys; species Thaleichthys pacificus. Next base: position 13,668,783 of record CM042874.1, on the reverse strand, counting down.
TCTCCAAAAATGATTGATATAAAGCAAATCGAATTTATCGCTGACGCTAAAAAAATGCTTTACACATCCGCCAGTCAAAAACTGATACTCTGATGCAATCACAAGTTCATATGAAGACTCTTGAGAATGTTTAGTACACAAATCTAAGAAAAAGTTGACTGTGAGATGAAAAGTCGATTTTTTGTGAATATTTGAAACTAGCAATTCTTGGCTAATTGCTAAGGAAATTTCCAATGTAATGTCTCCCTCTGCTCCTCAGCGCGCGCGCTCCACATTCTCACACACACTCAGCCTTTCCCTTGACACACGCGCAGGCTTGGCAAGACGCATACTCAACATTTCAGGAGAGTGTGGGCTGACCAAGCCCCCACTCATTGCTTGGTCTTTAGCCCATGTGGATCTTGATGGTATTGCATTTCCGATTTTGAATGCAATGGTAAAAAGTTCTCAAAATCCTGAAACATTGATAGTATAGGCCAAGAGTAACTACCACACCACAAATGGCCCAATATCACCCATAGGTGGTGCTACAGGCCATGCCCAGATGCACAAAGATACTAGGCTTTCTGGAATGGGTAGGCTCACCAAGCCCCCTCCCTTCACTCCCTGGCTTGAATTAAAAGCCCTTGTGGATCTTGATGGTATTGCATTTCAGATTTGGTATCCCATTGGTAAGTCTACAGCATGGATTTTTCTATACAGTGACAATTTGTGTAGAATATACATTTTTCAATGGTTCGCAATGTTAGGAGGAATCCGCCATTGCTGCTTGCAGCTATATTTAGGATTCCTCCGTAAGGAGGAAACCTATTGTTATTGTTAGTTTTATTATTATTATTATTATTATTCTAGTTCCATGGGAGTCAATGGCAGCCCCTAGACCCCTTGGATAACTTTTTGTGAAATTTGGCACACTCATTAAGGACAGTTCCTTCTATACCTACACCAAGTTTCATGTATCCCATTAGACCACTCTAGCGCCACCAATGGGTCAAAGTTGGACTTGTGTTCACACACGCAACTTTTGAACCGTATGACTGATTTTCAAAAATGAGGTACCACTGGATTCCCTGGATCAAGACGAGTTCAACGCACCGTATGACGTCAATTTCCGGTTATATAGATTTTCCGCCATTTCCGGTTTTATCAAAAACCTTTGAAAGCCTACTCCTCCTACAATTGTTGTCATATCTTCTTCAAAATTACCAGTGATGATCTTCAGACCAAGCCTCACAAAAGTTATCCCATGGTGTTTTGATTTTCTAAACCGTTTGCCTGGTAAAGCCAATCAAAATTGACCAAAAAGCAACCAAACAGGAATTTGGGTCAAATCTAAGCAAATCTTTAATATATCAACACTAAACTTGGTATATCGGTGGAAGACACTACAACATGTTACCATGTGCAAAGGCAACTTCGTATCTCCAAACATGATTGATATAAAGCAAATCGAATTTATCGCTAATGCTAAAAAAATGCTTTACACATCCGCCAGTCAAAAACTGATACTCTGATGCAATCACAAGTTCATATGAAGACTCTTGAGAATGTTTAGTACACAAATCTGAGGAAAAGTTGACTGTAACATGAAAAGTAGATTTTTGGTGAATATTTGAAACATGCGTGCTTGGCTAATTGCTAAGGAAAATTGCAATGTAATGTCTCCCTCTGCTCCTGAGCGCGCGCGCTCCACATTCTCACACACACTCAGCCTTTCCCTTGACACACGCGCAGGCTTGGCAAGACGCATACTCAACATTTCAGGAGAGTGTGGGCTGACCAAGCCCCCACTCATTGCTTGGTCTTTAGCAAAGGCCTTGTGGATCTTGATGGTATTGCATTTCTGATTTTGTATGCAATGGTAAAAAGTTCTCCAAATCCTGAAACATTGATAGTATAGGTTAAGAGTAACTACCACACCTCAAATGGCCCAACATCACCCATAGGTGACGCTATAGGCCACGCCCTGATGCAAAAAGATACAAGGCTTTCTGGAATGGGTAGGCTCACTAAGCCCCCTCCCTTCACTCCTTGGGTTGAAATAAAGGCCCTTGTGGATCTTGATGGTATTGCATTTCAGACTTGGTATCCCATTTGTAAGTCTGCAGCATGGATTTTTATATACAGTGACAATTTGTAAAGAATATGCATTTTTCAATGGTTGGCAATGTTAGGAGGAATCCGCCATTGCTGCTTGCAGCTATATTTATTATTCTTCTTCCGTCATGGGTGTCTATGGCAGCCCCCATAAGCGCTTGGTCGAAAGTTGTGAAATTTGGCACACTCATTGGGGACAGTCCCCTGGTCCAATTCACAAGGTGGCATGTCTCATACCTGGGCACTCTAGCGCCACCAATGGGTCAAAGTTGGACTTGTGTTTACACACGCAACATTTGAACCGCATGTCCGATTGTCAAAATTGAGGTTCCGATGGATTCCTTGGATCAAGCCGAGTTCAACGCACACCATGGCGTCAATTTCCGGTTATATAGAATTTCCGCAATTTCCGGTTTTATCAAAACCCTTTGAAAGCCTACTCCTCCTACAATTTTTGTCAAATCTTCGTCAAAATTACCAGAGATAATCTACAGACCAAGCGTCACAAAATTTATCGAAAATAATTTTGATCCTCACAACCGTTTGTTCAGTACAGCCAATCAAATTCAGCAGAAAAGCCGCCAAACAGGAAGGCAAGTAATATCTCAGCAGTTCTTTGAGGCAGTGACACCAAATTTGTTACGCCTACTCTGAACCTTATTCTGAGGATGTCCTCCAAAAATGGTGTCATGTGACTAAAAGGGGGCGTGGCCGGAAGCATAAACGTGTTTTGGCTAATAACTGTTGAAGTCTTTACCTTAATAAAGTATTTTCTTTGTCTCTTGATGTGTTGTGAGATCCCAAGCCTGACCTTCGATAATATTTCATAACAACCGAATTGACGCGGCCGCCATTTTGGATTTTATGGAAAAGTGCAATGGTCCATATGCTATGGTTAACTCTCTCTGGGCTACGGATGTAGCGGTACTAGCATCTCACTGCTCTCCGGTCCTTGAGCTGCTAACTGTAAAAATCAGACCCTTCTATCTACCTCGGGAATTCACTGCGGTCGTCATGAGTGCAGTCTACATCCCCCCCCGGGTAGACAAGGCCGCTGCTTTGGATGAACTGTATGGGATTATCAATAGTCTGGAAAATGTGCACCCAGAGGCGGCCTTCATTGTTGTTGGTGATTTCAACAGAGCTAACATGAAGAAAGTCCTGCCCAAGTACTATCAGCACATTGACTTCCCCACACGTGGAGACCAGATCCTTGACCATTGTTATACAACATTCAAGGGCAGCTACAAACCCCTCCCCCGCCCTGCTTTTGGGAAGGCTGATCACACCTCCATTCTTCTCCTCCCTGCATATGAACAAAAGCTAAAACAGGTCAGACCGGTTGAGAGGTCAGTTCACCTATGGAGTGACGAGTGTGTGGCGACCCTCCAGGACTGCTTTGACACCACTGACTGGCTGATGTTCAAGGAGGCAGCAGATGGGGACATTAACGAATACTCAGACACTGTCTCCAGCTACATCCAGCACTGCATTGATGACGTTGTCCCCAAGAAGGTTGTCCGGTCTTTCCCCAATCAGAAGCCCTGGGTTGATGCCGCGGTCCGGGCCAAGCTGAGAGCCCGCACTGTCGCCTTTAACTCTGGGGACCCTGATGAGTACAGGAAGGCCAGATACGACCTTCTGAAGGCCATCAAAGCAGCGAAAAGGGCTTACAGGACCAAGGTGGAGTCCAGCTACCATGGCTCTGACCCCAGGCGCATGTGGAGTGGACTTAAAGCCATTACTGACTACAAAGGGAGAGGCTACAATGAGACCCAGTCCTCTGTCCTACTGCCAGACGAGCTGAACTCCTTCTACGCTCGCTTTGAGAGGGACAGTGACCCCCCTGCAGTGGAGCTACCTGAAGGCCAAGCCAGTGGTGTGCCTACACTAACTGTAGCCGAGGTGAGGCTGTGCTTTAAGAAGATCAACCCTCGCAAGGCACCTGGCCCAGACGGCATATCAGGTAGGGCCCTCAGGGGCTGCGCTGACCAGCTGGCAGGGGTCTTCAGTGACATCTTCAACCTCTCCCTTAACCTGTCTGTACTCCCCACCTGCTTCAAGAGGACCACCATTATCCCTGTGCCCAAGAACACCAAGGTCACTTGTCTGAACGACTATCGCCCGATAGCACTGACCTCTGTCATCATGAAGTGCTTCGAGCGGCTAGTCAAATCATTCATCTGCTCCTCGCTGCCCCCCACACTGGACCCTATGCAGTTTGCATACCGGTCCAACAGGTCTACAGACGATGCCATCGCTCTGTCTATGCACACCGCTCTCTCCCACCTGGACAAGGGGAATACATATGTGAGGATGCTGTTCATTGACTACAGCTCTGCATTCAACACTATCATCCCCTCCAGACTGGTCTCCAAGCTTGTGGACCTGGGACTAAGCACCTCCCTCTGCAAGTGGATCTTCCACTTCCTGACGGGAAGGCCACAGGTGGTGAGAATCGGTGACCGCACTTCATCCGTACTGATCACCAACACAGGCACCCCCCAGGGCTGTGTGCTCAGCCCTCTCCTGTTCTCCTTGTTCACTTACGACTGTGTGGCAACGCACAGCTCCAACCTCCTTGTTAAGTTTGCTGACGACACAACCATCGTGGGCCTCATCTCTGACAGTGACGAGTCAGCCTACAGAGAGGAGGTTGACACCCTGACATCATGGTGTCAGGACAATAACCTCTCTCTTAACATCAGCAAGAACAAGGAGATGATTGTGGACTATAGGAGGCGGAAGGAGGATGAGCATGCACCCCTACACATCAATGGATCGGAAGTGGAGAAGGTCAGCTGCTTCAAGTTCCTCGGGGTGAACATCAGCAATGACCTCATCTGGTCTGTTCACACGGACAAGGTGGTCAAAGCGGCCCGTAAGCGCCTCTTCTTCCTGAGGAGACTGAAGAAGTTTGGTATGGACTCAGTCATCCTCACTAACTTTTACAGATGCACTATCGAGAGCATTCTGACTGGTTGTATTACAGTGTGGTATGGGAGCTGCACAGACAGGGACCGCAAGGCCCTACGAAGTGTGGTCCGTTCTGCTGAGTTCATCATCGGCAGGAAGCTCCCAGCCCTACAGGACACCTACCACACACGTTGCCTAAGGAAAGCCGGCAGGATTCTAAGAGACTGTTCCCACCCATCCTTCAGTCTCTTTACCCCGTTGCCTTCTGGCAGGCGTTACCGCAGCATCCGGTCGCGCACACGCAGACTGGACAACAGTTTCTACCCAAGGGCCATCAGGCTTCTGAATGGACACTGATATGGACATTGATTTACTGCACACAGTCACTTATACACTGTCACTTTCAGCTACTGGTTGCACTATCAGTAACATTGCACTACTGTACCTCACTGTACCTCGCCACTAGGCTCCTGTATGGTCATTGACTTAGTCACTGATCTGCAAATTTGCACTATTGTACTGTACTCCACTTAGGTTAGAATAGGTTATAGGGTTGAAACAGGTTTTATGTGCATTTAGGGTTAGTATAGTACACTATTTATTGTTATCTGTAATTTAGGAAGTTTTAGTATTAGGGTTAGTATAGTCGATTATTTATTGCTATCTGTATATTTAGGAAGTTTCACTTATTTAAGCTCAGCATAGATGTAAATTATGTTCCGTGTACTTATATGTTATGTCATGCCAGGTGCTTGCGTTGTCTTGTCTTAAGAATTTCAGTGCCCAGTCTAACCTTGTGTTGTTCTGTGTACCTGACAAATAAAAGACTTGAACTTGGACTTGAACTTGAAAAGTGTAAAAACCTTTTTCACGCCCCAAATTTTGTCCAATGATTACCAAATTTGGCACAGATTATCTTCAGACCCAGCTGCACAAAAGGTATCAGATGTATTTTCCATTTTCAAAAACGTTTGTTCGGTAGAGCCGATCAAAGGCGGCGGCAAAGCCGCCAAACGAGACGTGAGAGTGTAACTCAACAACCATTTGTCCGATTGTCACCAAACTTCGGTTCCTTTGTTCTCACGAGGAGCAGAGGAGGCCTGCGGTGTTATACCAGAAATGAACACTTTGAACACTCGGTACTCTTGAACGCAAACAGATATTTCAACCAAACTTGGTGTGTTGCATGAGTGCAACAGGTTGTTGTGACTTAATTGTTGCACAAGTGCTATGGAGGCCATGTCCTGCTCTGGACTGCTTGGCCCCTCCATTGCTGCTTGCAGCTATATTTATTATTTTTCTTAGGACTGGGTGTCTATGGCAGGCCCTAGAAGCGCTTGGTCGAAAGTTGTGAAATTTGGCACACTCATTGGGGACAGTCCCATGGTCCAATTTACAAAGTTTCATGTCTCATACCTCGGCACTCTAGCGCCACCAACGGGTCAAAGTTGGAGTTGCATTTACATAAGTAACTTTTGAACCGCATGTCCGATTGTCAAAAATGAGGTGCCGATGGATTCCTTGGATCAAGCCGAGTTCAACGCACACCATGGCGTCAATTTCGGTTATATAGAATTTCCGCAATTTCCAGTTTTATCAAAACCCTTTGAAAGCCTACTCCTCCTACAATTTTTGTCAAATCTTCGTCAAAATTACCAGAGATAATCTACAGACCAAGCCTCACAAAAGTTATCGAAAAGAATTTTGATCATCACAACCGTTTGTCCGTGACAGCCAATCAAATTCAGCAGAAAAGCTGCCAAACAGGAAGTGAAGTCATATCTCAGCAGTTTTTTGATGCAGTGACACCAAATTTGTTATGCCTAATCGGAACCTTATTTTGAGGATGTCCTCCAAAATTTGTGTCATGTGACTACAAGGGGGCGTGGCCGGAAGCATAAACGTGTTTTGGCTAATAACTGTTGAAGTTTTTAGCTTAATAAAGTATTTTCTTTGTCTCTTGATGTCTTCTGAGATCCCAAGCCTGACCTTCGATAAGATTTCATAACAACCGAATTGACGCGGCCGCCATTTTGGATTTCATGGAAAAGTGTAAAAACCTTTTTCACGCACCAAATTTTGTCCAATGATTACCAAATTTGGCACAGATTATCTTCAGACCCAGCTGCACAAAAGGTATCAGATGTATTTTCCATTTTCAAAAACGTTTGTTCGGTAGAGCCGATCAAAGGCGGCGGCAAAGCCGCCAAACGAGACGTGAGAGCGTAACTCAGCAACCATTTGTCCGATTGTCACCAAACTTCGGTTCCTTTGTTCCCACGAGGAGCAGAGGAGGCCTGCGGTGTTATACCAGAAAAAAACACTTTGAACACTCGGTACTCTTGAACGCAAACAGATATTTCAACCAAACTTGGTGTGTTGCATGAGTGCAACAGGTTGTTGTGACTTAATTGTTGCACAAGTGCTATGGAGGCCATGTCCTGCTCTGGACTGCTTGGCCCCTCTATTGCTGCATGCAGCTATATTTAGGATTCCTCCGTCAGGAGGTCCAAAAAATTTTTTTTGGACAGAACGGTTTCTAGTCTTCCGGTCTATCCTCCGGTTGTAAAACATAGCAATGAGTGTTTATTTGAGCCCATAACAACACTCCGATCATCTGTTTAGCGAGACTGTGTAAACCACTGCAAAACAACACAGGTTTACCACAGAAGCTAGCTACTTGGAGTCTATGCATGGTAGTGTCAGATTCACAACTGAGTTAGCTTTAATGAAGTATATTGATTGTTCAGGTGGATTCCTTGCCTGTTGCACAAATTCATTTCAGTAACCTAAACCAGGACAAATCGCCACTGATGCTAGGCATGATTTGAAATTCCCTTCCATGACAAGTTATGGCACCCCAAACAACCTTTTTAAAGCACTACGAGTAAGCTATTATTTACAGCAGCAACCCAGTCATCCCGTTGTCCCAAATAGAACTAAATTACAGCTGTTTGAACTTTAACCAAATCTGACAATGCTTGCCATTGGAGAAACATCTCATTTTGTTATCCAGTTACTGAACATTGGGAAGTCAAGATCTGAGAATGGCTCAATTGGATAATATGTTGTGCTGGTAAACGAAGGGTTGTAGGTTCAAAACCAGTCAACGGCAATTTTTTTATTTTTTTTTACAGAACGGTTTCTAGTCTTCCGGTCAATCCTCTGGTTGTAAAACATAGCATAGTGTTTATTTGAGCCCATTACAACACTCCAATCATCTGTTTAGTGAGACTGTAAACCACTGCAAAACAAGCCAGGTTCACCACCGTAGCTAGCTACTTGTAGTCTACGTAGGCATAGTGTCATATTTACCAAGTTAGCTCGAATGAAGTATATTGATTGTTCAGGTGGATCCCTTGCCTGCCGCAAATTCATTTAAGTTACCTAAGCCAGAACACATCGCCACTGATGCTAGGATTGGAAATTCCCTTCCAAACAACTTTTTTAAAGCACTTCGAGTAAGCTATTCTTTACAGCAGCAACCCAGTCATCCCGTTGTCCCGTTTTTATGTCCCATATATAAATAGGACTAAATTACAACAGTTTTAAACCACCTCCCGGAAATGAGTCTGCAGGTTGGCATGTCTGTGAATGGCTTAGTAGGATGAGACGCAGGGCTGCTATGTGAAGGGTTGTGGGTTCTAATATAGTCAGAGCCCTAAACTTTTTCTTTTTTTTCTGACAGAAATTAGTTTCAAGTCTTTTGGTTAATCCCAGTGTAACTATCTGTCAATTTTACAACATTTTGCCATCTTGAAGGAGGAATCCGCCATTGCTGCTTGCAGCTATATTCTTATTATTATTATTACACATCTTCTTCTGCCATGGGAGTCTATGGCAGCCCCTAGAACCACATGGTCAGAAGTTGTGAAATTTGGCACACTCTTTGGGACGAGTCCCCTCATCAATTTCACCAAGTTTCATGTCTCCCATTCCAACCATCTAGCGCCACCAATGGGTCAAAGTTGAAGGTGTGTTTACACACGTTACCTTTGAACCATATGCCGCATTTTCCAAAATGAGGTATCATTGGATTCCCGGGATCAAGCCGAGTTCAACGCACTCTATGACGTCATACCCAGTCATATAGATTCTCCGCCATTCTGAATGTTAAGGAGACACGTTTTTTCGCTACTCCTCCTACAATTCTTGTCGAATCTTTTTCAAAATTGCCACAGATGATCTTCAGACCAAGCCTCACAAAAGTTATCGTATGGATTTTTGATTTTCGAAATTGTTTGTTAGTTACAGCCAATCAAATTCAGCAACTGATCCGGAAAAAGGGAAGTGAGGTCATATCTTAGTGAATCTTTGATGCATTGACTCCAAACTTGGTGTATGGATTCACGACCCTGTTATTAAGAGGTCCGAAAAAGGTAGGGTCATTTGAGGTCTAGGGGGCGCTACAATAGACAAAACTGTGTTTTGACCAATAACTGTTGATTTGTTTGTCGTATTTAAGTGATTCCTATGTCTCGTGATATCTTAGGAGATCCCGTGTCTGACGCATGTTAACGCATGATACCAGACGAATTGATGAGGCCGCCATTTTGAATGAATGAATTAAACTTTTCCCCCTACTCCTACACAATGTATCCAATATTCACCAGATTTGGCACAGATTATCTTCCGACCACAATCACCTTGACATGTCAAAATAGGATTGAATTACAGCTGTTGGAGCAACAACTTGGGCCAAATCTGACCACGTGTGCCACAGGAGAAACGGCTTACTTTTTGTATACAGTAACTGTACACAGCAATTCCCAGCGCTGAAAATGGCTCACTGGGATAAGACGGGCTCCTTTGAAGTGCAAGGTCGTAGGTTCGAATCCAGCCAAAGTCACAAGCATGTCATGATACTGGTTTATCTGTTTAGTGAAGCCAGGTATGCGACAGTAGCTGTCGAGCAGTATAATCATAATGGTCACGATAATGTTTCATTCTCAAGGGATTTATACTCATGAAGAGTCAGATTTATTGTGCTTTGTAGATATAATGATGCTACATCTAGCCAGTGCATCGGATTTCTTGCATCATAATTTCTGAACAGATTTGTCATAAATCACAAGATTGGTCTCTTCTGATTCTATGTGGCATACTAAGTCGAAATATATCACACTGTCCCGTGTCCGCCATTTTGGGCGTCGGCCATTTGGAATTTTCATAAAAACAAACTCCTTGTTTGCCGTTGCTCCTATTTTCATGGACATGTAATCAAATAATTTTCAGACCACAATCACCTTGACATATCAAAATAGGACTGAATTACAGCTTTTTATACTTGGGTCAAGTCTGACAACGCTTCCCACAGGAGAAACTGCTTACTTTTTTTATACAGTAACTGAACACAGCATTTCCCTGCAGTGAGAATAGCTCACTGGGATAAGATGGGTTCCTCTGAAGTGCAAGGTCATAGGTTCGAACCCAGCCACAGTCATCAAGCATGACATGATACTGGTTTATCTGTTTAGTGAAGCCAGGTATGCCACAGTAGCTGTCTAACAGTATAATGGTAATGATAATGTTTCATTCTCAGGGGATCTATACTCAAGAAGAGTCAGATTTATTGTGCTTTGTAGATATGTGTCCTCTAACCTCTAGGGGGGCGATCCCGTGTCTGACACATGTTAACTTGTGATACCAGCCGAATTGTTGCCGCCATTTTGAATGAATTAATAAAACGTTTTTGTCCTACTCCTCCTACAAAATGTATCAAATATTCACAAAATTTGGGACAGATTATCTTCAGACCACAATCACCTTGACATGTCAAAATAGGACTGAATTACAGCTGTTTAAACTTGGGCCAAATCGGACAACCGCTTACCACAGGAAAAACTGCTTATATTTTTACCCAGTAACTGAATCGCTCACTAGGATAAGTTGGTGTCCTGGCAACGGCAACGTCAGAGGTTCGAATCCAGCCAAAGCCGACGAGCTTGTCATGTCTCTGATTCTCTGTTTAGCGAGACTGTAAGCCACTGCAAAGGAAGCCAGGTACACCGCAGTCGCTAGTTACCTGTAGTCAAGCTACAAGCTATAGTCAATGCAATCCTCACACAAACTATCAAAATGATTTTAGATTTTCGAAACCGTTTGTCCAGTACAGCCAATCGAAATCGGCAGCAGAGCCGCCAAACAGAAAGTTGTGTCGTATCTCAGCAAATCTTTGATGGATTCACGCCAAACTTGCTGCGTGTACTTGGAACACTCTTCTGAGGATGTCGAAAGTTTCTTCTGGGTCATCTGACCTGCTTGGCCACCCCATTGCTGCTTGCAGCTATATTTATTATTATTACACATCTTCTTCTGCCGTGGGAGTCTATGGCAGCCCCTAGAACCGTATTGTCAGAAGTTGTGAAATTTGGCACACTCTTTGGGGCCAGTCCCCTCATCAATTTCACCAAGTTTCATGTCTCCATTTCAAACCCTCTAGCGCCACCAATGGGTCAAAGTTGAAGGTGTGTTTACACACTTTACTTTTGAACCACATGTCTCATTTTCAAAAATGAGGTATTGTTGTATTCCCTGGATCAAGACGAGTCCAATGCACTATATGACGTCATACCCAGTTATATAGTATATATATGTATATATATATGTATATATATATACAATTTTTGTCGAATCTTTTTCAAAATTGCCACAGATGATCTTCAGACCAAGCCTCACAAAAGTTATCGTATGGATTTTTGATTTTCGAAATCGTTTGTTAGTTACAGCCAATCAAATTGAGCAACTGATCTGGAAAAAGGGAAGTGAGGTCATATCTTAGTCAATCTTTGACGCATTGACTCCAAATTTGGTGTATGGACTCAGGAACCACTTATTAAGAGGTCTGAGACAGGTAGTGACATTTGACCTCTAGGGGGCACTACAATAGGCAGGATTGTGTGTTGACCAATAACTGTTGATTTGTTTGTCTTATTTAAGTGATTCCTTTGTCTCGTGATATCTTAGTAGATCCTGTGTCTGACACGTTAACTTTTGATACCAGCCAAATTGATGTGGCCGCCATTTCGAATGAATATAACGTTTTTTCGCTACCCCTCCTATAAAGTTGTCCAATCTTCACCAAATTTGGCACAGATTATCTTCCGACCACAATCACCTTGACATGTCAAAATAGGATTGAATTACAGCTGTTGGAGCAACAACTTGGGCCAAATCTGACCACGTGTGCCACAGGAGAAACGGCTTACTTTTTGTATACAGTAACTGTACACAGCAATTCCCAGCGCTGAAAATGGCTCACTGGGATAAGACGGGCTCCTTTGAAGTGCAAGGTCGTAGGTTCGAATCCAGCCAAAGTCACAAGCATGTCATGATACTGGTTTATCTGTTTAGTGAAGCCAGGTATGCGACAGTAGCTGTCGAGCAGTATAATCATAATGGTCACGATAATGTTTCATTCTCAAGGGATTTATACTCATGAAGAGTCAGATTTATTGTGCTTTGTAGATATAATGATGCTACATCTAGCCAGTGCATCGGATTTCTTGCATCATAATTTCTGAACAGATTTGTCATAAATCACAAGATTGGTCTCTTCTGATTCTATGTGGCATACTAAGTCGAAATATATCACACTGTCCCGTGTCCGCCATTTTGGGCGTCGGCCATTTGGAATTTTCATAAAAACAAACTCCTTGTTTGCCGTTGCTCCTATTTTCATGGACATGTAATCAAATAATTTTCAGACCACAATCACCTTGACATATCAAAATAGGACTGAATTACAGCTTTTTATACTTGGGTCAAGTCTGACAACGCTTCCCACAGGAGAAACTGCTTACTTTTTTTATACAGTAACTGAACACAGCATTTCCCTGCAGTGAGAATAGCTCACTGGGATAAGATGGGTTCCTCTGAAGTGCAAGGTCATAGGTTCGAACCCAGCCACAGTCATCAAGCATGACATGATACTGGTTTATCTGTTTAGTGAAGCCAGGTATGCCACAGTAGCTGTCTAACAGTATAATGGTAATGATAATGTTTCATTCTCAGGGGATCTATACTCAAGAAGAGTCAGATTTATTGTGCTTTGTAGATATGTGTCCTCTAACCTCTAGGGGGGCGATCCCGTGTCTGACACATGTTAACTTGTGATACCAGCCGAATTGTTGCCGCCATTTTGAATGAATTAATAAAACGTTTTTGTCCTACTCCTCCTACAAAATGTATCAAATATTCACAAAATTTGGGACAGATTATCTTCAGACCACAATCACCTTGACATGTCAAAATAGGACTGAATTACAGCTGTTTAAACTTGGGCCAAATCGGACAACCGCTTACCACAGGAAAAACTGCTTATATTTTTACCCAGTAACTGAATCGCTCACTAGGATAAGTTGGTGTCCTGGCAACGGCAACGTCAGAGGTTCGAATCCAGCCAAAGCCGACGAGCTTGTCATGTCTCTGATTCTCTGTTTAGCGAGACTGTAAGCCACTGCAAAGGAAGCCAGGTACACCGCAGTCGCTAGTTACCTGTAGTCAAGCTACAAGCTATAGTCAATGCAATCCTCACACAAACTATCAAAATGATTTTAGATTTTCGAAACCGTTTGTCCAGTACAGCCAATCGAAATCGGCAGCAGAGCCGCCAAACAGAAAGTTGTGTCGTATCTCAGCAAATCTTTGATGGATTCACGCCAAACTTGCTGCGTGTACTTGGAACACTCTTCTGAGGATGTCGAAAGTTTCTTCTGGGTCATCTGACCTGCTTGGCCACCCCATTGCTGCTTGCAGCTATATTTATTATTATTACACATCTTCTTCTGCCGTGGGAGTCTATGGCAGCCCCTAGAACCGTATTGTCAGAAGTTGTGAAATTTGGCACACTCTTTGGGGCCAGTCCCCTCATCAATTTCACCAAGTTTCATGTCTCCATTTCAAACCCTCTAGCGCCACCAATGGGTCAAAGTTGAAGGTGTGTTTACACACTTTACTTTTGAACCACATGTCTCATTTTCAAAAATGAGGTATTGTTGTATTCCCTGGATCAAGACGAGTCCAATGCACTATATGACGTCATACCCAGTTATATAGTATATATATGTATATATATATGTATATATATATACAATTTTTGTCGAATCTTTTTCAAAATTGCCACAGATGATCTTCAGACCAAGCCTCACAAAAGTTATCGTATGGATTTTTGATTTTCGAAATCGTTTGTTAGTTACAGCCAATCAAATTGAGCAACTGATCTGGAAAAAGGGAAGTGAGGTCATATCTTAGTCAATCTTTGACGCATTGACTCCAAATTTGGTGTATGGACTCAGGAACCACTTATTAAGAGGTCTGAGACAGGTAGTGACATTTGACCTCTAGGGGGCACTACAATAGGCAGGATTGTGTGTTGACCAATAACTGTTGATTTGTTTGTCTTATTTAAGTGATTCCTTTGTCTCGTGATATCTTAGTAGATCCTGTGTCTGACACGTTAACTTTTGATACCAGCCAAATTGATGTGGCCGCCATTTCGAATGAATATAACGTTTTTTCGCTACCCCTCCTATAAAGTTGTCCAATCTTCACCAAATTTGGCACAGATCCTCTTCAGACCAAGCCTCACAAAAGACATCATGTTTTTTTAGATTTTCTAAACCTTTTGACTGGAACAGCCAATCAAAGTCGTCAACCAAGCCACCATAAAAGAAGTGAGGTCATATCTCAGCACCTCTTTACTGCATTGACACCAAATTTGGTATAAGGACTAGGGACCCTGTTCTAAAGAGGTCCAATAGGTCATGCCATTACACCTCTAGGTGGCGCTGCAATAAGCAAAAATCTGGCACCAATTATCTTCAGATCAAGCCTCACAAACGTTTTCACATGGTTTTTGATTTTCAAAACTGTTTTTCCGGTAAAGCTGATCAAAGTCGGCGATGAAGCCGCCAAAACAGAAAGTGAGATCATATCTCAGGAAATATTTGCTGAATTGACATCAAACTTGGTACAGGTGCTCGGGACCCTGTTCCAAAGAGGACCACAAAAGGTTGTGTCATCTAACCGCTAGGGGGCGATCCCTTGTCTGACACATGTTAACTTGTGATACCAGATGAATTGATGAGGCCGCCATTTTACGTTTTCCCTATTCCTCCAACAAAATGTTCCAATATTCACCAAATTTGGCACAGATTAATAGGAAAATAGGACTGAATTACAGCTGTTTAAACTTGGGCCAAATCTGACAACCGCTTGCCAGTTGAAAAACTGCTTATATTTTTACACAGTAACTGAACACAGTAATTTCCAGCACTGAGAATAGCTCACTAGGATAAATTGGTGTCCTGGCAAGGGCAACGTAAGAAGTTCAAATCCAGCCAAAGCCAACGAGCCTGCCATGTCACTGGTTTTTTGTTTAGCTAGACTGTAAGCCACTGCAAAGGAAGCCAGGTACAACTAGGGATGGGTATCGAGAACCGGTTCTTGTTTAGAACCAGTTCCCAGTGAACCGATTCCTTGGAATCATCAGCCAAATTCTAACGATTCTGCTAGTCTATTTCGTCGAAGGGAGGAAATGCCACAAATATGAAGAAGCATTTGAACACACAGCATGGAATGAAGTTACTGGAATGTCATGTGTTTGATGCACGCAGCAGCGCAGCTAACGTTCGTGCTTCATAAAGGTGAGCTAAACTCCTCAAAAGTGATCACAACCACTTGTCACTGTATGAAGCAATTTGCCTTTATTGTGTGTAGTCGTTCAAGTTATCTTCTGTCCCGTCGTTTGAAGCATACATTTTTGATCCGACATTCGTCTCCCATTATTGATCACTTCACGTTAATAATCGGAGGGCGTGTGTTATCAGCAAACGTTCGCGTTGTCGTGTTAACCCAATATTAGCTAAACTGAGTGACACTGTCATATTATATGATTTGACCTTGGCTGAAAATGGAAGATTCTATAGCTAACCTAGCGTAGCTATAACTGACATAGCTTAGCTATAGAATCTTCCATTTTCAGCCAAGGTCAAATAGAAGTGTAGAAGAAGAGCAACGACAAAATGTAAATGTGTATGTATACATACTGTATATGGTGTGTAGCATTATAGAAAATTATATAAAAGAAGATTTATGTAAAAAAAAAATATGTTTATGTAAACTAACCCTAACCCTTTCCCCCCCCTTGCCCAATAAGAGAATCGATAAGGAATCGAATCGATAAGCAGGAATTGATGGAATCAGAATTGTTAAAATCTTATCAATACTCATCCTTAGGTACAACGCAGTCGCTAGCTACCTGTAGTCTAGCTGTATATAGTCATGGCAATCCTCACACAAACTATCAAAATTATTTTAGATTTTCGAAACGGTTTGATCGGTACAGCCAATCAAAACCTGCGGCAAAGCCGGCAAACAGGAAGTTGGGTCGTATCTCAGCAAATCTTTGATGGATTAAAAGATGCATTTACTCAGAACCCTGTTCTGAGAATGTCTAAAATGTTTTTTTGTTCATTGGGTGTGCTTTGCCTTCGGCAAGGGCACAACCTTTGTTCTCTCACATATATCTTATTATTATTATTCTTTTCCCACCCCTAAAACTCAGTCAATATTTGGCCTACATAGACAACCTAGGTGTCAAAAGTTTCGTCTTGGTCTCGATTGCGTTGCTTCTATTGGGATTTACGTTCCGTTGCACGGTTTAGGCTGAGCTCAAGTTTTTGGGGCGAAAAGTGTCTTCTGTCAACGAAGGGTAGCAGTGCTAGCCTACGTCACTACGTCAGCACACGTTAGCAACGACGCATGGATACAACGTGATAGAGACGTTCTAGCACGCAAATTGGAGCTTGGATTATGAGTGAAAAATGCCAACCCCCAAAATTACCAACCATTGGGTTTTGTTGAGAAAGCAATTTCGAGTGGAACTGCCATCTCGGATTTTTTATTTAGGTTGTGAAAGTCTTTGTAATTTCAGCGAGTGCGGGTCGCCCGTGAGACTGCCTTGGCGGCAGCCATGCAAGCGTCATAGTAGTTTAGTATTTTCGTATTTTTATAGTTCGGTCAATTCTACACCACAAAACAGAAGGAGGGCAATGTTATGACGATATGACTATTGTGAAGACAGCCAGATGGTGAGATTTTAATGTAGGTTGCTGTAAAAACTTTGATTGGTTTGCTACGTGAGAGCCCCGTCAGCCTCCGTTGACGATTGCGTCAGCTGTTGTCGATCTTTGATGAGTATTTTCTTAATTTCGTACCAGGGTCAATTCTACATCAAAAATCAGAAGGAGGGCAGTGTTATAAAGATATGGCGATTGCGTAGACAGCCAGCGCGTCAGCATATTTTTGTGATTTGTGTAAAACTTGGAATTTGAGTGACACCACGGCTTGTTTTGACGTTAGCCTCAGTCAGACTCGGCTCACCCACTGGCAGTGTGTACAGTAGTACTGTCTTCAATGCCACAGCTAAACTTTGTCAAAAGAAACGTTCTCATTTCCGGCGCTTTCAAACAATCAGTGAAATGTGGAGCAACAGCAGCTAGCTTGCCTCTAGCAAACTTATTTTGAATTAGCCATTTCCCCCTTCATTAATGTCAAATTTATTTACGTTTTGGGGGGCATATTTTCAGTTAGCAGACGGTACTGTTTGAATCGCGATTCCATACTGCCAGTGACAACGTTGTTACAGTAGCTTGTTTCAAAGGGGGTTTGCAGCTGTTTCAAAGGGTGTTCTTAATGAAATATGCAATATGAGTAGGCTAAATGCTTGAAAATATCACTAGAAGGGAAAAACTTACAACCGACGCAAGCGAGCACACCCTACAATTTCCCCAGAAATTGTACCCTCTCTAGTTTTACCTGCTTTACCGGTTTGGCCACCTCATTGCTGCTTGCAGCTATATTTATAATTATTTTAATCCGAGGACGTCTGTAGAGTTGATGTGAACGTAATCACTAACGATTTCTCACACAAATTCATTAACACTTCTAACACGGAGAGTTTACTTAAATGCGATTGGCCATCTTGTGTTTTTTTAAGGAATCACATTTGAGACAACTCTGGGCGATTTACGACTGCTATTTCGAGTTCGGAAAGTCTTCTGAAGTTCAGAACAAATCCCAGATGAGAAAACGTTCATGAATGCCAAACGTTTTCCTAAATCCAATTCAGAAGAAATTCCTTCTTAAATTCTTCTTAACTGCGTTCGAGAATGAGGCCCAATGTGTCTGGGGGTCCTTCATCTGAGCAACTCACACAGTAATATAGCTGCAAGCAGCAATGAGGGGGCCAAGCAGATAAATGACGAAAAAACCTTTTAGACATCCATGGAACAGGGTTCCGAATACAAGTAGCAAGTTTGGTGTGAATCCATCAAAGATTTGCTGAGATACGACCCAACTTCCTGTTTGGCGGCACTGCTGCCAATTCTGATTAGCTGTACCGGACAAATGGTTTCGAAAATCTCAAAAACGTGTGATAACATTTGTGAGGGTCGGCCTGTAGATGATCCGTGCCAAATCTTTATTTATTGCAGCACCCCCTAGGGTTAAATGCACAGACTTTTTTGGACGTCTTTAGAACAGGATCCCGAGTCCATATACCAAGGATGGGGTCAATGCAGCAAAGATCTGATGAGAAATTACCATGCTTCCTTTTTGGAGGCTTTGTTGCCGACTTTGATTTGGTTGTACCGTACAAACGGTTTAGAAAATCTAAAAACCATGAGATAACTTTTGTAAGGTTTAGTCTCACAAAAAATAACATTTTATTCATGAATTTAAAATGGCAGTCGCAACAATTCGGCTGGTATCGCAAGTTGACATGTGTCACCGATTGGATCACCCAAGATATATAGGCTTTAGTGGTCCCCTAATACTGTATCTGAAGTCTCTTTCCAGAAATTCAGCCTTGGTGCAGAATTACAGCCACTGCGAGCAGTCCCACAATGAGCTTTCCTTAGGACATGCCATTTCTGTGTCTGTAGCTTTAAATGCTATGAGGAGGAGAGTGGCGGGGCGAACTGCCATGCTTCGGTCGTTTGCAATCCATGATGTCTCTCGAGGAAAAACCAATATCACGCTTGCACGTCGTAGCCCATTTTCTCATTGGCGGGCCAAATTCTCAGGGCGGGCAAAGCAGAGAAAGGTGACGTAACCTTTCCCCTTAGGACAGCATAAGGGGAAAATTCCAGATCGGACCATTTTAGCTTTCATTTTCTCAAAGGCGGAGAAGAATACCCAGTGCTTGGTTTACACTTATGAAGGTTTCTAGCAACTGGGGGACCAACGGCAGGCTAGGGGAACTCATATTAACGTTAAATAACCTCATAAAGTGACATTTCCATGCCATGGGACCTTTAAGGCAAACAAACCAACAGTTATTGGCTAAAACAGATCTTTGCTTATTGCAGCGCCCCCTAGAGGTTAAATGATATGACCTTTTGTGGACCTCTTTAGAACACAGTTCCGAAATCCTGTATTAACTTTGGTGTCAATGCAGCAAAGATTTGCTGAGATATGACCTCACTTCCCTTTTGCCGGCTCAGTTGCTGAATTTGATTGGCTGTAACTGACAAACGACTTTGAAAATCAAAAATACATACGATACCTTTTGTGAGGCTCGGTCTGAAGATCATCTCTAGCAATTCTGAAGAAGATTTAACAAGAATTGCAGGAGGAGTAGCGAAAAAAAAGTTTTTCCTTCAAATTCAAAATGGCTGAAAATCGAAATAACTGGCTATGATGTCATAGAGTGCGTTGAACTCGTCTTGATCCAGGGAATCCAATGGTACCTACGGTGGCCCTGAAGTGCAAATCACACCCACTAACATGAGTGCATCCCCCAAATGAAAACACTCCCCCCAAATAGGGCCACCGTAGTACCTCATTTTAGAAAATGAGGCATATGGTTCAAAAGTAACGTGTGTAAACACACCTTCAACTTTGACCCATTGGTGGCGCTAGAGGGTTCGAATGGGAGACATGAAACTTGGAGAAATTGATGAAGGGACTGGCCCCAAAGAGTGTGCCAAATTTCACAACTTCTGACCATATGGTTCTAGGGGCTGCCATAGACACCAATGCGTGGAAGTTTAGACATGATAATAATAACTAGAGGGTACAATTTCTGGGGAAATTGTAGGGTGTGCTTGCTTGCGCCGGTTGCAGAGGGGTCAGTTTTTTAATGACATTTTTACAACTGATATTTCTGTATATTTTATATAAAAAATGCATAGCCTACTTATTATTTATAAAGATGAAATAGATTTAAAAGCATCATTTTTTCTGCTCATTTACAACTCAAAATACTAAGACTGAAGAGTAGGATGAAATGGTTGTCTTCTCATTTCCCCTGCAAGAGGGAATGGTGATCAGCAGCCTCATAGTTGAATCAAAACGAATACATTTGGCAGACCGGTGTAAAAATGGACCTAATCTCTATGACTTAAACGTCATTTTAAGTTTTTCCCTTCTCGTGATATTTTGAGGCATTTAGCCTACTCATATTGCATTCATTCATTAATAAAGAACCCCCTTTGAAGCTTATTCTAACAACGACGTTACCGGCAGTAGCTATCTCAGATGGAATCGCGATTCAAATAGTACCATCTGCTAACTGAAAATATGCCCCCAAAAACGTAAATAAGCTTGACATTTATTTAGGGGAAAATCCCTCATTCATAAAATCTCAGTGGTAGCGTTCATTATTATATCATATCATTGTCAGTAACAACGCAAAATGCGATATAGCCCTGTGTGGAGAAGCTGCCCCGGTAAATTGTACTACTACAGTACAGTACTAGACTGTGTTCGTCTTGGTAGCGATTGCATTGGTTGAATTCGATTTAACGTTCCGTTGTACGGTTTAGGCTGAAATTATTTTCATGAACAGATGGACAAAGTTTATGCTGTGGCAATGGAGTTCAGGTTAGTAGTCACTAGTCAGATAGTTTCACCTATTGAAAGACTTTTGATTTAAGTAAGGGTAGTGCCGAACATGTTCTGTTGCCGTTTGACTTCCTATTGTAAACAGCTGTGGAGATGTTTTTGTTAGCTACTGTGTCTCGCGTAGGCTACAGCGTTGCAGTGAGCTACACTGGTTTGAAACTACAGGTAATGATAATTTCACCCACAAATCGTTTACTTGTAATCTAATGTCATAATAAATCCTACAACGAAAATGTATTTGTGAGGAATGTTTATTTTAACGATTGAAAACAGACGCATCATAGACCGCTGTAGTATGTGTTGCCCGGGCAACAGAGGCTAATGTCATGATGCTAATGCTTCAGTGAAATAGTAGACGACTGTTTCCGAAAGTAGATGTACTTCCTTAATAATATCAGCTCATATTGTACATTACACATCACAATTGTGTGTCATGTCACAAGGAAAAATGAGAAAATAGTTATCACCCAGGCCTCTTTGCTTGTGGCGTTTCTGCAGCTGCCTTGCAGTAAAGCAGTTAGCCTAGCTATCTCCTAGAAGTTAACAAGCTGCTAAACTAAGGTTCTGCTAGAGGTAGTCACACGACTACCGCGTTTTCGTGACGTAAGTAGCGTCAGTGAATGTGGCTAGCAAGTTAGCCACCGTTAGCTTCACCTTTCGCCACAAAAACTTAATTTCTACTTAAACCGTGCAACGGAACGTAAATAAAAATAAAAGCAACTCAATCGCTACCAAGACGAAACTTTTGACACCTAGGTTGTCTATGTAGTCCAAATAGTGACTGAGGCTTAGGGGGGCAAAAAGAAATACGTTTAATATATATGAGAGAACAAAGGTTGTGCCCTTGCCGAAGGCAAAGCACATCCAACTAGAGAGGGTACAATTTCTGGGGAAATTGTAGGGTGTGCTTGCTTGCGTCAGTTGCAGGTGGGTCCGTCCTCTAAGTTTTTCCCTTCTAGTGATATTTTCAAGCATTTAGCCTACTCATATTGCATATTTCATTAAGAACACCCTTTGAAAGAGCTGCGAACCCCCTTTGAAACAAGCTACTGTAACAACGTTGTCACTGGCAGTATATTTCAGATGGAATCGCGATTCAAACAGTACCGTCTGCTAACTGAAAATATGCCCCCCAAAACGTGAATAAGTTTGCCATTAATGTAGGGGGAAATGGCTAATTAAAAATAAGTTTGCTAGAGGCAAGCTAGCTGCTGTTGCTCCACATTTCACTGATTGTTTGAAAGTGCCGGAAATGAGAATGTTTCTTTTGACATAAAGTTTAGCTGTGGCATTGAAGACAGTAGCCTACTACACACTGCCAGTGGGCGAGCCGAGTCTGACTGAGGCTAACGTCAAGGTATTTTTGAAAGGGGCTGGAGCTGGACGAAGGGATAAAACTACAGAAAAGAGAAGAAAATGCAAAAAGAGAAATAACTCTGAAGAATTAGAAAATTTAGCAGAAAATTATTTGCTGGAGTTTCAAAAGGCCTGAAATGTATGTTAGAAAGGACCTGCAGCAAGATGAAGGCAGAAAAGTACAGAAAAGAGAAGAAAAATGCAAAACAATAAGGGCAAAAATTCAGAAAGATGAGCTGCAGGAAAATGTGAAAATTTTGCAGAAAACCAGTTGCTGAAGTCTGGGTTGAACGAATTTGAAGGTAAAAGGACAACACTGGAATGACTTGAACTTGCTGGAAAAACGTAGCAACCGTTGGTCATTGGCAACAGACTGGCAACATTTCTAACCTAGAATCTAGGTTTCAGGTTCAAGACGGAGGAGAAACTAATCATGTGTGCCTGCAGACCCAGTCCTGTTCAGACACTTAATTTAAGATGACATCAAAATAATAATTCATAGTGCAGGGTTGCCAATGTTGTCGTTGTCACTGGTGCGTGTCTGTTTGGTTGCCACGGTGATGGCGCAGCTGTGATAGCTAACGACCTAGGCAGAGAGAAAAACGAACATTTACCTAGCATCCACACCTCAAACAAGTTGACCTAGACGCAAAACTACACGTCCAATCAATAAAATGAGTATATTTTCCGAGACCCAAGACTCTGCCGAAACCAGAGATGTCCTCTATATGTCTATGTCCGCTCCTCATCTCCCTCCACTGGCTTCCCATCACGGCCCGTATAAGATTCAAGACTCTGGTACTGACCTTCCGAGCGGTGAACGGGACTGCACCCGACTACATCAAGTCTCTCCTGCAGCCTTACACCCCCACCCGCCACCTACGGTCTTCTTCTGACAACCGTCTGGTGGTCCCACCGCTCAAGAGCGCCCGGTCCCAACACAAGCTCTTCTCCTGTCTGGCCCCCAAATGGTGGAATCAACTCCCCACCTCCATCAGGGACACTGACTGTCTCCCCACCTTCAAGAAAAGGCTCAAGACCAGTGTGCGAATCACGGGGGGGTTTGACCCCCCCGATTAAGGCTCGGACCCCCCCAAAAGAGGTAAAAACCACAGGTCCGGGGGGTCGATACATTTATATATCGTTCTTATCTGTAATAGTAAATATCACAATATAGTCACCATATTCATTCAATAACAGGTTGGCCATACACAGAAATGTTGACTTTATGGCAGGGAATATCACACACTATTACACTGACTGCCATAGTCAAAATTCACTCAATAAACACAGCGCGAGTGACCAGTGCCCAATAAAACTCAAGAAACACTGCGCGCGAGTGACCAGGCAGTGTGCAATACAGAAGATTGTTGAATCACCTCAGTGTAGCGGTGCGTTCTGCGTCGTGAGAAAGTGCAAGAAAGGCAAGTTTGCTATCTAAAACCCCAACAATCTGTCACGAATGTATTTGTAATGACAATTAGCTGTAGAATATTCACAAGAATGTTAATGATAGAAACATGGTTAACCACCAACTTAAAAGCTAGCTATCGCTAGCTCTATATCAAGCAAGATAGCTTCATTTGTCTGTCTCATTGCTTGTCAGAATCTGGAGAGATTTCCAACAACCTTATTTTGTGATGAACCGTCAGATATGGTACTCTGCTAATTTTGTAAAGATCAAGATTATTTCAGAAAGAAATGACTACTAACAATAGTGTCTGTAGTTTTAGTAGTGCGTTGTCGTGCCGTTTACTTGGTTGGGGCGGTGTCAGGGGTGAACTTCGTCCCGGGGTGGGGGGGGGGGGGGGGGGGGGGGGGGGGGGCACTGAGTTGACTCCCCCGATTGTCATTGTATAATTCGCACACTGCTCAAGACGCACTTGTTCCGGGAGTACAACGGCACTTAGGAATGCTTGGCTGGACCTGATGTTAGTTTCCTCCAGGATCACAATGACTCGTATTGAGAGACGTGTTGCTCTTGTTGGTTAGTGGTGACGGTTTTCTTGTACTCGCTGTGAAATATTTTACTGTTGATTGTTGTTTTGACTTCTTTTCTACAGGTACACTCTTGCACTTTTTGAATTTCATGTTGTTTAATTGTAACTTGTTTATCTGCATGCTCTTATGGTTCTTCCCTTTGGCACTTATTTGGTTTTTCACAATGTATGCTTCATGTTTTGGATGCTCGCAATGTTTGGGGCTATCTCGTTGTTATGATCAGTGACCTATGCTCTTTTGTAAAGCTCTCTCTTGGAAGTCGCTTTGGATAAAAGCGTCTGCTAAATGCATAAATGTAAATGTAATGTAAATGTCTGTGCGGTCAGAAATATGTCTCTACCGGCAGTTTCGAAATCGTCTTCCTTCTTGCTTTCTCTGATGGATTTTACCCACCTCTCCATTGAAGTTAGTGAGAGAATTTGAAAGGCTGCTCTCGCTTCAAGGCTCATAGCTGAAAATCTGTCAATGTGAGCCAGTGGCGGTTCTACATTGAATTACACCCAGGGCGAGACGCCCTTCGCGCCCCCCCCCCCCCCCCCCCCCCCAGACAAAAAAACACGCTGTTATGACGTTAAACTATACTTTGTCACGAAAATATAGTTGTAGCAAATAGCAAATGTTCGTCTTTGAAACTACCTACAGATTTGAAAATTCCGTTGGATAATTACAGGGCCTAACCTAAATAATGAAAATAAATAATAACTGAACTTGTAACAGTTTTGTTGCAAAGCACACTATTATGGTGAAATGTTATCTCGTGTTTGTTGAGTTAAAACCGAAATATTGTTGTTGCATAGCAAGCATCATAGCAAAAAAGCTAACAAACGTAAGAGTTAGCCTATACCCACCAATTAACATTAGCCCTTCATTCAATGACATGGATACCGTAATAATCATACAGAGACATATTTGCATACCTTTATCTTTTTCTCGTTTCTCCTCTTCTTCTTTTCTTTTTTTTCGAAATTGGGCACCTGATGGCTTACTTGACCTTTTCCTGTCCATCTTCTTTGGCACTCAACAGTCAACAGATTTCCCATCCCCCCAACACTGTCACTCACGACCAGAAGTCAAGACTAAACCAATTCACCTTGGTGACCACAATCGTTTTGTGTTACATATTTTTATTAGCCATTTCACACAATTAAAAAAAAAAAGAACAGGAACTTTAGGCCTATATTTATAATATTATGAATGAAATGTGCGTTATTTGGAAGAAAGTCGAGGTGCAACTGACTTTAGCCCACTAATTTAGAGTATTGCACTATACAGTGGACCCCCCCCCCCCTTGTCCGTTCCATTTGGGAGACCCAGTCAGGTGAGCTGTCTGTCCCCCTCCCCTTTTTTCACACAGCTTCTGTGCACGGCACCTTCTCAGCAAGCAGGGGTGCCTGCAGCTGCCTGAAGGGGGCGCCAATTTGCCAATTCCCCACACAGTGATAGAAAAGAGAAAACCGCTTCGAGGCGCAGAGATTTTTATTTATTTATTTTATGCTTGTGCGCCCCCCACGTGACATGAAAAAATGCCGCCCCGGGCGGCTGCCCGGTCCGCCCGTGCCTAAAACCGCCCCTGATGTGAGCTCTTTAGTAGTTACATTGACTGAAAGAGGACCATTTTTCCTACATTTTAAGGTATAACTTGTTTCTGTAAGTTAAACTATATGAAAGTTAGAGGAATTTGTTTGACAATTTAGTTGAATATCAGAAAAAGAGCAGGCAGCTTGCTGCTCATTCATAAAAATCAAGAAGGAGCAAACATTTTAATGTATTTCAAACTGTCATAATTCAAAATTGGCTGAATATGTGAAAAAGCTGAATCATTTGGGAATAGCTGAATGTCTTGTGAGTATTTTAAAGGTTGAATGGTGTCTCTATGCTGAAGTAGTTACGTTTGAAAGAGGAGGAAGCTTTTTAATGATTTGAAAGGATTTACCATTACTTTTAATGGGAGAATAATTTGCACAAACACCTTAATACATAAAAAAGTATAAAAGTGAGAAATGAGAAAAGTCATAGCACACATCTCCTGAAAGAGCTGAACGTTTTGATACAAAAATTTTAGGAATCGGTGAAAGTATGCAGGACAAAAGACAAAAAAAACGGCGGGAGAACTACGAAGTTGGAAAAACAATAGTGAGAATGCTGAACAGCATTCTCACAATAATAAATATATATGTGAGAGAACAAAGGTTGTGCTCTCGCCGAAGGCTTGAGAAAGTGAATTGTAGAATAAAACGGTTGTCTTCTCATTTCCCCTGCAAGAGGGAATAGTGAGTGATAAGCTATAGCAGCCTCAGTTGAAAAACTATCAAATTAAGATATTGGGCTATCCGGTGTAAAAATTGTCCTAACCTCTATGACTTACACGTCACCTTAAGTTTTTTCCTTCTAGTGATATTTTCAAGCATTTTGCCCACTCATATTGCAGTCATTCATTAAGAACCCCCTTTGAAACAAGCTATTCTAAGTAACAACGTTGTCACCGGCAGTATTAGATGGAATCGCGATTGAAACAGTACCATCTGCTAACTGAAAATATGCCCAAAAAACGTAAATAAACTTGACATTTATTTAGGGGGAAATGGCTCATTCAAAATAAGTTTGCTGGAAGCGATCATTGTCAGTAACAATGCCAAATACAACCATTTGATCTCAGTCTAGAGCCCTGCATGCAGAAGCTGACCTCGGTAAATTGTGCTACGAGCAAGCTAGCCTAGCTGCTGTTGCTAGACAAACTTCACTGAGGGGACTGTTTGAATGCGCCGTAAATGAAAAACTTTTATTTTTACATCAAGTTTAGGATGTGGCATTGAAGACAGCGACACACCACACAAGCTTGAGTTTAAATACATTATTTAATGTGACATTACTTACTGTACATGCAAGTCTTGAATTGCTTAAATGTATGATGCTGCCAGTACTGTGCGCAACAGTCTTACTAGTACATCAATGCACGTCGTATTTATGCGTCGTTGCTAACGTGTGCTGCTTTTCACCACAAAAACTTAATTTCAACTTAAACCTTTTTTTGAACTTAAATAAAAATCCAAGCAATGTAATCGCAAACAACACAAACCTTTTGACATTGGCGTTGTCTATGTAGCGCAAATATTGAGGGATCCTTAGGGGTGGGAAAAGAATAATAATAATATATATGTGAGAGAACAATGGTTGTGCTCGCCGAAGGCGTGAGCACACAGGGTACAAACTTCTAGTGATCTTTTCAAGCATTTAGCCTACTCATATTGCATATTGCATAATTTAGTAAGGACCCCCTTTGAAACAAGCTGAACCCCCTTTGAAACAAATAGGTGGTGAGCTGAGCCCGCGTTTTTTAAATGACCTGTCCCCGTCGATCGAGCTGGATTTTTGATATTATCAACGTCGTTTTTTTCTTCAAACATTTTTGTTTGTTGGCACATCCAATTCTTGCACAATTTTTCTGTAGATTAGTTCAAAGTTAGCAACTTTATCAGGCAATCCTCTCAACTACCTAAACTCTCCAACCAACCAGAACTCGTGTATCGTCTTGTTAGCTAATCGAATGGTTCGTAACAGGATCAGCTGATAGTAAAAACAACCTAAAGGCCGAAATATGCTTCTGCGTCTCCGTTTACGGATGGGCGGGCTCACGGATACGCACGGATACGGACGGATAGACTTCGTTTATGGTTCTCCGTAGGCTGTGGGTGCTGAAAACAACTAAGCAACTACACTGCCCATTTCTCGTCACATTTTAATTCAGATACTGATTTACATGTACTGTTTAGCTGAAATATGAATTGTAAAAACTTTCAGCAATGGTGGTCAAAGGATTCTGTTCGTCCTGTTTATCACGGCAACCCCGCCCCAGACGCAAGCGGTTCTTAATAAATCAAATCAAATCAAATCAAATTTATTTGTATAGCCCTTTTTACACGCAAGCATGTCACAGAGGGCTTCACATACGCCCCTAGAACTGCCCCTCAACCAACCTAAACCCTCAAGGAAGACAAGGAAAAACTCCCAGAAAAACTCTCAGCAGGAGAAAAAATGGAAGAAACCTTGGGAGGAGCAATTCAGAGAGGGATCCCCTCCTCCAGAGACGGTTAATACTGACCAATCACAGCCAAGGGGGTCTCCGTAGCTCTCCGAAATTTACGACGGATAGTTAGAAAATTCAGGAGGTGCACGTCGAGCTCTGCGTTGCTCTCCGAGGGCTGACGGAGAGCTCGTAGAGGGCGTTCCACGGAGACGAGGGCGTTCCCATGTGTCCGTTTTTCAAAAAACGCAGAAGCATATATCGGCCTTAAGTGACCATGTAGCTAGCCTAGTAAGCCTACAAGTCTTGGCACCACAATGGTAGCTCGGTTGAGTTTTAATTAAATACTTGCTTTCCATGTCACTGTCTGTCTTTAATTTACCTTATTTTCTTCATTTCTTAAATCAGTGGCGGTGATTAAAACTGTTGGGCACTCACTGACACTGGAGATTTAGCTGGCTGTGCTCAGGATAGCCAAAAAACACAAAGAAATATGAGAACTTTATTGAGACATTTTTATACAACGAATGCCATAATATGTAGCATGTTCAAGTGTTCATGTAGTCTTGGCTCTTCCTCTTGTTGTGTTTAGTGGAGACTTAAAATCGACACTGGCTGACCCTGAATGGGGTAGCCCTTGCAAGTGATCCCCAAAAACCCTGTAAAAAGTAATACACAACATCCGAGTTGGACTGTTTTTAAACATCTAATGCTATAATGTGTTCCAGGTAGAGGGTGTAAGCTGTCTTGTGTCTACCTCTTGTCGAGTGTACTGTAGAGTGAGCTGGCTGGTGAAGGGGTCCTGAGCTGACTGGAGATAGTAGACTGAGCTGGCTGGTGATGGGACCCTGAGCTGACTGGAGATAGTAGACTGAGCTGGCTGGTGAAAGGACCCTGATCTGACTGGAGATAGTAGACTGAGCTGGCTGGTGAACATTTAGTAATTTAGCAGACGCTCTTATCCAGAGCAACTTAGTGACTGGTGATGGGACCCTAAGCTGACTGAAGATAATAGACTGAGCTGGCTGAAGATGGGAGACTGAACTGTGTCAACATAATCAAACGAGCGATAGGTCTCGGTCTGCTCTAAAAGTTATTTCCTGACCTTTAACCTTCGTCATTGTCTTTCTTGCTCTGTCCATCTAAAGATTGTTTTTTAACCTCTTCACTCTATAGCCTTTATTGTACAAACTCTACAAAGGCATTGTCTCCTCTCTCTTCAGCCTCAAAAAGGTCACGGACAACAGCATCTGAAGCTAGTTTTCATGATGTTATGTGACTTTCTCCTTCCAACGTCTGGTCAAATGGGTTGATCATACATTTGATTGTTGACATGATGTTTTGAATATCCTTTTTATCTTTTCATGATTCATGCAGTTCACTGTGTTGGAGTAATGTGGTGCATCTATGCACCACATCTTGAATACACTGCTAGCAATACAATTAATTGTGCACGTGTGTATTATGCTAATGAGGTTTGTTTTCCAACTTGCTAAGTGTGCAGAGATGTCAATATGTATTGATGAGTGTTACTGATGTGGTATACCTACTATTGGCTAATTATAATTATGTATGTCATTGATTCATGTCATTATTATATGTTTAGGCGACACACACTTAAAACAATACTGTACATTTATTTGAACAATGTTCTGCACATTTCATGATCACTTAACTGTTAATTTGCTCTGATGACTAATAGCAGCGCAATAATATAACAAATATGCTCGTTTAAGTGGAATGTTTCTTTAGAGAATATCTGAATTAGCCATTTGTTTTACTTTTTCCATACATTTGAAGCCCAGTCACCCACTGACAATATACCGGCTCACCAAAATGCACATGTGAATGTTTACTTCCTACTTTACGTGCCTTGAATATCGGGGTATACGATTGGTGGATTTTATGAAGGTGTCATGTATATGAGCTCTTATTGGATGCGGACCATAGTTGTCCGGAAAACATGCCTGTGTCGATAAAGAAACCAAATGTTTGTTCCTTGAAAAATGAACTGGACATGCCAACACATTTTTTAAGGGTTGTAGAAAAGTTTTAAAGCGATACAGAAAAATCCTAAATCCAGCTCCTCCATCGCCAGGGATCGTTCAAATGCACAATTTTGAGCTTTGGCCCACCACCTAAAACTATTGTAACAACGTTGTCACTGGCAGTAGGGATGGGCGATACCAATCATTTTATTTTCGATCCGATACCAAGTACTTTCAAGACCAGTATCGTCGATATCAATACCGATACCGA
Source organism: Thaleichthys pacificus (assembly GCA_023658055.1). Classification (NCBI taxonomy): domain Eukaryota; kingdom Metazoa; phylum Chordata; class Actinopteri; order Osmeriformes; family Osmeridae; genus Thaleichthys; species Thaleichthys pacificus. Next base: position 13,638,224 of record CM042874.1, on the reverse strand, counting down.
TACGTCTATGAAATATTTTTATTTGAGTAATTTTATAATGCATTCTGAAAGCCATCGTTATTAATATTAAATAAACCGCAATACGCATTACGTGTCTGTGTTGCCTCCTCTGCTCGCGTCAGCTGTACTTCGTTGTGCTCTTTAGGGTGTTTAACTTTTAGATGCTTGTCATGTTTGTGGTATTGCCACAATGGCGTATTGTTGTTTGACAAATGTCACATAAAGCTTCATCGTTGTTAACTGGAGTGAAATAACTCCAGATTATGCTTCTTTTTCTTTCAGTCATGCCCGCAGCAATGCACTCGAATCTGCGCTGAGTGTGCTTTCACTGAGTGAGAGTGAGAGAGCGTGGCGCGCTGCCGCTGATGAACTCATGATAAGCACAGACACAGCGGAAGAAAAAATTGTTCCCATTGACTTTCTTATTTAAGTACATTTCTATACTATACGGCCTACAACTATTAGAAAAATATTCTAAAATCACTTGTTTAAAAGAAATCCCAGGTAGGATCGATATTTCAAATAGAAAATCGATCCTTTTGATACAATGCCAGTATCGAAAATATTGATACTTTAGGATCGATCCGCCCATCCCTAACCGGCAGTATTTCAGATAGAATCGCGATTCAAACAGTACCATCTGCTAATTGAAAATATGCCCCATAAAACGTAAATAAGCCTGACATTTATTTAGGGGGAAATGGCTAATTTAAAAGAAGTTTGCTACGAGCAAGCTAGCTGCTGTTGCTAGCCAAACTTCACTGTTTGAATGCGCCGGAAATGAGAAACGTTTCTTTTGACATAAAGTTTAGGCTGTAGCATTGAAGACAGCGACGCACCACACAAGCTTGAGTTTAAATATATTATTTAATGTGACATGACTTACTGTACATGTCTTGATTTGCTTAAAGGGGCGATTGATTGCAAAACCGATTTTACCTTGTCTTAGTTGAAAAATGACAGTTTGGTCTGTAAAATAGACATACAGTGAACCTCAAAGTCCATTGAAACCTCTTTCCTATCAAAATGTCACTTCTCACTACTATATTGAAACTGCAACTTGCAAATGCTAGCTTTTGAAACAGTGCGCATCAACTTTGTCACGCCCCAAAATTTACATTTACCCGCCCTCTGGTTTTCTGGTCCAGGAACATAAACGGAGGTCGCGTAGATCTCCGACACTTATTTAGCTAGCTGTGCGCTGCTCTGTACTTCCACAGGAATTACAAATAAGAAAGTTAATACGTTTTCAAGATATTGAAAATGGAACGCCGTAAATGCATTGTTCCAGACTGTACCAGGAATCCTGACACTTTTCACCATCTTCCCAAAGAACAAGACACTAGACAGGCATGGCTGATGTTTATCTATGGGAATATCCCTATTTATTAATGCTGATTTTCAAGGAATGCAAGAACAGCTAGATAGCGAAAACACCTAGACTGTAGGCATGTAAACTAGTTTAGCTTGCTAACGCAAAAGCATAGGTAGAATGTGTGATGATTTAGCCTAGTTTATTGGCAATGGGGCTAACTTTATTTCATGTTCCTGACTGTGTTTCATTCAAATAAATAACCTGCGTTGTTATGTAAATCTACAATTCAAGATGCATGTTTGTCCAGATCTATTTTTCAGCAAGATAGCTAGAGCTAACTGAAGCTGAGTTGAATCACGATAGTTTGTTTGCTAAGCTGTAGTGTTAACGTATACCCACCTAAGGCGATCCTGTTTGCTTCGACAACAGAAGTGGAAACAACTAACGTAATCATTTCAAATGATATCTAGTCAATCTGTTGAAAACAGTGTTGTGTAGACACAATAGATTTATTTGTTGTTGGCCTTGTTGCGTCTTTGCTCAGCAGCTTCACTCATTGTAAACCAACCAATCAGCGCGCAGCTCATCTATATATTCATGAGCATACCATAAAAGGAGAAAACCTGGCGTTTTTTCCCGGGAAAATTTCACTGGATGGATCAGGGGGCATAGAACAGCACCCGGGCCATTTTCAGCCCAACCAATGTTACATACCCTATTCGGAGACATTAAGGAACAGTGTGAAATACCCCAAAAACCCAGTCAATCACCCCTTTAAATGTAAATGTATGATGCTGCTACACCACGGCATGATACGATACTCGCTGTGCAACAGCACATCTATAGAGCTCCGGACGTCACGTGACTTTACTGTTTACGTCGCCATTTTGGCAGGAAAGTAGTGGCTAAAATGAACGGCACCAGCACGGATTTCAACCTGTCCGAGTTCACTGCGCACTTTAATTCAAAAGACATGACCTTCTGTATCCAGATATTTACAACTTTCAACTTTCATTAGTCCTAATCTGGAGAGTCTTTTAAAGCCTACAAAAGCCTGGAGGGATATAAATGGACGCAATCAGCTGGATTAGTGATGAATATTCAGCTTTGAAGTCTACCAGCTACAAATTGCTATGTGTATCTAACGTTAATGCAGTCAGTTTTATAACTTATAGTTAAAGTATAGCTAGCTAGCGTATAGCTAGCTAGCGTTAGCAACGTTCATCAACGGTTAGCTACTAACGTTGGCTAACGTACATTATATCAGTGCACTTTTCATCACAAAAATGCCATTACATATTTATTACAGATAAGTCATTCCAAGAGACTGAATGATCCTCAGTTGAAGCCATGGGTGGTTGTCAGGAATTATGGGGTTCTCCACTTTCCTGCCAAAATGGCGATGACCGGTGCATGATGGAATTGCGTGACGTTAACTCCCGGAGCTCTATGCACGTTGTATCCATGCGTCGTTGCTAACATGTGCTGACATTGTGACGTTAGCACTGAGTTCCCTTTGTTGACACAAGGCACTTTTTGCCACAAAAACTTAATTTCAGCCTAAACCGTGCAACGGAACGTAAATAAAAATACAAGCAACTCAATCGCTACCAAGATAAACCTTTTGACACAGACGTTGTCTATGTAGTCCAAATATTGATGGATCCTTAGGGGTGGGTAAAGAAAGAAAAAAATTATATATATGTGAGAGAACAATGGTTGTGCTCGCCGAAGGCTTGAGCACACCAAATAATAAGAAAAGGTACAAACACTTAAGGTGGCTTCACAGCTTTGCTTCTCGGCCCCCAAAAATGACCCAGAGTCATTTCTACAGTTGCCTGGATACCTCAGGCTTGCTGAGACATACCTGAAAGAAAGTTAAGCAAAGAAGACATCATATAAATGTTTTCCCCCGCCTAGTGCAGAAAGCACCATATGAGTAGAGCCCTGTACGACTGGCCTGTCCCGGCTTCCATCTTGTCTAAAGAGCCCTATCTTTTACAGAGTTATTGGACCTCCATCTAATTCGATTAAGATGCCTATGAAATGGAACCTAGGCTGCAGGAAACCAAGGATAATAATTTGCTAGACAGGTCTTTAAAGAGATGATTTAGAGCTGATGCTTTGCATTGGCCAGTCTTCACTCCAAACACAAGTCAGTGTTGGCATGGAGCGGACAGGCCTTATCCAGGATAATAAGCCTTACATGTCCTCAGAGAGGAAATGGCAGAAGATGGAGTCCCCCCTGGAATGAAACAACTGGCTAAATTGGAGAGCAGTGGACCTGTCTGTCTCCTTTTTATTAAATTGACTTACAAGCCAAAAGTTTGACTGGCTTTCCATCATGGTTATGTCTCTCTCTCTCTCTCTCTCTCTCTCTCTCTCTCTCTCTCTCTCTCTCTCTCTCTCTCTCTCTCTCTCTTGGCATGAAAACAACAATTGTTCATATTGCCAAAGCAACGGTAGAATTGCAGAAATATTCATCAATGTAAATCATGGCCTTATATATACTTATATTTCATACACTTACATACAGAGAGACACATACGGCAGTTAAACATATACATACGTGTAACTACACCACACAGGTGTACAACTTGTATCCATGTTATTATTATTCAAGTTGGTATATTATTAATGTTGCCAAATAATCGGTAGAAATAAATACATAAATAAGTAGTATGTGTAAATAAGTAGTACAAGTGTGTGTATCTAAATAGATACACACACACACATATATATATATATGCATACACACGTGTACATACACCCACGCGTATATATACACACGTACATACCCATATATACAGATACATACGCACATACACCAGGTTATATAATGATGATAATAATAATAGTAATAATCAGATAATAGATTTGAAAATGTGAAAAATGTCAGTAAAATTTAAACAAAATATGAAAACAAAAATGAAAACATGTTATGTTTGCCATATTATACATTGTTCTCATTGTGGCTGTCTCTAAGGCCATGACAGGCTGATACATACTGTGCTGCTAAAATACAGCAGTTAGGTTTCTCTCTCTCTCTCTCTGTTTGTGTGTGTGTAACGAATGTGTGCATGAATGCATTCATTTGTTCTGCTCTAAGACCAGTCCTGTTTCCCTCAGTGTATCTCTTGGCACTTGGCACTCTGTATATTAAGGTGTATGACATGCAAATCAGAGTGATTGATACATGAAAATGGATGAGCCTTCATGGTCAGTGAACTGATGCTTTTGTGTGTCCTTGTTCTTTCTATTTAAACTCCTAGTGACAGTGTCAGAGAGAAGACTCTGTAAGACGGATGGTAGATGGGATTCAACCCCTGTGATTAGATAGGAGCTGTGTAATTGGAGGGCTGTGTTTTCCATCAGGGGCCATTAGCCCCGGTGCCGGAGTCATTAGTAGACACTGCGGCACCCCATCCACCCGCCTCCCCTTACTGGAAGCAACACAGCCTTCATCAGGATCTCACTCTTTCTCTCAAAGTATCTCAATCTCTCTTTCCTGCTATTGTGTTTGCCCTCTTTTGCAGCTGGTGACTAATACTAGTAACTAGTCCAGCCATCTCAGTCTTGCACTCTCATTTGCTGTCTTTCTCTTGTACCTGGTCTCTTTCTCCCCCTCTTTCTGTGTTCCTTCATTCTCTAATGTTCTCTCTCTATGCTACCAAGCTTATGGGTACAACAGATCATTCAACTCTCCATTGAAAAGAGATTTTATTGAATTAGGGCTAATCGGATACCATGTTTCAAGTGCAACCGATGGCTTGCAGAAGATTGTTTCCCCGTTGGCTTTAGAGTGCTTCCGTCAGGTTTAGGATGGAGCTAACCCTAACCCTGACCAACCCAGAGAAGACCTCTGCACTCTCTGACTGAAATCTGATCTGGGGTTTATGAACACTGCCCTCTCTCTGTAGATTTTTCCACAAGCTCAATATTGCTGTCTCCTTATGGAAAGATTTGAACTTTGCTACGTCCAATGAAGAATGAAAAACCGCAGAGGAACGCTTTCAGGTCGAAAGTTATGAACCTTACAAACAACCTTATCATATCATCCTGCAACAATTATAGATCTCATCTGAAGTTGAAAATAGTGTGATCCCATTCATATTATTCTGTTATTGTTTCAGTTCATGGATTGAAACCTTACTGGACTACTTTTATTATAACAGTAGGATTGCTAATTAAGTGTGTCTGTACTGAAGCCAGTAGATCCCAGAGAGGAACTGAGGAGAAGAGAGAGACCTGTGAGAGAGAGAGAGAGAGAGAGAGAGAGAGAGAGAGAGAGAGAGAGAGAGAGAGAGAGAGAGAGAGAGAAACAACAGCAATCAATTATACTATTCTACCAGTATACACTCCTAGAGCACTATTCTGGTCACCCAGAAAAGCTTACTTGACTAGCTTCACAGAAAAAAAGAGGGGTGTAGGGGGAGAGAGAGAGAGAGAGAGTGAGGGGAGGAACAAGAGAAGTGAGGGGTGAGGTGAGTAGAGTGAGGGAAAGAGAGCGATGAGGTTGAAAAAAAGATAGGATGGGAGAGAGAAAAAGGATACATGAAGTCTCCGGAGATGGGGAGATGGATAGATGGAGAGCAAGGTATAGCTGGCTGGGGGTGAGGGGGGGCAGTGAGGGAGAGGTGGTGACTGACGATTACTAGGCCATTGTGTCAGTGACTCCGTCACGGCTCATGAGCTCACCTAGTGCTTTGCCACATACACATTCACGCGCGCATTCACATACACACACACATCATCAGCGACTCCTCCAGTCGTACCAGAGCAGGTCAGAGTCTTTACTGTTGAAGGCTCATGGCTTTTTATAGCTGTAGCTCTTCATACAGGTTTGGAAATCACACATACACACACACTTTTACAGACTGCAGTTTTATACTGCTGCATCTTAGACATACATCACATGTGCTATATGACAGCCACTCTCACGGACACATGACACACCTGTGAAAGTATAGGACACACATGCACACACACACTCTCAACCGGCTTCCTGATCTATACCGACTTGGTTTAAACACATGTTAAAAAAGTAATGTAACTAAATTTGTTGGCCTTCTCAAGGCAGCCCATAAATACCTGTGGGCGTCTAGATGTGGACGTAGGGGGGCATACTCCTATTTCTGTTCTGAGGTGAATTGTACTAAGCCAGGTTAACTCACTGTGACTCCACTACAGGTTCAGAAAATAATATTTTGATTTTTTTTGTTCGGACATTTGACCTCTTGAGCAAATACGGTTGTTATTTTCAGCCATGAAAAAAAGGGGGGGGGGGGGGGGGGGGGTATATAGAGGTAGGAAGAAGTGATCCGTAAAACTCAATTGATACAGTCCCTCTTCGCTGAAGGGAAGGTAAAAGGTAAAAGAGAGTGTGCCCCGGTACCTCACCGGATAAAAGTTGCATAGCCTGTAGGCTGAGGCCTAACTAAAGCAACCTGGGGTCGGATCTGGCCTTGGCCCTTTGCTGCATGTCTTCCCCTCTCTTTCTCTCTCTCCCTGAATTTTCTATCACACTTAACTTAAATACTGTCCAAAAAAGCATGAACAATGCCAATACATTTTTTAACAAAGAAAGTAAAATAGGCAGAACAGTGTGAGAAAATCTCAGCTTTCCAAAACTGTCTACTAGTGACATTTTGTGTCATATTTTGTGCCCTCCCCCTTCCACAAACGTACACACACACACACCTTTTCGGGGCAACAGGGCCATCATCGAAGGTGCCTAATTCACTTGATGAGATGTTGGGCAATTAGAAGACGTGCATGTTTGAGCCAAAGACGGTTGGAGGGGGTCAGGCGAGGGAGTGACTTGCTGTCAGATGTCAACAACAGCTCCGGGGCAGGAAGTGGCACCGTTGGAGGCTAACTTGGCTTGGCTCACTCTTTCCCTCCCTCCCCCTCTCTCTCACCAGCAGACTGCCAGACTCAGGGCAGGTGTTGGGGTTTAGGGTATTTCCTATTTCTAGGCTAACTGAACCTACTGCTGTTGTCTCTCTAGCTCTGTCTTTCATTCTCTCCTCACCTCTAGGCTTCCAAGGTCAGTTTGGGGGTGCTCAAAACAGCACAGATGCCAACTCCACGCTGTCCCGGTCAGCGGGGTGCATAGAAGACTTCTAAACAGTCAAATTACACCCCCCCCCCCCCCCTCTAACTGGCCACTGGGATGAAGCTGGGATGGCTGGGAGGAGTTTATGTACATAGGGCTTTCTGATATCCTGAAGTGCAAAGAGAAAGACAGACAGAGGACTCAAAGTATCCGTTATTTTGTGTGGGACAGAAAACACACAAATAGTGGATTCAAATGCGGTGTAGTATGGTTCGCCAGAGTAATTGGCTCTCTATAAACACTCCAGGGCTCCTCTGAGGAAGGAATGTGGCGTTTATTTAGCTTTTGTGCCAATGGTTTTTAACTGACTGGAACATCTCAGACAATGTTTTGGTTGAGAGTTTTATAGTTCTTTCTTCAATCTCAACGGTATTATTTTCTTATGCTCATCCAGAAGGCCAGAATGTGACCAAGATCATGGCTACAAGAATTGCAATGAGCTGGAAGATGGTGTCTCGCGGGTGAAGGAACAGGAGACAGACTATGGAATATGGTGTGTGTATGTGTGTGTATATGGTGGTGTGAGCGTGTATGCTGCAGCATGTCCATGTCTGTGCTGTGTTCACAGGATGTGGGGCCTGAGACTCCTGCTAAGAGCTGCGTCTGGCAGAGCTATTGCCCCGACACTGTGTGCCGGCAGGCAAGCAGACAGCAGATAGCAGACAATCAGTTAGGAAGAGACAGACAGACGGTCAGATAGGAAGAGACAGACAGACGGTCAGATAGGAAGAGACAGACAGACGGCGAGATAGGAAGAGACAGACGGTCAGATAGGAAGAAAGAAGGAAAGAAAGAAAGAAGGAAAGAAACAAGGAAAGAGAAAGAAGGAAAGAAGGAAGGAAAGATGGAAGGAAAGATGGAAGGAAAGAAAGAAGGAAAGAAAGAAGGAAAGAAAGAAGGAAGGAAAGAAGGAAAGAAAGAAAGAAGGAAAGAAAGAAGGAAAGAGAAAGAAAGAAGGAAAGAAGGAAAGAAGGAAAGAAGGAAAGAGAAAGAAGGAAAGAAAGAAAGAAAGAAGGAAAGAAGGAAAGAAAGAAGGAAAGAGAAAGAGAGAAATAGAAGGTAGGCAGAGGGGCAGACATAGATATAGAAGTTAGAAAAAACAGATAAGACAGATAAGGAGAGAGGGGTTGGAGACAGACCAAGAGAGACTTCGACAATGACGAGAGAACAGAGAGAAAGGCGGAGGGAGGAGGGAGCAGGGTACACTGAGGAGAGATGGAGACAGAAACAGACTTGACACTTGATAAGGTTCACTTCATACTCCAGTCAGGCAGAGACCCAGGCTCAGTCTGGTCTGGCCCTTGTGTGAGCCAGATGATGACTCCTGGGATGAGAGAAAACAGATACCTGCCGTCAGCCTAATCCATGGCCGGGATAGGACGAGAGGTAGACAGAGAAGGAGAGGAGGATGTGGGCCTGGGGTCTGCAGGAGCTCCTGCCGTTCACACGGGGGGGGACTGTTTATTTAAGCAGAGCCGCATGGCAACCACTTGCGAGTGGCTCCTGTGAAAGAAGCCCCCTCCTACACACACACACACACACACACTTCAACCTTCCACCCACCACCTTCAACCTCCTACCCGTAACCCCCGCTTACTCAACACAAGGGGGGAGGGGGTAGGGGGGAGTGGACGTGGGGGGGGGGCATGAATAAACACTGGCTGGCACCCACTCTGAAGTTGTGTCCCCACTCCTCCACACACACACACACACACTTGCAAGTACGCCAGAGTGCCCCATCCACTCAATAATCACGTACATCCATGTCTTGACTCAACCATTAACCGCCATCTGTGTCTAACTTTCCCGCAAGTCAATTTCCAGCATGGCAGTCTGTATGTTTTTACCCTCCACCACTACCACCACTTACACACACACCTACCCCCTCCCATACAATCCCCACACTTTTCACAATCCGTCTTGCTCTTTTTACAGCTTTTTATGTTTTGTGTTTAAAGGGGCGATTGATTGCAAAACCGATTTTACCTTGTCATAGTTGAAAAATGACAGTTTGGTGTGTCAAATAGACATACAGTGAGTCTCAAAGTCCATTGAAACCTCTTTCCTATCAAAATTTCACTTTTTTAAACTGCAACCTGAAAACGCTAGCTTTTGAAACAGTGCAAGTTGTAACATCACAACTTGCAGCATCAACTTTGTCACGCCCCAAAATGTACATTTACCCGCCCTCTGGTTTTCTGGCCCAGGAACATAAACGGAGGTCGCGTAGATCTCCGACACTTTTTTAGCTAACTGCGCGCTGCTCAGTACTTCCACAGGAATTACCAAAAAGAAAGTTCATACGTTTTCAAGATATTGAAAATGGAGCGCCGTAAATGCAGTTTGCCAGGCTGTACCGGGAATCCTGACACTTTTCACCATCTTCCCAAAGAACAAGACACTACACAGGCATGGCTGATGTTTATCTATGGGAATATCCCTATTAAGTACGACGCTAAAGTATTAATTTGCTCGGACCATGTCACCGAGGCCAGTTTTGAAAACCTGGGACAATATTAAGCAGGATTTGTTATATGAAACTGTTGCTGAAAAGAGGTGCTGTTTCGACCTTAGGTTCATCACAACCGCAAGCTGTATGATGTTGTCGCTAACAGTTATTAGCAATGCAAACGTATCCTGCCTGTATCTAGCATCGGTAGAATGTGATTTAGTTTATTGGCAATGGGGCTAACGTTATTTCTTGTTCCTGCCTGTGTTGTCATGTAAATCTACAATTCAAGATGCATGTTTGTCCAGATCTATTTTTCAGCAAGATAGCTAGAGCTAACTGAAGCTGAGTTGAATCACAATAGTTTGTTTGCTAAGCTGTAGCTAGTGCTAACGTTACCCACCTAAGTCGATCCTGTTTGCTTGCACAGGGATCCTCTACTCTAGAGCTACGTTATGGACAAACATCTGCCATGCCCGTCGAGTCAATGTTAGCTAGAATCTAGCTCATCTGCTTTTTATTAACGCTGATTTGCAAGGACTGCAAAAACAGCTAGATAGCGAAAACACCTAGAGTAAGCATGTGAACTAGTTTAGCTTGCTAACGCAAGAGCATAGGTAGGCTAATGTGTGATGATTTAGTTTATTGGCAATGGGGCTAACGCGTTATTTCATGTTCCTGACTGTGTTTCATTCGAATAAATAACCTGTACATGTAAATCTACAATTCACGATGCATGTTTGTCCAGATCTTTGGCAGGTTATTTTTTATCTAGCTAACTGAAGCTCAGTTGAATCACGATATAGTTTGGTTGCTAAGCTGTAACGTTCTACTACCTAAGTCGATCCAGTTTGCTTCAACAACAGAAGTGGAAACAAGTAACGTAATCATTTCAAATGATATCTAGTCAATCTGTTGAAAACAGTGTTGTGTAGACACAATAGATTTATTTGTACGTTTTTATTTCAAGTCTCCACCTTCGTTGTTTCAGTGAGTGTTGGCCGTGTTGCGTCTTTGCTCCACAGCGTCACTCGTTGTAAACCAACCAATCAGCGCGCAGCTCATCTATATATTCATGAGCATACCATAAAAGGAGAAAACTGTAACGTTCTACCCACCTAAGTCGATCCAGTTTGCGTCAACAACAGAAGTGGAAACAAGTAACGTAATCATTTCAAATTATATCTAGTCAATCTGTTGAAAACAGTGTTGTGTAGACACAATAGATTTATTTGTACGTTTTTATTTCAAGTCTCCACCTTCGTTGTTTCAGTGAGTGTTGGCCGTGTTGCGTCTTTGCTCCACAGCTTCACTCGTTGTAAACCAACCAATCAGCGCGCAGCTCATCTATATATTCATGAGCATACCATAAAAGGAGAAAACCTAATGTTTTTTCCCGGGAACATTTCAGAGGATGTATCAGGGGGCATAGAACAGCACCCGGGCCATTTTCAGCCCAACCAATGTTACATACCCTATTCGGAGACCTTAAGGAACAGTGTGAAATACCCCAAAATCCAGTCAATCACCCCTTTAATGTTTTTTGTATCTCTTTCTCCTTCCTTCCTTCTTTCTCTCTCTCTCTCTCTCTCTCTCTCTCTCTGTCTCTTCCTCCCTTTATCCCTTTCCCATCTATATCTCTCGTTCTCACTCTCTTTCTCGCAGACATGGACGAGTGTGAGAATGACTACAACGGCGGATGTGTCCATGAGTGCATCAACATCCCGGGGAACTACAGGTGCACATGCTATGATGGCTTCATGTTGGCCCACGATGGGCACAACTGTCTGGGTAAGGCTGCCCCCTCCTACACACAATCTGGAATACCATGGAGTTACACTTCACATTCAGTTTTCACTGCTATGTGACTAGACATATACAGTACGATGCAAAAGTCTAGGTACCTAAGATTTAAACATCAATACTGTCTTACATGTCTTACGAAAATTGTCTTCTGTATTTATGCGGCTGGATGAAAGTGGAATGTTGAGACATTTTTTGTTTTGTCTTTCACATTCATTATTTCTTAAAGGATTTTTTGGGGGGGTATTAGTGCCTACGATTTTTGAACAGTACCGTGTTTATACCGCTAACCTTTAATACTATGTAGTTACATCACAACTACTTTGTACCTCCATTGTTGTTACTGTTTCTGATACTGCTATGAAGTTATGTAGCAGTAATGAAGTGTTATGTTAATGTACACTTGTACAAAATGTGTACTTGTACAAGTGTAAAGGGCTGCTAAAAGGCCTTGGTGGTAAAAACAGCGCAGGCATGATTAGTAGTATTAGTATTAGTACTTATTGGATATATATTTTTTAAGGGGGTCATCATAACCATTCACGGCGGCTGTGGCTCAGAGGGTAGAGAGGGTTGTCTGTTAATCGCAAGGTTGGCGGTTCGATCTCCGACTCCTCCTAGGTCATGTGCCGAAGTATCCTTGAGCAAGACTCTGAACCCCAAGTTGCTCCCGATGGGCAGGCCGGCGCTTTGCATGGTAGCTCACTGCCGTCGGTATGTGTGAGTGTGAGTATGAATGGGTGAATGAGAGGCAAACATTGTAAAGCGCTTTGAGTGCCGCTAAGGTAGAAAAGCGCTATATTAATGCAGTCCATTTACCATTTAACCATTCACAACACCTTCATGAAAGCGGACATAACAGCACATCATTTCAATTGAATCAAGAATGGTTATGATTAGAAAAGGGCAGGGAAGTTATTGGTAGACAGCATTTTTAAAGCTCAAGACCAAACAAGAAACGCTATTATACATGTCAACAACAACTTTCCACAGCTACAGGGGATTTATGAATGGCATGTTTCTGATATTCTGCCACGCCACAGCAAAGTTTGTGTGTGTGTTTGTGCAAAATTTGGGCACAGTACCATGACAAATCTTTTTAACAGATTTTTGATTACCAGTGTAAAAACAACATGTATTATGGTGATCCGCTTTTATTTTATTGCACAAAATCATTTTCAATCTAGACTGAATGGAAGTACCTGAAGATAGTTACAATGAATTATACTTCTACACAAATAAAGGGAAGTAATGAGGAGTTATGGATGGTCACGAAGACCAGACTTTTTGTAAAGTGTTACATAAGGTTGTTATGAACGTTGTAAAACATACAGTAGCAGGATTGACACAGCAAATCAAGCGTTATCAAATGGTTATAAAACAATTAACCTTTGCCCTTTATAAATAAATGAATGTAACCAAGGCCTGAGACATGCAAGCGGATGTCCTCTTCTGTTAGGTTTCGGTTTCTGTATGTTGGTACTGTGTAGAGTAGAGTCAAGTCGAGCTAGTAATCATTATGCCAAGGGGACAATTAGCTTTTCATCCAGGAGTAAAGAAACAACAAATATCAAATAGGCAAACATGCTCAACTACACAATAAAATACGGCAGTAATAAATGCTGCAACAATAACTACCCAGCCATATGACAATCAGGAAATCACAAATAAGGAAGAGGGCTTCCCCAAAGATGGTTGAAAACAAAAAGATCAGTAAAAACAGAAAATACTGCTATTAAAGAAGTTATGATCTTCAAAAAAGTTAAATAAAACATTTATTCTTCAAATATACAGACAACAGAACAAACAGCGCAACTACTGCTGTTGGTTGCTTTTGATGAAGCTTAGGGTGTGTAGCGGTCTCTATCTCTTTCTCTCACTGTCTCTCTCTCTCGCATTCTCTGTGTGTCTTTCTCTTTCTTTATGTGTGTGTCTCTCAGTATGGCATGCATGCATTCTCGGGGGTCTGTTCCCTCTTGAGAGTGTCTCTGTCATCGTTTGGAGTTTTTCCATTATTTTGACTTTTCTTTATCCCTCATTTCATTCTCCATATTATGCAAGGGTGGGGAGTATGGAGAGGTTTGACCGGGATTGAAGAGTACCTTCCCTGTGATATGTCCCACAGATAGCTTGGCTGGGTGTCTAAGACTGACAGATCCAGTCCATTTAGCCTCAGTGTTCTGTTATTGACTTAGCGTCAGCCAGACAAATGTTTTTCTGCTCTCAGCTCTCTCTCTCCCTATCTCCTTCCCTCTCTCTCCCGCTCTCTCTTTCTCACGCAGTTCTGCTTGGATGTATTTGAACATTTAATCTCCCCCATCCCCACCTCATCCACCCTCCCCCCCTGGTCGCTGAGTGACACGAGCACAAATCATAATATGTCATTTGGATACCCTCGCCTTACAACCCAAACATCTTTGATGAGACATGTTTTGGCATCTGTAAGTATTATGTCTGATTTTGTAAGAGCTATTGGAAACATTTTGTGGAGGGAAGGGAATGGGGGGGACATGTCTTTAGGAAGGAGTTTGTGGGAAGGGGGTGAGGTTGTTCAGGTTGTTCTCTGGAACTGTTTATGTGATATCGAGTGTGGGCGCTATGCATGGCAGGACTTAGGGGGGTGGGGGCCCCTGGGCTTGAGTAATTTTCGGGCCCTACCTTCTATACATGACTTTAAATAGAACAATGATACATACACAAGCTATGTATGTTCTGGATAAATTGAGAATACAATAGAGACCACAATTCTGAACAACAACAAAACAAAATAACATTATTTATGTTAATTGCTGAAGTCTATTTAAAATGTTAAAATAATCTGAATAAAAAAAAAAAAAACGTGGTTTGAATGAATGATTCAATTACTCACTCAAATACTTCATTTGTTTCATGGACGAATCAGCATTTTTGAACGAATCTCCTGAATGAATGATTCAATGACAAATATTTTAAGTCATTATATCTGGTGAATGTCTGGGTGAATACTCGATTCTGATTGGCTGCAGGGGTGTCCATTATCAGATGATAATGTCATCTGATTCGCTATTGACCTCGCTAGTCAATTCAGACAATCTGCGGCCAACACGACATGCCGATTATTTTGTTCGTAGAAATCTTGATTTGATTTGGGGACAATGACATGGCTGGATAGCTGGCTAGTATTGTTGTTAAACATACGGTCAAATTATAATTACTGTTTGGAGAATATGTCAACTTTGATACGATCATCTCACATCCATTTGCTATTCAACTCGCTACAGTACACAGGCTGCGGCCGTACTGTAGCTTAGTACTAGTAGTAGCTATATGTCCGATACCTTGTTCGTGAAAATCTTCATATTGATTTGGGGACAATAACATGGCTGTTTAGCTAGCTGGTGTTCTTGTCCAACATATTGTCAAATTATATTTACTGTTTGTCAACCGTACACAATGTTATTGCCTATGAATCTAGCTAGCATAACTTAGTGTTCTGGCTAATAAATATCTCAGTCCTCCACTGCGCGTAAATGTAAACGGGCGGGGCCCCTTCCAGGGCGGGGCCCATGGGCTGGAGCCCAGTCAAGCCCAATGGTAAGTCCGGCCTTGGCGCTATGCAACTGAGAGGGCGAGAGGGACAACAGATGCATTAACTTACTGTATATCCCCACAAACATCGACACACAGACTATACATACATGTACATTTTATTGTTTATTTTCGCAATATATTAAAGTCTTATCAATTTGCCCCATGTCTCCAAATATCTGATGAGCCTTTTCTGCTCCTTTCTTGCCCTGTTTTCCCCTGGCGGCTTATGTGTGGACAGGGCTCAGCTCCATGGAAGTTGCAAGGCTCGATAAAAAATATAGTATAAAAGCACTATATGGCTTTAGGTCTCATGTTTCAGTATCTATGGACTTTGGTAAAGACAAATGGGCCCTTTACATTAAGGTAACATTACCTACCATGTAACTACATAAAGATAACTGAAAAATATTACGTAGGCTACATAGGAATTGCAATGTCATCTAATGTAATTAAGTGTTAGCGGAATAGGTCTATACAAAAGTTTAAGAAGGCACAGTATAGGGAAGGGTGTAAAGGGGTAAGTGGATGTTGTACAGAGGCAGTTAAAGGTTTTTACCATATCAAGATAAATGTTAACATCTTCTGACCCCTGGAAACCTCATCCAAACCAAGTCTCACCTGTATACAAATGTGTACCTCTTGAACTATAAGTAATGAACTATAAGTAATTAACTCTATAGCAGTTCTTATGTATATTCGTATCTACAATCTTGTAACTATAGGTATTGCTTTGATTACATAGTAGTTAATCTTAATGTTAACCTCATTAGATATTTGTGTTGCCAGCATTTGTGATGTAAAAGGGGCTTTTCTAATACAAATAGCAAAGCATGGTTTGGAAGCACAAGTGTGAAATGAAACACTTTGGATTGCACATTTATAATGCACAATTTTTTTGTTTTCTTTTTGAAAAAGGTAATACCCACTATTACTGTCAATCCATTTTCTCTCCCTTTGCTGCTGTCTCTTTCACTCTCTCCTTTTCTTTCTATCTCTCTCTCATTTTCTCTCTCCTGCTCTCTGTCACCCCTCTGTATCAGAATCAGAATCGGATTTATTCGCCATGAAAGTTTGCACAGACCAGGAATTTGCTTTGGCAGGAAGGTGCATACAATAAACATATAGGGACCTAAAATTTAAATATGTGGACTATCTATACTAAGGGTACATAAACTAGCAGTACTAAGTGGAATTATAATTAAATAAGATATACAATAAAAAATAAGATATACAATAAAAGCTAAAATATAAGTTGCCAAATGTACAATATAAAAATACAAATATTACAAAAAATACAAATGTACAAGATACAATTTTGCAATGCAGTGCAAGAGCAGTGTTTTAGCAGGAAGTCAATTGTCAGTGTGGTCCCTTGGCCTTGTTGAAGAGGCCAACAGCGGAAGGGAAGAAACTGTTTTTGTGGCGTGAGGTATTGGTCCTGATGGACCGCAGCCTTCTGCCGGAGGGGAGTAGCTGGAACAGGGAGTGTCCAGGGTGGGAGGAGTCGGCCACAATCTTTCTCGCTCGCCTCAGGGTCCTCGAGGAGTGCAGGTCCTCGAGGGTAGGTAGATTGCAGCCAATCACCTTCTCAGCAGTGCTGATGATACGCTGCAGCCTACTCTTGTCCTTGGCAGTGGCAGCAGCGTACCAGACGGTGATGGAGGAGGTGAGGATGGACTCAATGATGGCTGAGTAGAAGTGCACCATCATTGTCTTTGGCAGGTTGAACTTCTTCAGCTGCCGAAGGAAGTACATCCTCTGTTGTGCTTTCTTGATAAGTTTCTCTCCCTTTGCTTTATCTTGGCCATGTATTCACCAGAGGTGATGGACCTGCTCTCTATTTGACATCTTTATTGAGGAATGCAGGCAGGTGTAAGATGCACGTTAGACACAGGTTAATTAGCTACTTCAGACGAACCCATTTTAGATTTGCGTCAGGCGCAAGAGTCATTTATCCCCCCGGTATAATCGGAACAGCGCCCGAGTTCCGCTCACAAAGTTACATGCGTTTCGAGTTTGATACTTGCGTTTCAGATCGTTTAAATAGCAGACATGAAAATCCCTCACCTTTCGGCGAAATTCGCCGTTTTGAAACCAAAATAGGTGACCTATATTCATTCAGTGAACTGCGAACAGGTGCGTGTGTCAGAAGGGAGCGCGAGTGCATGGAAATATTAACGCGAAGGGCCTTGCATCACCAGTGCAGACCACCATCAGAAGCTGAAAGCACTGGCCTCGGCGATTTACCTGACTGAATTTGGTGAATGATGGTTTCAATCATTTTTATATTTTCTGGTATATCTAAGTTAAGTTACCCAGGAGCTCTGTTGACATAGACTTAGCTAACGTTAGCTACAGCTTGATGAATTGAGTCATTGAACACAGCAGGAGAGAACGCAACGTTAGCCAGCTAGCTAAAGCTCCGGTGGAAAATTCCAAATGAACGTATGCAGCCCTTAGTGCCGCTTACACAACAGTGACACTGACAGATCGAAAGCTAATTTGAGACAATATAAAGATGGAAAACCAGGCTAAGAAACGTAAACGTAATTACTTTCACTAGACAACGTTTTACCAATTGCACAAACGACTATGTTTGTTTGTATCAAAGCTCCAAAATTTGCTCGAGCACTACGCGCGCTCGCATTAACCATGGAAGTCCCTAACTAGCATCACATCAGGCAGAATTTGCATGCATTACAGTGCGTGTCCACTGCAGCGATGCGAGCGACAACATGTTTTCCATTCATTTTCAATGGAGCCAGGCGAATCGCTTGCGTGGTGCATTGTGGGTAGCGACGCGACACGACAGAGTTGAGATTTTCTCAACTTTATGCAAATGAGGAGCGATTTTCGCTAGCGATGGCCAATCGGAGTGTTTTCTTGTTTCTCGTAACGTAGCAACCATGGTCAACCTTTCTAGCTTTCTAGGTTTCAAGGTGGAGGAGAAACTAATCGTTTGTGTGGCTGCTTACCCAGTCTTGTACGATACATAGCTGTATTCGTACAGAGATGTTAATAAAAAACGATGCATGGCGCAAGGTTGCCGAAGTTGTTGGTGGTAGCTAGCTAGCCCGGCTGGAACTCCCTATCGTATCGACAGATTAGCAGAGACTTTGAGTAATATAATAAAACGTTTTTTACACATGTCAACGTGTAAGTCTATTAAACAGTTTTGTATTTTGTATACAAGTTGTATTTTGATCGATTTTGCGAGTACGTAAACCCAAGTCTGCACACTTGGCCATGACAACTACAACAGTGACTTTAGAGAACTACATTCTACATTAATCTGTTTGAAACGCCCCCAAGTGTGGTGAACTGTGGGAAGGCGAGCGATGGCAAGCGATTTGCGTCGCTGCAGTGGACATACACTGTTAGCAGGGCGCTCGCTGTGGTGGCGTATACGGGACCGGTTCTGGTGGGCCGGTCTGGATCAAAGTCCAGGGCCTATTTTTTACTCCCAGTCCGTCATTGCCGTTCTATCAATAAGCAGACCTGCCAACCTGTACGCAATTTGTGTAGCGGATACGCATTTTGACTTCAAAGTACGCTGGTACTTGTATTGGCTGTCAATCATAATGGAAGAGTAGACAAGTTAAGTTACATCATGTCCACCATCTCTTGTGGGGGTTATGCATTAAGCCATTTGTGGTGCCCTTACCACATTGTGCCTCATATACTGTAAATGTTAGACCCAGTGACAGGCTGGCATGAAATGGCTTGCATAATACTTAGTAAGGAGGCCATAATAATTTTTGACTCATGGCTTAAGTTACGTTTCTCCAGCTCTCCCCAGGTTGGCAAAATAAGTATCTCAAAATGCATCAGATTGATGCTTTAAAATATGGAATATTTAAATTTTTCTTATGGGGGAGCATGCACCCGGACCCCCTTAAAGGGGTAATATCCTTCTCACCTTTTTCACCCCTGACCCGTTTTCATGCCTGAAATAGGGCCCGTAGACTAGAAGGCCCATCGTTTTCTTCCCTCGACCCATTACCTCTGTCAAAGAAGTCAGTCTGCCATTCTCACCCATGTGTAGCCGGTGTGAATCGGTGAAACTCACTCCTCAAGTATGTAACAGGCCACCCGCGTCATTGAATAGCTAGCTCTTCTTTGGCGTAGCTGGTAGTGGTGGCGCTTGGGAAGTCAGAGATGGCGTGTTCGATCCTCGGTGAAGGATGAACACGGTCCGGAAAACTCTGACGGAACTTGCAAGACCACGTCTGTTACATACCCGTCACACATGCATGGGTTGAATTAGCTAGGATTAGTTCAGTCAAGACACTCACATGATTGATTTCACCATTTATTCATATACATGAAAATAGGTTTGACTTTGGATGTACATGGGGAAGTGCTCCCTGCCTTCGCTGTAGCATGCATGACAATGAAGCAGGGAGCAATCCCCCAACAGGGAGCACTGACAGACACACATGGGGGAGAAGGGGATGGTGGAGGGTGGCAGCAACGCAGAACACTAAGGTAATCAAGGGCGTGTGTACGTGCATGTGTGCGACTTATAGTGCCGCCAATCGGAGCTAAACCTATGGGCTGAGTACACGGGGATGGGTGATATGCCCGAGTGTCATGCCTGAATTAGGCTTCGCGGATTTCAGTCAAGACACTCACATGATTGATTTCACCATTTATTCATATACATGAAAATAGGTTTGACTTAACATGGGGCGCTCCCTCCCTTTCGCTGCAGCATACATGACAATGAAGCAGGGAGCAACGAGTGAAATCCCCCAAAACACCAGCGTCGCTCCTCCTGAGCCACAGGAGGACCACATGACCTCCCACTATTTACTAGTGGCGAAAAACAAGGTGTTTTCTGGATTCCCGGGTCATGCTAGCATTAACGATGACTAAGGCTATGTGTGCATATCCATCATGTTGCATACCATCTGATGTGTGGTCAATGGAGCCGTTCCACACACGTCCAGACCCAGTGACAAGACATGCGCTCGCAACCAAGCCCCATACACCAACCATCTCCCCAGTACCCTTCTCATCCGACGGTGGGCAGATAGCTACCTCCTAGAGCAGCGTTGACCCTCTAGCGGCCGATCGTCATTGAGCCCAGGATGTTCACAAAGGCAGCACAAAGTACGCTGGAACATGGGGATATGTTATCTAGTGGGAAGGAAAACAAAAGTGTCAGCAGCATGCTGTTCCCTGGACTCTATACGGGTATCTCCTGAGATACCTCCATGAAAGATTACTACTGCATGCAGCAACGGAGAACTCACTAAGACATTCTAGCATTATGATGATCTGTTAGCCTTCTCATCCATAAAGGGCAGATATATGCTACATCTAGAGACCTGCCCTCTAGCGCCCGTCGGCAACCCAAAGGATGTACGCGAAGGCGCCTGTGTGTGCGCAGCCATGGGATGATACATGAGGATGTGAAAAACAATGTGTCAGCAGAGCATCCACTGTTCCCTTGAAGTCCAGGGCATCTTCACGGATGTCTCCATGTAGACACTGTGGATTCTGATGGCTAGCTTAGCGCATCAGAGCACGCCTGAGGAGATGGCTACATGGAGATCCGAAGAGACATTCTAGCATTAGCAATGTATGAAGCTAGCCTGGTCCTAACCAGACTCTCGTACATTTCATTTGTACAGAGAGTCTGGGATTGCTCCATTGACAAGCGTTGACTTCCTTGTAGGCGGGTACTCTGTTGAAGTTTAAAACTATTGGATCTGCCCAGTGTGGTAGCTAGTTTTCCTAGCTGAACAGGTTTGCAAAGAAAAGCGCTGGAGAGTCGGCCGAGTTCAGATGCAAAGGTATTCTTTTATTGATCAAGATCAGGGGCAACACTCAGTTAGGAACTTCTCTGCTCCAATAAGACCTAGTTTAATTATGAAAACAGACAGCATTTTATAGTACATGGAACACCCCTCATCTCAATGACAGTTTAGCCTGCCATCTCCCAAAACCCAATGTCAGTTTGCCCTGCCCTCGATGTATCTCGTTATCTTCTGTAAGCGTTATGTCAACATGTTATGTTCTCGTTGTAACTGCTGATTCATGCTTATCTTGAATCACCTGATCCCCCTCCTTACTGTCCCTGTTTCTCTGCTGAGAGACCAAATGTCAAGACAAAGCTTGCATGACCTGTGGTTTTCCACTTACGCCTAAACTTGAGGTGTCTTTATCCAGTTTTCGGCCCACCACACCAGAGCCACTCTGGATCTGCCATAACCAATTACATTTACATTACATTTAGTCATTTAGCAGACGCTCTTATCCAGAGCGACTTACAGTAAGTACAGGGACATTCCCCCCGAGGCAAGTAGGGTGAAGTGCCTTGCCCAAGGACACAACGTAATTTGGCACAGCCGGGAATCGAACCGGTAACCTTCAGATTACTAGCCCGACTCCCTAACCGCTCAGCCACCTGACTCCCCCTGACTCCCCAATTGCTAGCGTTCGCCTTAGCCAACGCCTTCACCACTACTGTAACGGAGCTAGCTGCCATAGCTGGAAAATCAAACTTTTCCCGAACCCTGTGGGGAGGAGGGCCACAACATCATGGCCACCAACAAAACTCAGCAAACTTGTTTTTGCTCTGGCTTTAGCTTATGGATATTCGGCAGCGTTGCCACAACGGACCGAATGGCTTCGCTCGCATCTTTCTCTGCCGCCATTACGGAACTACAACACAAACTAGCGCACAACATCAACGTCATCGTTCTCAGCCACTCCCTCTGTTCGCTGATTGGACCGGTAGAAAGTTAACCTGAGACATCTGAATTATGTACCTCATGCCCAGACGCAGTACAGAAGCAAAATCAAAATTGAGCGTAAGTATGTAGAAGGGCAGAGCCAGGCTAGTATGAAGCCACCCAGCCACAGGATTCTTATGGACTACATTGGTCCCCATAGGTCTCAGACCCGCTCAGCTTGAGCACTTGCTCAGCTTGAGCACTATGCCTGGAGTAGAGATAGTCGCTGAGCATTATATAATGCAAGCCTCTATATTGTGTACCAGCTGCGCAAACATTGTCTCCGTTCTCAAGCACTCATTAGTTTCTGCGCTTCCACGATGTCCAGTGTGGACGTGGACAACTTCGCAGAAGCAAAGGTGGCCACCCTGATCCGGAAGAGATATGCCGTATGCAGGTCCGGGGACAGGCCACAGCACTCGCACAGGATTTGGAGGCGCTGCGTGAGCCACAATCTGGTCATGGCCTTGCAGCTGCATCACTGGCAAACAGTGGCTTATAAGGCGTTGCCTGGGGGCGGCATAGCAGGTACCGGCACATAGAGGAGAGTTGACAGAAGGTACAGTAGTTTGGCCAATCACAATGGGGGCGATTTTACATGTTACATCAGTTTTGCTGTGCTTCAGTACAACGATGAACATCCCACTTCCCATTATTAAATCGGATATGGTGAGATCGCAAGACGGATCGAAAGTAGCGCATCTAGGAGTGGGCACAAGTTTGTGCAGTACAGGGAGAGGGATGGGCTGTTGCTTCCGTAGACCGCTCATGAGAAGACGGATAGACGGGGATCCACACACTGAACGCGGAACTGGAAACCTGCCACCAATGCGTTGATGGACGACGGTTGCAGCTTGCAGTACTTGAAACGGTGCACCATAAATGTGCACAGCACGGACATGTTTACAGGCAGAGGGTTCACAGAGAACGCACCACAGTATGAAGAATATTGAAGCCAGGCAGAGTTGTAGGATTTTTATGTGGGAGTGCACACAACCAACCTCATGTAGTGACAGGCGGAAAATACATGATACTGCAGCACCGTGATGGAACCACCTGACCCTAATCTAGCACGGCCTAATGAAACATCGAGCATGTCAGGCCGTCTAGCGATGCGTGACAGCGCAGCGCATGGAACTCCTGCGATTTGAAACAAGACAGGGAATCAGTGCATTGGTCGGCTAGCCCTGGAACGTAGCTGCACGCAATATGAAATTGCCTAGGACGCACGTCCAGGAGAGGCGTCTGACGAGTCGGTTGATAAAAGGCACCGAATACTCCCCTTATTGATTGTGTGGACCGCTGCCTCGTTATCATAGAACATGGTGATCTGTTTCCTACACCATAAATGCCCCCACAACGACAAGAAAACACAATCGGATACAATTCGTGGAGCGCACTGGAATAGCGCTCTGGTGGTTGGGACAGGATCCCCGCGGGCCACGCAGCACAGAACCACTCTCAACCGTGGTAACCCCCAAACCCAACAGAGGGGGCCGCATCCGTGCGTGCCCTTGAGAAATAATAGGCATTGCGAAAGTTAGATGGCCTAGCAGAGAAAGCACTTGCCGAATCTCAACCGAACAGAAAAGTACAGTTTACCACGCACAAAGTCTCCAAACGTTCACAGAGGTTGACGCCAGTTACTCACTTGCCCTTTGGGGTCGGGTGGGCCCGATGAGGGCACACAGCTCATGTAGATGAGCGTCCCCGCAGTAACTGCAAGCATGCAGTATTTTCAATTAGCATAGCGGCATACATTCTTTGAAATTAAAACACTGCATTGGGCTAACAGCGGACGACTGGGTGGGCCCTACTTTCCTCTGCCCACCCTTTGATACAGCCTCGTGTGGCACCTCACTTTTGCTTTTTACCGACACGTGGTTCTTGGACATAGGTTCACCGAGCGAGCCAGGGATTCCCAAATGGAGCAGGAGAGTAGCATGTGCCCAGTAAACACTCATCAAATCGAGGTCCCTCACCGACCAGTCCAGCCGCACATTCCATTTCTGGAGGTACAGGGCGGCCAACACAGACAAGCAACATAGACAGAGTTACACAGTACCGCCGGGCCAGATCGAAAATTAATGCCAGGTACGGCCTAATCGTCCAGCCACGCCGCCGGGAAGGACGTGGTCAAGGGGGAACTGCCACACTGGTATGAAGACCTTGAATATGACATTTCATGGGCTTAAGCGTACAGACAGTTTGCATGTCACAACCATACTGCTTAAGAGTGGTGGCATTATTTGTCTATCATACGCAGCATGCGTAGTATTGATGCCTATAGAATATCTGCCCTGAGATCCCACGGAGAACAAACAAAGCGGCTGTGTTGCTTAGGTTTACGGGCTATCCTCTGGTCGGCAAAGACCTTACAGCGGCTCGAACCAACCGTACAACGGTATATTTACGAATATCGTGAGAGTTTTCATGAAATTGTCAGACAACACCTTGCCTTTTTTTAGCAGGGGCCTTATTCACAAAACATCTTACCACTAAAAGTTCTCCTAAACAGCAGTAAAAGTTCTTAGCTAAGAGTTTCCTCCAAAAACATATTCACAAAGCTGTTGAGACCAACTTTTACTAAGGAATGCAGAGAAATTTTAAGCTAAGACAAAAAGATCGCTGTCAATTATTTAATCATAGTAATATTTTAGAATGAGGTATTATGTTGCTATTGCTGTTGCTATTAGCTAATTGTCAGTCTCTTACATGTGCATCTCGTAAAGAAATAGCGAATATGCATGAAGTATAAATTGTCGATGTTGGGTCTGCAGAGGGCATACTGTTTGATGCAATGTTATGTGTTCTACTGACAGATGGCTGAGATAATATACCTAGTTTGTCTGCGCTGCATAGCTGCATTTTCCCTGTGGTCAAATAGCGTACAGTTGTCAACCTTGATCTCCGTTGTTACTGGGTTGTTTCTATAAGTGACTGCATCCCTGATAACTCTACTACAATCATAATACCCGACGATACCTTTTCAAAAGTTCATTATCATGAAATGTTTCTAAAATGTTTACGTTCCGAGGCGGATTGCCAGCAACAAACATTCCTCTTGACTACCCCTAACTTTTCACAGATTTAGGAGATGGTTTTAGCACTTTATGAAATAAAAAATTAGGAGTCCTAAAATTAGGACTGACATGCCCATAAATCTTTATAGTTTATCCTAAATCAGCCAATTTTAGCCTTAAGATGTTTTGTGAATACGGAACCTGGTTTCCACAACCTTTCGTTTTCCACACGTGTCTCTTTTACTTTCTTGTTGCCGACACACATGAGGTTGGGGTCTGTAATTGACCTCAGGAATTGTTTAGTCTTTGTAATGAAGGGAAAAAATAGTAAAAAATTAGGTGGGGGTGGGATACTGTAAAGCTACAAAAACAAGTGTCGGAAGTAATTTCCTAGTCTTCCAGCTGTTTTGTGTCAACAAGTTAGGGGACAAATTGATTTAAGATTGCCTAATTGTGGTTCGATTGCAGAGAAGTGTTGTTCAGTTGTTCCTGGAAATTTTTCAGTCATGAATTTGTTTCTATTTATTTATTTTTGCTGTGAACGCAGTGGGGCCCAATGTGTTGATAATGTCCTGCCTCCTGTGACTGCTCATGCCCCTCATGCAAGTTTATTTATTTGAGATGCATGCCCCCCATACTCCTACTGGAGATCTGAGGAGTGTCTGATTAGCAGGGGGAACAGCATTGAAATGGCCCAGTCGCAGAAATTCAAAAGTCCAACATCAGCCATGAGGGAAGGGAAGGGTGAGAAGTAATATGTGTGTGTGTGTGGGGGGGTGCATTTCCTTGGTCCTCAAAAGTTCAGTGCCACTTCTATTGGGTTTTAGAGGGCTTAGGGTTTACGAATAGAATTAGGGCTTCAAAGTAGATTTTTTTTCTCGATCGGTTCGTTCCAGGCAGAATAGTTATGTTTCTGTTTCCGGTAGTGATGGGAAGTTCATATCATTTTACTGACTCGGTTCTTTGAATCTCATTCAGTAAAATGAAGAAATCTTTTTTTGAGTCATTCGTTCATGCTCAACATTGTATAGACAATTCCCTGACCTGAATACGTCCACTGCAAACATTTATCATATTCTCATGTAGGCTATATGTTAGTGCATGTAAACCAGCAGATACAATTTTAAAAGAAAAAGGTCCACATTAAAATAATGCATCATGACAGTTTGATGTATGATTTGAAATGGTCATTTATTATCACACTAGCATTTAATTATCACGGCAAACAATTACACTGCACTGATTCCTCTTCTGAGCCTATGCAGGTCACATGAAAAATTATCCAAAGAATGGTACCCGAAAGAAGGAACGAATCGTTCACCTCCCGACCGAGTCTTCGGGTCAATGATTAGTTCATCTGCCGACCGAGTCTTCGTGGCAATGATTAGTTCATCTGCCGACCGTGTCTTCGTGGCAATGATTAGTTCATCTGCCGACCGTGTCTTCGGGTACAAGTCTTTGGATCATATTTCACGTGACCTGCATAGGCTCAGTACTGGTAGCTAGAGGAAACAACTGATTCGTTCATTTCCCGACTGGGTCTTTGGGTATGAGTCTTTGGATCCATTTTCACTTGACCTATCGTCCTGCATACTATGTAGGTCACGTGACAAAGGATCCAAAGACTCGTGCCCGAAGACCCAGTCGGGAAATGAACGAATAATTTCTGTTTGCTCAACTAAGCGTTTACAACAGTCCCGATGCGCGGCCACGAAAAAAAATGAACAAATCACTCTTTGAGAGGACTCGTTACTCCCGAGTCCTTGTAAGGATTTGTTCAAAATGATCCAATCATTCACGAACGACACATCACTAGCTTCCGGTTTACGTTCCACTTTAAAATGATCGTTCCCAAACCGGTTAGAACCAAATCAAATACCGGTGAATAACTTTCCATGTAGTGCTGTGTGATATGACAGTAAGTATCTTTCAGATGCTATTACATTTATTTTGATAGATATGTTACTGTCTAGGCTAGTCTCTATCAATGTCACAAGACATTATGCAAACAAAACCCTATGCATGCTCGAGTAACAACAACAATTTAAACATGGAGGTCTGTCCGTGACCTGTGAAGCGAAACTCGGATATTATACTTGTATTTAGACTTGTCTGTGTAACTGAAGCAAGCTTGCTCCAGTTACACAGACAAGTCTAGCTTGCTCCAGTTACACAGACAAGTCTAAATAGGAATGGAATGGTTTAGGAATGGTTTGCTGGACCCCATGTTAGTTTCCTCAAGGATCACAATGACTCTTGCTTAGAGTCTTGCTGCTCTTGTTGGTTAGTGGTAACTGATTTGAATTGTTGTACTCGCTGTGAAATATTTTTTACTGTTGCTTGCTTTTCTACAGGGACACTTGCACTTATAGCGATTCATGTTGTTTAATTGTAACTTGTTTAACTACATGCTCTTGTGGTTCTTCCCTTTGGCACTTATTTAGGTTGTTCACAATATGTGATTCATGTTTTGGCTACCCGTAATGTTTTTGTTGTTGTTATTACTAGTGACCTATGCACTTTGTAAAGCTCTCTCTTGGAAGTCGCTTTGGATAAAAGCGTCTGCTAAATGAATAAATGTAGCTATTTCCAAGATGTTCTCTTCACATCATAGCATATCTATCAAACTTTGGTGAGGTTGATGTCTAAGACCAACAGTCAAAATGTACATAGCATAATATTTACCTCCCCTGGTTGCAGAAGGTTAGACCGTAGACCACACCACATTTCACTTTCACACAATATCACTGCCTGCCGCGGTAAAATGTAAGAATAAGGGATTTATTATTTATTTAGGGAGGAAGACAGGAAGTAAACTCCACACCAAAGTTATTGCAAGCAAAACAGATTTTAATTTGTTGTACTAAATAAAAGAAAAACAAATTATGTTATGGTTACCATTATTTTAAATGTAGGCTACGACAGCGTATTAGGGCCAGTGTAGGTTAAAAAAAATCTGAGCCGGAGGAGGGGGGGCTAATATTCCAAGATTAAAGTCGTAAATTTGAGGGAAAAAAGGTGTGAATTATACTTTTCAATAGGATTCATCAATAAGGAAATACTCCTGATTTTTAGCCCAGAATCACCAGATTGTAATAAGCATTCGGACTTTGAAAATACTGTAATGCCATTGCCGTGTTCTCAGCCCATAGGCTTAGCTTGATAGGCAGCGCTATAAAGTTGCACACATGCACGCACACGTGTCCTTGATTACCTTTGTGTTCTGCGCTGCTGCCGCTCACCACCATTCCCTTCTCCCCCATGTTGTCTGTCTGTTCTCCCCGTGGGGGATTTAACTTGTTGGAAGGGAGCACTTCCCCATGTACATCCATTCCGCCAATGTTAAACCATTTGTCATGTTTATGAATAAATGGTGAAATCAATCACGTGAGTGTCTTGACTGAACTAGGCTGTTGTTCCGGCCCCAGCCTACGCCACTAACTAACACATGTCAAAATGAGACTCCAGGATGATTGCAGCGAGAATTGTGAGCCCCGCACGCTACATGACCTCTCCTTTTAACCCCTTCCATCCCCGCGAGGTTTCACGCACAGAACATGGAACTTAAACACATAACAACATTCCCACCCAGCCAAATAGAACCCCTTATCTCAGGTCACTACAATAAATTGCCGTGACTTGGGCCTATTCAAAAGGAAACATCATTGTACTTATTTGGATGAGGTGATAGCTTTTGCGCATCAGGAACTACAATGCAATGGACAGATGCAAGGATATCGCTGGTTACATCTACAGGCAATTATTCAACTATTATTTTTTTATTCTACAAATTATTCTCTCAAATGCTAATTTGTGACTAAACTCGGAGAATCTCCAACTTTTTTCTGACGCTGAGGCGAGCGCAAAAGATTGTGGCCAACTCCTCCCACCCTGGACACACTCTCGGCCTCATGTACGTACATTTGCAAACATAGCGTTATTAGCGCCATGGCCAACCTGCAGATTGTGCACGCTGTGATACTTCAGTTTCCGTCGTATTTACGAAACCTGCAGGTCATCGGGTAATCAGCGCCTTTCTCCGCCCACTATACCGTACATTGCGAGCATTTAAACGCGCAATTGAATGGGCCTCCTTTTCTCTTTCTATCATGGATCAGCCACCAAAATCAAAACAGCGATGAAATGATCCTGATGCCAACATTTGTAATATAGCGAGGAGTTTAACAACTGCTGGAATGGAATGTGAACGCTGAGTCGGAGATTCGATGTAATCTTTGATTTCTTCTAGTAACTGTAATATTGCATGGCTGCTTAATCTGTAACGCGTAATGATTTTGTGTTCACTCAACTCAAAAAGTGTGATCCTTGTGGCAAAAATCCTTTGGCCTGTCTTCTTCTTGCTTGGGTTACAGCTGCCATTTCACCAGGATCCTGGTTTACGCCTGCTTTTAACAGGTGGAGAATTTTCACTGCAAAATAGAGGTGCGCTTTCACAGGCGGTTTTTATACATACCGCGGAATACATAATTAGGCGCACTTTATGCATCCCCTCCCATCTCTTTATGGGAAACTCCCACTTTCCCCTTGACCCTCCTGTGAATGCATATGCATGACACGGAAAAGCGCAATTTGCCATTTTCAGTTCCCGCGACAGGCAGTCTGCGCTTTTACCTCAGTGCGGCATGTTTGTACATACCTCGCCATGCTTTTACGCGCAAATTGCGAAACAAATATGCCTGAAGTGGGCGCAAAAGCGTTAGTACATGAGGCCCTCTATTTCAACCACTCCCCTCCGGCAGAAGGCTGTGGTCCATCAGGACCAAAACCTCACGCCACAAGAACAGTTTCTTTCCATCTGCCACTGGCCTCTTCAACAAGGCCAAGGGCACACACAGACCTCAGACTTTAAACCATTGCCATATATTGCACCCATGCCATTTTTTGCACCTGTGTCATATTTGCACTAAGCACCCGATTTGTATTTTTATATTGTACATTATAGCTATTTTATACTTTATATAAATTTTATTTTCATGCCTGTCCCCTTAGTATTAGTTAGTATTAGTTAATTAGACTTTGAACCACTTGTATAGTATAGTTAGACTTGTTTAGATTTCCACCACTTATTTAAGATTTACTCCTATATGTTGAATGTATGCACCTTCCTGCCAAAATAAATTCCTTGTCTGTGCAAACTTTCATGGCGATTAAAACCCTTTCTGATTCTGATTCTGACAAATGAACATTTCTGTTCCAGAACATAACAAATATATAAAGTCTCTTTTTTTCGGTTTTGTTCCTAGCAAA
Source organism: Thaleichthys pacificus (assembly GCA_023658055.1). Classification (NCBI taxonomy): domain Eukaryota; kingdom Metazoa; phylum Chordata; class Actinopteri; order Osmeriformes; family Osmeridae; genus Thaleichthys; species Thaleichthys pacificus. The sequence continues at coordinate 13,607,935 of CM042874.1, read as the reverse complement.
ATATCAATTGTTTCCGGTTTTCTTTTCATTCTTTTAATTGGTTAAAGGCAGTGGTTAGAATTAATGTGAGAGTGAGAATTGCATTAAGAGTTGAGTTAGGAATAGTTTTAGGATCAGAGTTTGGGTTCAGGTTAAGTTTTAAGGTTAAGTTTAAGATATGTAGAGACACTGGGAGAAACAAGATGGTTTTAGAGAGTTGTGTTTGTATGGTTGCCTTCTTGTTTGAGTCAAGTCCTAGCCTAGCACCAAAAGGAGAGAGTGAGAGGCCGATTAGAGGAAACCTTAGCCTATGGAGAATGGTGGTATGATGATGCAATGATGTAAGATAACAGACAAGTTGTGGGGGTTCGTTGTAGGGTGATCTGAAAATGTGCCAGAGCACAGCTGGCTAGCTGGCTAGAACATCTGTACTCTGCCCTAAGGTCTTGCTATAGGCTCTGTAGAGGAAAAAAAGACAGAGAGAAATATTTACAGGGAGCGAGAGACGGAGAGAGAAAGTGAGAGAGAGAGCTACCAAGAGAGAAAAAGAGGAGAGGTCAGGTCAGCTCCAGCAGGCTTGCTAAACACTAATATCTAGTACATGAATGTGCAGTATCTCTTGTCTTTAGTAAACCGTTGTCTTCCAACATGGCACCTTTTGTAGCATGGGACATATGGGGAGGTGTACAGAACAGTTTCATGTCAATGATTGATAGGCAGGCAGACATAGGCAGGCATTCTCTGTGTATGACTGATCACGGCAAAAAGGAAAAAGGCAAAGGCATAGAGAAAACATACGGCACTCTATGCACCACAGAGTGGACCCCCCTCCCCGTAAGTTTACATGACAGTAAAATCTTCAGTCACTCCCCGGTGCAGCGTTAACAAGACCCATTCTCCATGGGGAATTAACAAGCCTATCACCAAATTCTAAGGGGAGGGGGGGGGGAGAGAGAGATAGAGGGTGTCTATTCCAGGCAAATATAGGTATGGTTAGGGGTTATGTACAGTATGTATTAGTGTGTAAGCCACCCAGACGGGCATTGTAAACCAGCGTTCCCCAACCACCGGTCCGCGGACCGGTACCGGTCCGTGGGTCATTTGGTACCGGGCCGCACAGAAAAAACAATAATAACATTATTTCCTTTTAATTGATTATCAGAGTCTGAAAGACGTTTTATTCTGAAAAAATTACCGGATTCTCTCGTTCTCTGCGGGCCTTTTCCCCTGAGCAAAAAAGCTCTGCAAAGACGTGTTTACTCATTTTTTAGCAAGTTTGTGGGCTTCATTGAGCGGTAACTATCACGCGCGTCTCTTCCTCTTGACACATGACACGTGATAGTTACCACTCAATGAAGCCTGTTTGAGACAACTCTGCCGGTGTTTTGGATGCAGGCTGAATATCCTGAGATCGCAACAAAAGCACTGAAAACCCTGCTTCCATTTCCAACATACTTTGTGAAACGAGATTTTCTGCCGTGACAGCAATCAAACAAAATCACGGAATAAACTGGATATAAGGAACGCACTTCGGGTGTCACTGTCGTCTCGTTTACACACGAAAGTGGGACTGACGGATCGAAAGCTAGCCAGCAACAATATAACGATGGAAAACCAGGCTAAGAAACGTAAAGATGGGGCTGAAAGATTGAGACAAAAATACATCACATTCATTAGACAAGGTTTTACCAATTGAAAAACCGCTGTTTATTTTACATAAAGCTCCAAAAACTATTTTTCGCTCAAATCGGCCCAAAAAAATTATTGCGCGCTCTGCGCGCTCGCATTAGATGTGAAAGTCGCTATCTAGTATCACATCAAACCCAGAATGTGCATGCATTAGCAGGGCAGCTGTGGTGACGTAGGCCTACGGGGGCCGGTTCTGGTGGGCCAGTTTGGATCAAAGTCCATGGCCTATCTTTCCTCCCAGTCCGTCCCTGCCGGTCCGTGAAAATATGTCTTACCGGTCCGTGGCGCAAAAAAGGTTGGGGACCGCTGTTGTAGACCATGTGTTAACCACACCCACCATTGTATGTTTTTACCACAGAGCACTAGTAAGATCACAGGCATTTAACAGGATGCCTTGACTTTATTCAGATTACACTGATCCTGAGGAAGTAGTTTAATAAAAAGGGCTGAAAAGTGTTATAGAATGTCTGGGTTCTTGCAACTTGTGTGTGTGTTATGAGCAATTGAGACAGAAAGACAGACAGATGGAGGGATGGACAAACAGATGGACAGACAGAGGGGTCCCCCTGAAATCACACAGACCTGGTGACATCTGAGGCAGACTGAGCAACAGAAAGAGAGAGTGGGAAGTAGACAGAAAAAGAAAGAGATGGAGAGCAAGGGAAAGAGGGGAGAGGCCGTCCAGCCAACACTCAGACGCCGACAGCAAAGTCATTTTGAACTTCATAATTTCTCAATTTTGTGATGTCACTGTCAGAAGTCATGGAATGTGTTGAGAAGGTTTGGGTGGGAGGAGATCAGGAGAGGAGCAACATATCTTCTCTTTCTCTGTGTGTGTTTCTCTGTGTGTGTGTTATGAGCAATTGAGACAGAAAGACAGACAGATGGAGGGATGGACAAACAGATGGACAGACAGAGGGGTCCCCCTGAAATCACACAGACCTGGTGACATCTGAGGCAGACTGAGCAACAGAAAGAGAGAGTGGGAAGTAGACAGAAAAAGAAAGAGATGGAGAGCAAGGGAAAGAGGGGAGAAATGTCTGACCAGGGACCACTCCTACTTTCTTTGCAGACTGCTTTCTAATCACAAGGGGAAACTCTCACTTTGATGCTCTTTCATTTGTCTGCGGTTTTGATGGATAGAAACAATTACTGCATAAGTTTAATAAACTGGTGCCAGGTATTATAAACTGGGTCATACCTCAGTCAGTTGTTGCTACATGATGGGTTGAGCATTGTAAAGATGGATAATAGATAGATAGATTTCTTTGAAAGGATAAAAATGACAGACATGCAGGCAGGCAAACAGACATGCTGACAGACAGGCATGTAGACAGGCAGGCATGCAGGGAGGCAGGCTGACGGAGACAAACAGGTTGACAGACAGACAGGTGTTGGGAGCCCTGTGCCCGATCCCGCTTATGACCCCAACAAACCGGGCTTGCCTGCGTCACCTTACGGAACAAGCACAGACTAAACAAAACACACATGCTGTCCACCCAACGGTTAACTCACACACACACACACGTGTATGTCTATCCCTCTCTCTCCACAGTAGCAGCCAAATCCTGTTTGATCCCTGTTAAAGTCAGTGGAGGGTGTTATACGTTTCCAGTTGACTTCCCTGCCCTCAGAAGGCTCTGCCAATGATATAGCGAGCTCCCAACAACACAACAGGGTCCTATAAACACTTAGGCAGGTGTAGGAAAGCAGTGTACTGTATGTACTGTACAGATTTGAACTGAACCAGGCCAATGCACCCTGTTAAAAAACCTTGTCTACCCGTTGTTTTGTAGGTGTTGTGGACATTTTAGGTTTACCTATTGAATTTAGATAAAGATGGAACCAGGAGACAAAGGAGTGTTTCATTCACAATCTGTGAATGAATCTGTCTTTATTACAATTGCAAGTGGAGAGACTGGTTAGCTCCTACACTAAGTCTCTGAAGGACAGTTCAGTGACTTGCTGTTATAGGGAAGTTTATGCGTTCACAACAGAAGTCGCATGCAGTTAGAACACATCGTACAAGAGGTAAAACGTGTATGTGTGTGTTTTTTACCTTGCATGTGTGTTTTTTACCTTGCTGCCGAAAATGTCTCTGTGTCTGGACTCACTCTCTTCCCTTTCTCTCTACCTATTCCTCCCTCCCTTTCTCATTCTCAATATAAATGTATACTTCAATGTTGCTTTAAGGCATGCCAAAGATATTTACATTTCTAAAACAGCAAAGGAATAGAAAATAATACAAATTAAACTAGACAGCCTTATTTCAGTTGAAAGGTAAATAGGGAAAAAACGAATACCTAATATATAACTAAAAAACTATATACTTATGTTAGGGTATTAGTTTTTGTCTCTTATTGCGAGTAAAAAATGGTCATTGTATGGTAGGGTTTTTGTTGAGGGATGATAAATCAGTTATTTAGAATTTTACGTTTCCCTTATGTGATCATAGATTGGACATTGAAACCTCTATCTCTGTCTCTCATCCCACTTTCTCCTTCTCTCTCTCTTCCTCTCCCTCCCCCCCTCTCTCTCTCTCTCTCTCAGATGTGGATGAGTGTCTGGACAACAATGGGGGATGCCAGCAGGTTTGTGTCAACACCATGGGAAGCTACGAGTGCCTCTGCAAGGATGGCTTCTTCCTCAGTGACAACCAACACACCTGCATCCACCGCTCAGATGGTCAGTCCCAACTCTCACACACACACAGGGTCGAGGAGAGCTATGGTCCAGTAGGGCTGTACAGTTTATATGAAAGAAAGATTGTGTGTGAGTGTGAGGAGTCTGTCTGTGTTTCCCTGGACTTCTCTCTAATCAGTCACAGATGACAAGGCACCCTCACTCTTGTGACACAGCCCATGACATCACCGCTGGGCTGAGGTCAGAGGTGGTGGGTGGGATCAAGGCCGGTTGTGCCTCCCATTTTGTGCTGCAGGGAGGTCAGACGCCGGACAAACAGGCGGTCAAGCGTGGGCGTGCCGCAGTGTCTAAGATCGCTCGACAGCGTCTAACCACAAGCCCCCATCCTTAACCTTGACAATGTTCCAGCCGCCTTGGGTCATTCCGTCTGTCAAAGATAATTGATGGGATCGACCCGGAGTGGCAAGGGGGAAGGCTGTCGTAACGCCGTCAGAATGCCACTGAGGAGGTGACCGGAGAGGGAGGGGGGTGCGGGGAGATCTCTCCTCCTCACACAGGAATCAGGCCACATTCCTCAAAGCACAGTTCAACAAACAGACAAGGCCGTCCAGCCAACACTCAGACGCCGACAGCAAAGTCATTTTGAACTTCATAATTTCTCAATTTTGTGATGTCACTGTCCGAAGTCATGGAATGTGTTGAGAAGGTTTGGGTGGGAGGAGATCAGGAGAGGAGCAACATATCTTCTCTTTCTCTGTCGCTCACTCTCTTTCTCTCTCTCTGTCCCTCCCTGTCACTTTTTCGTCTCTCTCCGTCTCACTCTTCACCTCTCTTCTCTCGCTCACAGAGAGATTTTTCATAGCATAAGGTCCCTTACTGACGAGGGTCTGAAAAAAAAGAGGCAAAAGAGATGCAGAAATAGAAATTGTCCGTGTTTGCTCTCTGGAAACCCATAAACATGAACACGAATATCTGCCTTCAGAATGCTCTCTCTCTCTCCTTCCATCTTTTGGTGCCTGTTATATTTTTTTGCATATCAAAGCAGGCGCTTGGTAAACACATGTAATTCCTGGCCCTGTCAATGATGCTCTGGGTCAACAAGCTATAAAGCAACCTGTGGTTACTCTTCCAATCCAGCCTTGACCGATCCACCCAATCAGCCCCAAGCCCCTAACCCCCAGAACCTGCCCCCAGACCCACCCTGCCCCTGTGCTCCTCAATTGGACGCTTGTCTGCCCCCCCTCCCCCCTCACACACCCTTGGACGAGAATAGCAGCAGCGTCAAGGTGTCCCAGCAGAGTTTCTACATTTGTTTATTTTCTCTCTCACACACAGTCTTGCTCTCTCCTTCTCTGCCTTTCACTCTCTCTTTCAGTTTCTGTATTTCTCTCTTTCTCTGCCCTTCTCTTTCTCTCTGTATCCCTATCTCTGTTCCTCCATTTAGGTTGTATTTACTAGCCACGTGGTAAAGTAACCTAATTTCAGCTACCAGGCATGGTCAACAAAATAGAATACAGAAGGTCGGAAATATAATCTCAGTTACTTAAAAACAGCTCAAAAGCTGAATGTACAGTTTCTAGCTAGTGTGTAAGACTCTCACACACTCACAATCAGGGCTGGACTGGGACAAAGAATCGGCCCTGACATTTTTGAATTTCGCAATATACAATAACCACAACCCTTGCCAAAATATACAATAAAGCTGAGAGTAGTATATGCCCTGGAAAAGAGCACCAATACAAGAGAAGCAGTGTACTCACTCACTTTTTATTGACCATTTGGAGGCCATATAGTACACAATGTCGATACTCAAGTGCAAGTAACAGTGGAAAGCTGCATGGCCTTTTAACAACACTGGATTATTAATGCAGGCATCCGCCGGTAGATTTTTTTGCTTTTTGTCTCTTAGCTTTTCTGCGCCTCTCTTGCGCTTTCGTTTCTCCATTTTTATCGATGCTAAACTTTAACGATGCCAAACGATGTTAGGCAACAGCTCGTGTCTTACTGGATTTGATTGGGTCAGGCGAGTGCCAATTAAGGAAATTAACCAATGGGCCGCTGTCAGTTCTCTATGGGCCGGCCCGACCAAAAAAAAACAATGGGCCGCTGTCAGTTCTCTATGGGCCGGCCCGACCAAAAACAATGGGCCGCTGTCAGTTCTTTATGGGCCGGGCCGATTCGGCCCAAAAGTGCATTGGCCCACCGGGCAAATGCCCGGTATGCCAGATGGCCAGTCCAGCCCTGCTCACAATGTGTAAGACTCACACACACACACATGCTGACATGAAACATACTCACAAAGAAGCTGTGATATGCACACAGTCCTGCAGTACTTACACACACTATACTTTACCACTCATACACACACCACACCCATAAACACTGAGTGGCCAGCTCCTTCCTTTCTAATATGGGTCTGTGGAGGCGTCTTCTAACCCTAAATGAACCTCGGAACTCATTTATCACATTCACTCACTACTTGCCCCTATTCCGGTAGTTGACCAACTCTCCTCCAGTACACTGTCTGTGTTTCGTAAATTAGTGTGTGTGTTTATGTTGGAAGATGCGGGGGGGAAGGGGGGGGTGTAGTGTATTGCATGCCGCACCATGACCATGTGAATGCATACAAATCGCTGGCACCTTTATTTGCCACTGACAAGTAAGTGCCTGCTCTGCATGTCATGCACTCAGTTTCCAAAGCATCACGGCCGAGGCGAAAACATGGCTATTTTTTTTTTGTTCGCCCGTGAAATAAGCACAGCTAGTTCAGGCAGGGCAATCGGGCAGCGCACGTCATCCACTCATTACCAGACCTGTGGCGATAAGACGGCATTAAAAGGCAGAGCGGATAAGCACACACTCACAATGGTTGTTGTATGATCAGTGCTGCTGCTGCCCTCCACCATCCCCTTCTCCCCCATGTTGTCTGTATGTTCTATTCATCAGGGGGATTATATCTCTATTGCTCCCTGCCTCATATGTCATGTATGTATGTGTTGCATCGAGGAGTTCTTCCCTTAGATCACCCACTCCGCCAAAGTCAAACCTACATGTCCATGTCATGTAACAATAAATGCTCAAAGAAACACACCCAGAGAAACACAAATATCCGACGAGGCAAAATCCCCACGATTTTGGAATCCCTGCCGGACGGTTTTAGATCTCGAAAAGAGGACATGTCTGGGTAAAAGAGGACATCTGGGGCCTGTACTACGAATCAAGATCAACATGCCCTGGATTACTTTCAGTTACCCGGCTACGCGAAGCCTAACAATCGCAATCACGATAAGCGGTACTACGACGGCGGTTATCAATTCTCTAACTCAACCCAGATCTTTCCAATCTAGAGACGTGCGCGTTCACATAAAGGGGCGGTGTTTGCACCGTATGTCCAATAGCAAACATGGACGAAACAAGAGCCGCATATTCACGCAGGAGGAGCAGACAATAATCTTACAAACTTTGTCTACTCCTCCTGCGTGAAATATTGTAATACAAGCATATCAGGAATACAGACATATAATACAGGCAAAATTCAACAAAGTCGCTGCTGCCAAGCTGGCAGAAAATAGCAGACGCTGTAAATGCGTAAGCTACATGACTTATTGAAGATGTGACCATAATTACACGTGTGCATTCCATAACGTAAAACCTTTGTTGCTGTATTATTTTAGTTGCAACCCTGGCAGTGGAAAACGATCTTGGGAGCAAATAAAAAATAAATATAAAACCATAATTCAAAACGGTAAGTAGCAGTAGGCAATACTTGCACATATTTTAAGGCCAACATCTAAAAGGCTGAATTGCCTGAATCAGTCCCTGTTGTAGGATATTGGTATAGCTACAAAGGGCCTATAGAACAATGAAATTGCTTGCAGGAAGAAAAATTAGGCAACTGGGGCGGGGGACCCTCCTCCACAGGACTTCACTCCTGTTGAGGAGCTGGCCCTCTCCAGCTATCAGAGTCACCCCATGATGGAAGGAGTGGAAGGGGGCATTTCTTCAGACCATGGTGGCAGCAGGTTGGAAGCCCAGGCATATGTATGTTTCAAGTAATCTATGTGACCATGTTCATTCAACAATTATTTATTAATATTGTAGGAGTGAAATGTATTACTGTACTCTGCAGTGACAGGAAATACCGTGGTGTTCCTGCCACCACCCACTGTCATCCCACTGTGCCATACAGAGGTAACAGTAAAATTGTTATCAAATATGCCATTTACTTTCTCAAGTGGAGGTCCTAGATGATCAGGAAACTGTGTCTGCCTGCTCAGAGAGCATTTTGGGGGTACACTTTTGAGTTTTATTTACCACTTGCAACACAGATGGTGAGTGTGTGAACGTGTGGCTGTGATTGAAGTGTCTGTAACGACTTACTAATGGTGGTGGTCTCAACATAAGACACAAGTCCTTAAAGTGCTCATTTCAAATATGACTCAATTGATTAAATTGCTATGGTGTTAAACTCTGGGAGGAACTTCTTCCTCTCCCTGAGCCTAGGACCTCCACTTCAAGGCCAAGACAAAGACATTAGGTATAAGCAATGAACCTTGAAACCCAGTAGTCAAATGGACACCTTCAACTTTCTCCAAGTGTGCCTTGCAAAGGGACAATGTTCTTTATTTGTTTCAGATTGGAGCAGACAATGTGAGGGCCCTGTATAAAAGAACCCTGGAGCTCGACATATAGTATAAGAGGCGTTTAATTAAAAAAACAAGGCTGGAGATAGAAAAACTGGAATATGAGAATAGATAGTACATGACTGAATGAATGACACTAAACTTAGTTACACTGACATTATTTTTCTGTGTTCCTAGGGAAGGGAGAACACAATGAGGATGTATTTTTTAAACTTTTTTCTACGTTTTGGTCTTTTTATACCTTTTTGTGGCTTTTTTGTTGTGCCTTTTGAGTCTTTTGTAGGGGTTTTCACTACTTCACTCTTTCAATGTCCTATTAATTATTTTTGAAAAATTGTATAAAAGTGAATGAAACATCAAAATTCAATGAGTAGTAGTGAAATGATCATTTATTTAACTTGTGAAGAGCATTGTACAGATACACATTGTTCTTTTTGGTTTGAAATGTTTTGGTTGAAAAAAAAAACAATTTCTGATATGGAAATGATTAGAAAATGGGTCAAAGCAACCCAAGGACAAAAGGGTTAAGGGGAGACACCCCAGTGAATAGGGATAACATATCAACATGAAACCTCCCCAGTTGATAACTAATTGTAGGTCAAATATTGTTTTCATTACTAGTTTCCTGTAAATGTATGTTTAAATTAGTAAATGATGCATTAAGTTGTAAAATATGATATCATTTGCATACATTTCCAGAACTGACTGAGTGCACAGCTTCGATGTGTCGCATTGGCAACATACGGCTCAAGAAGCTGGCAATATACGTAATTCCCTCTGCTAAGAATCTATATATTTTATAAAGATACTCATGAGGGAATGCAAAAGGGTTTTGTCGGTCTCTAAATGTTCTGGCTCTTCTGAGCGCACCTCTCACTATCCGCGCACCAAGCTCCACAGGATCTTCTATGAACGGTGACGGCATTATCCTCAAGAATTAGTGTTCTGGCCCAGGAACATAAATGGAGGTCGCGTAGATCTCAGACACTAGTTTATCTGCGCGCGGCTCTGTGTAGCCTACTTCCACGGGAATTGAAAGAAGAAAGTTTTCCAAGTTTTCCTAAGGATATTGAAAATGAACCACGGTCGTAAATGCAGTGTTCCAGGCTGTACAAGGAATGACAGTCTGACAGTATGACTGACAGTCATAGGCTGTGTCTACTACCGCGCACTTGTGCACTTTGAGCGCTTAGGGCGATTACACTGACAGAACCAGCAGAATTCAGTGCACTGAAAGTACCCGGATGACGCACTGCAAACGGTCAAAAAATGCAGTGTACAACGATGGACACTACTCGCCCTAAACGGGCGCCATATTGGCTACGTAGCGGAAGAGGAGGAGCCCTTTCGGCAGCTTTTCATTTCATTTCTAAAATAATGGTGGACGAAATGACTCGCGAGCAGATTCGCCTTAGATTCGCGGGTGTCACAATCAGATTTGCGTCCGTCACTTCCCGCCAAGTGGTTAACTTAAGTGTTCCATTTGAGACAGCACTACTCAGCAACGGAGTGCACTGTATTGCAGTGCACTGCAATACAAAATTCTGATTCGCATGCGGCTCTTTAGCGCCGCCCTAGTGGCTCCCTGGAGCTTTTTCAAAAATATGAAAATGGAAAAAGATGGTTTGAACATATTTTTTGTTTTATTATGAAAACAGAAATGTTGAAATAAAATATTTATTATACACATTTTTACAGCAAGATGTGTATAATAAATATTTTATTTCAACATTTCTGTCAACGAAGATTTACATCATAGCCTGCGACACACGTTTCTTTCAGCTCGGCGTAGTGCCAGACAGGTGGCTCTTGCAAACAAACCGGCGGGTGTGTCATGGGCCATGGATCCCAAAGGGAAAAAGAGAAAGATAGCTGAGGAGAACAGAGGATTCAACAGTTCTTGGACCGAATCATTTGCTTTCATTGCCAATGCGGAAGGATTGCCTGCATGTTTGCTTTGTAATGAGAAGTTGTCAAATAGCAAAAAGAGTAACGTGGAAAGACATTTCCAGGGAAGGCATGCTACATTTGCAGACCAACAAGACAAACAGAATCCTTTGACCGCCATTGCTGTACGTTTTTATAATTCATATTTCAGCTAAACAGTACATGTAAATCAGCATCTGAATTAAAATGTGACGAGAAATGGGCAGTGTAGTTGCTGAAAATGTGCTTATTTTATTGATGAAACGGCTAATTTGTAAATTTGCTCCGACTTTTCGATGACCTAGCTAGCATCGCAGTGCAGCGCCACCTACTCTTCTGGCAGTGAAGTGTTTTCAGCACCCAGAGCCTTCGGAGTAGTATAAATTCAACCTATCCGTCCGACTCCGTCCGTGCGTCTGTCCGTAACGGATACGCAGTAGTATAAATCGGCCTTTAATACGGACCAATCACAGCCAAGGGGTATCCGTAAAATGACGGACGGATAGTTAGGAAAATCAGGAGGTGCACGAGAGCTCTCCGAGGGACACGGAGAGGGCGTTCCTCGTCGGAGAGGGCGTTCCCTGTCTCCGTGTCCGTAAAAACGCAGTAGTATAAATCGGCCTTAACGGAGGTCACTTTCTCAGGCAAATGACGAATGAAACAGGCTCGGTTAAAGAAATCCGAGATGCTGGCTATCTTCAGCAGGCTCGTATCTACAATAGGCAGTCCTCCCTGACGTTTATAGTGTAGAATGGAGTGAAATACAACATTGTGCACACTGCCAGTGAGCGACCCGAGTCTGACTGAGGAGGCTAACAACGTCAAAACAGTGAGTTGCGGGGACGCAGTCTCACTCAGATTGCCAGTTTTACACAAATCACAAAAATAATCGGACGAGCTGGCTAAAAGCAGAATTCCCATATCTCTTTAAAGCTGCCCTGCTTGACTTTTTAGGTGTATAATTGACTGTAAAACTGTAAAATTATTAACTTTGTGACATGACGTGAAGACATGGCTGCCGCATAAGATGCGGTCTACTTTTGGGTTGCCGACCCCTGGTATAGACAAACATCAGCCATGCCCGTCTAGTCAATGTTAGCTAGACTCTAGCTCATCTGCTTTTTATTAATGCTGATTTGCAATGAATGCAAGAACAGCTAGATAGCGAAAACACCTAGACTGTAGGCATGTAAACTAGTTTAGCTTGTTAACGCAAGAGCATAGGTAGAATGATTTAGCCTAGTTTATTGGCAATGGGGCTAACGTTGTTTCATGTTCCTGACTGTTTCATTTAAATAAATAACCCGTGTTGTTATGTAAATCTACAATTCACGATGCATGTTTGTCCAGATCTTTGTCAGGTTATTTTTCAGCAAGATGTCTAGAGCAAGCTAACTGAAGCTGAGTTGAATCACGATATAGTTTGGTTGCTAAGCTGTAACGTTCTACCCATCTAAGTCAATCCAGTTTGCTTCGACAACAGAAGTGGAAACAACTAACGTTATCATTTCAAATGATATCTAGTCAATCTGTTGAAAACAGTGTTGTGTAGACACAATAGATTTATTTGCGCGTTTTTAAGTCTCCACCTTCGGTGTTTCAGTGAGTGCTGTTGGCCGTGTTGCGTTTTTGCTCCCCAGCGTCACTTGTTGAAAACCAACCAATCAGCGCGCAGCTCATCTAAATATTAACAAGCATACCATAAAAGGAGAAAAGCTAGTGTTTTTTCCCGGAAAATATCAGAAGATCTATCAGGGGGCATAGAACAGCACCCGGGCCATTTTCAACCCAACCAATGTTACATACCCTATTCGGAGACCTTAAGGAACAGTGTGAAATACCCAAAAAACCCAGTCAATCACCCCTTTAACTTTTAACTCAGTGTGGAAAATCTAAGTAGGCCTATGGCTTCAGCTCACGATCGTTCTGCTGTTCACAGTTTTCTTCTTCTCACTAAGAATCAGTGTAGCAGTTTCCTCTCTATGCAGCGCCACCACTGCCACTGCCACCAACTGGACAAATATGGTGTGCAAAGAAAACATAACTACAAGTAGGCTATTTTTGAGTGGGTTACATCCTCCCCTCAATCTGCATGCATCCTTGCATGTTGCACATTACACTATTTCAGATGCTAAGGGTGTTAAGTGACATATGTAAGGTACAGTGTCAATGGAAAGGGTTTGGGAGAAAGCTTGGTCTAACCCAGTTAAAATGGAGTGCACAACTGTGACTAATGGGTTCCCTAAAGTTGGGTAGGTCAGCTTTTTGGGAGCTGTTTTATCCCTAGAGGATCTTCTCAATGCCACCTCATCTTCGGGGACAACTTCAGTCTTTTTTGACTGTGTGTTGTACATTACCACTTTCCTCTGTCATCTCCAATCCATTTTCTGGTCCAACTCTAGGACTATGATGCCCACTCAGGTCTGTTGCAGGAACATTAGGAGGACTTCCTTCGGCTCTTACAATCTCAGGTGCAGGTGAGTATTGACCTTGACTTGCTTCACTATTTACATCACCTCCAACATCCTCAGGTTCAAATGCTGGAGCTGCAGGGTTCAGTGTGGACACATCAAAACTCACATTAGCGTCCTGACTTGCAGAGACAGGCTCATTTTCCATCTGGGTATCCTCTTTAGTGAATTCTACAGCATGAGACCTTTGCTTGAGTCTGGTTTCTTCTTGTAGAATTCCTCTATCCTGTTCAGCAATAGTCGAAGGTTGGTCATAAAGGGAGTAATACTCAACCTCATCCTGCTCTTCAGACAGTTCTCCATCTTCTTCAGCTCCATCATCAACTGTAAGACTGCGTGATCATGTTTCTCTCTGGACTTGGACTCCCTGGGATGTACTTCTTTGACAGTGGATGGGAGAAATCCACATGGCAAAAGTAGGTCTCTATGTAAAACTCTTTCAGGTCCACTTGTGTGTTCTGGGACGACGACATAGACAGGGGAGTCTTGGATCTGTTTAACAACAGTGTATATGGTTTCACTCCATTGATCAGTGATTTTATGCTTCCCTCTGATGCCAACATTCCGCACAAGGACTCTGTCTCCTGCTACCAGTGTGAACTCTCTTACTTTGCTGTCAAACCTCTGTTTGTTCTGTAAAGCATTCTTCAGACTGTGTTCAGTGGCCAGTCGATAACTTTCAGTTAGACTCTCCGTCAGCTTCTTGACGTATTCAGAGTGGGATAGTTTACTGCTTCCCTTAGGGCTCAGCCCAAAAGCTATGTCGACTGGGAGTCTTGGCTGGCGACCGAACATCAGCTGATAAGGAGAATAGCCAGTAGTATCTTTTTTTGTGCAATTATATGCATGGACAAGGGGCTGCACATAATCCCTCCACCTCACTTTGTCTCCCTCTTCAAGTGTACCCAGCATCTCAAGAAGTGTTCTGTTAAACCGCTCCACAGGATTTCCGCGTGGGTGGTAAGGTGTTGTCGTCATCTTTTTAATGCCATGTAGCCTACATAGGTCTTTGATCAGGGCTGATTCAAAGTCGCGACTTTGGTCGCTGTGCAACCACTCTGGAAATCTGTAATGAATGAAAAAGTTGTTACATAGAGCTTTCGCCACTGTTGCTGACTTTTGATCTGCTGTTGGAACCGCTACTGCATATTTAGTGAAATGGTCTGTAATGACCAACATGTTCTTTGTTCCTTTTCCATCAGGCTCCAGTGAAAGATAGTCCATACAGACCAACTCCAAAGGACGGCTTGTTTTTATATTCACCAGGGGAGCGCTTCTCTCAGCCTGTGCCTTTCTCCGTATGCATCTCTCACAGGTCCTGATTTTCTCAGTCACGTCCATGGCCATACGAGGCCAATAGAACCGGGCACGAACCAAGTCCAAAGTTCTGTCAGTACCCAGGTGTCCGACAGCATCATGGAGGTTCTCTAGAGCTGTCTTCCTGTATTTTGTTGGAAGGACAAGTTGATGGAAAGGTTCACCTTGACTTATGCGCTTTCGGTATAGGACTTTGGAGAAGACCAGCTGCTCCATAATTCTCAACATCAACTGGACCTCTCTGTCCTCCTGACGCCTCAACCTGTATGAAAGTTACTTTCTTGCTTTGACAAACGTTATTATTCTACTGATGGCTGGATTCTGTCTTTGCTCACGTGCCCAATCTTGAAGTGACATGTGAGGCAACGTACATGACCCGAGTACATCAGTTTGACAGAATCCTACAGGGATGGCAGAGGCCTCAATTGCCAAACATTCAACTGCTACCAGTGTTTGGAAGTCCTGCTCGGTACTTGCTGCTGAGATGTGCTGGTGCCTCTGACACACTGTCTTCACAGCATCGGATGGAAAATCGGCTCCTCTGTCGTCCTGTAAGAACTGGGTAAGGAAGCGCTGAATGTGATTATCCTCATCCTGAGAAGTAAAGTCAGATTGGAATTCGTCATGAGGATGTGGACGCCTTGAGAGACCGTCTGCGTCTTGGTTCCTCTTTCCAGCTCTATACTGGATGTAAAAAAACAAAAAAATAAAAGCTGGAAGCTTGGCAGGCGTCAGTACATACGTAAGTGGGTTGTTGTTTGTCACAACAGTGAATTTCACGCCGTAAAGATAATCAAAAAACTTCTCTGTGACAGCCCACTTTAAAGAGAGATATTCGAGCTTGTGTGCAGAGTATCTTCGTTCACAGCGGTTGAGTCCTCTGCTCGCAGAGGCTACTACTCTCAATTTGCCTTCCTGCTCTTGATATAAGGCCGCACCAAGGCCATGGGCCCTATTTTAACGATCTGAAACGCAAGTATCAAAACGCAAAGCGCAAGTAACTTTGTGGGCGGGACTCCGGCGCTGTTGCTATTATACCGGCGGGATAAATGACTTTGCGCCTGGCGCATATCTAAAATGGGTTGGTCTGATGTAGCTACATTACTAATGGGTGTGGTTTGGGCGTAACATGCAATAAACCAATCAGAGCATCATCTCACATTCCCTTTAAGAGCAGGCGCTTGTTCCATGGCGGATTGCTATTATAACGGCGGATTTGCCAGGCGCACGCCGGAGCGGTTTACAGCCGAGGAGACCGACGTTCTCGTCAGGGCCGTAAAAGGTAGAGAAGTGACATTGTATGGGAAAGGCAGAGCAGTTTTCTCATTGCACTAAGTTGCCCACTCATGCTGCTCATTCAAATTCTTAGTCTTATTTTTATATATATTTTATTTTTTAAATTGTTTAGTTCTTAGGACTAGTTAAACCATTGTAATTTTTTTACTTCTTTTAAGACCCTTATATGTTTATTGTTTGCACCTTCCTGCCACAGTAAATTCCGTGTTTTTGTAACATACATGGCGAATAAACCGAATTCTGATTCTGATTGGAATGGGAGAAGAAACCCACCCAAATTAGCTTTGGTTAAACAGGCGTGGGAGGAAATTGCCACAATTGTTACAAATCAAGTTCACATGCATAGAGATTTCTCATGAAAATCTTTTAAATCATTGACATGAAAAAAATGCAATGTAACGTAGCTTCACAGGAAGAAGACCCTGGACTCGCCAGCAGTGCGCACGGGCCAAGCATGCACCCTTAAAATAGCATCTGAAAAACGCGCCATTGACTTTAGACTACGTTTTTCCTGGTCTGTGGCGGAATTGTTTTTCTGAAACTGCAAAATAGCACCAGGGAACGTTTGTGCCGGAACACGCCTCCTTTTTTCGCTGAACCACCCCCGGGAGCGCAAGGTCAGTCCCTAATTTACCGACGTGCATCTGTGGAGAGAAAAGTCTGAAAGTCTTAAAAGGCCCTCTTGCGCTGGGTGCAAGATAGGGCCCCATGAGTGCTTGCGTCTATGTACAACGTAAGGCTTCTTCGGGTCGGCAAACCCAAGAATCTGAGCTGTTGTGAGCTTTTGAATGAGCGTCTTGAATGCGTCTTTGCAGGCTGATGTCCGTTTCTCATCAAACGGTCTTCTGAAATCTACACTTGAGAGACGTGTTGAGCTGCTATGTGAGGAGGCTAACTTCCTTTTTGGTGACAGATAGCCAGCTGTTAAGTCGTTCAGAGGCCTTGCGATTTTGGAGTAGTCCTTTTATGAACCTTCTATAATATCCGGCAAATCCAAGGAAAGACTTAAGCCCTTTGATGTTATTAGGCTTAGGCCACTTCGTCAGGGCAGCTATCTTGTCTGGGTCGGTCTCTACCCAATTAGCAGACACAATATGACCAAGATATTTAACAGATGTTCTGAAGAATTGACATTTCTCAGGTGAAACCTTTAAGCCAAATTCCTTCAACGTCTGGAGAACTCTGAGTAAACGATCTTCATGTTCCTCAAGTGTAGCCGAGAAAACTATAACATCATCAAGAAAGACCAAGACCTCTCTCAAATTCATTCCACCCATGCACTTCTCCATTACTCTCTGAAAAGTACTGGGGGCGTTTGTAACTGCCTGTGGCATTCGGTTAAACTCCCAGAACCCCATAGTTGTCACGAAAGCTGTTTTGCACTTGTCCTCCTCCTCCATTTCTACTTGATAGTAGCCAGACTTGAGATCCACAACAGAAAACCACTTGGACCCGTTCAAGGCTGAGAAGGCTTCTTCTAGGTTGGGTAAAGCATATGCGTCTTTGATGGTTTGTCTGTTCAGTTTTTGGTAATCGATGCATAGCCTGATGTCACCTTTCTTTTTCTTTACCACAACAATTGCCAAAAAAGCGAAGGGGCTTTCTGATTCAGGTATGATGTTCGCATCTTGAAGCTCCTTTAGATGACATCTGATGCCCTCATAGTCAGATGGATGGAATCGGTCTGGGCCTCTGTTTAAATGGAGATGGATCTGACAAGCGTATCCTGTGTTTGAGCTCAGAGTGGCTCAGCCACTCTTTCTACTGCAGGAATGATGACACTCTTTTTGCTTTGCAGCTTCACAGTCCCAACTCTGGCATTTTGCTGATTTATTTTGAATCTGTGATACAAATGTTATGTTACAAGTGGGGAACGTTGACCACCGTTGGTCCTATGTGTTACACAATCATCCTGAATAGGTGCACACTTTTCGTACAGAGGGTCCAGTGTGTTGGTGCCTATTAACAAGGGGACATCCATATTTGTTCTGTGGTCAGGCACAACAAGTGCAAGGGTGTGAGTCTTTACAGGTTTTCCCATGATGTCCTCTGGAAAGTTTATGTTGGCTTGGATGTAACCTAGATAGGGTACTTCCTGACCACCAGCACCAGTGTTAGATTTACTAACACTGCGCAGTTTACGCTGCGTCTGTTTATGCGAGTTTGGTAGTAGCGCCCGCTATGCTTCCTCATTTTGCGTAGTATTTATCAAACCTGACACCCATCAGGCAATCAGCGCATACTCCTCCCTGATATTAGCGCGCCTTTAAAAGAGCAAACAATGGGCCTGCATGTATCTATTATGGATCTTCCTACGATAAAACGAAAGTGCACGTTTAAATTTAGTGACGATGATATTGTCCTATTAGTGCATTAAGTAACAGCAAACGTGAACATATTACAGGGCAGAACATCCACACCCTCGGAAAAATATTGGCCCATGTCTACGCCTTGCTCGGATCACTGCTGCCATTGAAAAAGGTAAATTTGTACACAAGAAAACGCGCATCCTGGTTTAGACCTGCTTTTGAGGCGGAGAACGCAAACGGCTTGATAAATCTAGCCCTCTATGTCAAAAAGATCTCGAATGAGGAAAATGGGCTTATGTGGAAGGTGTCTTTCATGGAAAGACTTTGAAATTGTGGGAACCTGAATCTAGAAGGCTATCACACTGAACTCCTTTAACTACAACAGTCGATGTACATTTTGGCCCTATCAACCCTCTTGGGAGAACACCATCCAATGACTGAGCTGGGGAATGTGTTTTACAGATGACAGTTTTTGTGTCTTTGCTTTGTGTGGGAAGTTCCATTTTACTACCAGGTGCAGTTAGTCCCTCCACTGCGACCCTGTCCAGTTTAAATGGCCATATTTGGTTTCCCACTAGGTTTGCTTTGAGTTCCTTATATTTCTGATCCACCAACAGCTTATTTGGGGGATTTTCACATTGTCTTGCTAGATGGCCATCATTGCCATATTTGAAACAGAAACAAGCCTTTGGCTTGGGTTTTGGCACTGTTTGTTGGGCTTGAATTTTGGCTACACTCATTGAGGGGGTTCCTTGAGCTGAATTCTGGACTTTGTTACCATGGTTTTGCCTCCTTTGGTCTTTCTTTTTGATGAGTTCCATTTTTAGTTCAGCGACTTGTTTCCGTAAAGCTTCAGTTTCTGTGATGTATGTCTGGAGGACATTTGCGCTTGCATCATCAGAGAAAGGCGGTTCATGCACGAGTTGCATATTCAAAGAGGACCTGGGCTTTGTGCTCCCTAAATGGCGTTGCATGCAATTTTGCTTTGCAGCTCTCCTGTCTTCCTCTGTTCTAACTTGTAGCAGGAAGTCAGAGAAATCGGGCGGGTTTTCTGTTTTAAGCCCTAATTGCAGTGCCATATCTGGGACTGATCTCAGCATCCACGCCAAAACCGTCGCAACAGCTGTTTATTGGCGTCTGCTTTGGCAATGCCACCCCTCTTTATAGCTGTATTGATCAGCACCTGTAATCGCTGCAGGTATTCTGAGGCTTTCTCTCCTGTGTTTTGATGAGTGCTAAGGAACCTTGCGAAGATTTCTTCCCCATCCTCAACTAACCCATATGCTAAGTCAAGACGTTTCACATAACTACGTGGAGCTGCATCTGGGCCTAGCTGCCTGATTAAATCAGAGGCTGGTGGAAGCAGGCTTCCTAGGATTTTACATCGCTGCATGTCAACTTGGGTTTTGTCCTGAATCATAAGCTCCACATGGAGAGACCATGGTTTGAGGCATCGAAGTTGTCATTTTTAATAACATGCTCTACAATGATCCTCTGAACGTCAGGTGGATTGAATATGTAATTGTCTGAGGCTCCTTTGTGGATTTGATCTGACTGTGTTACAGTTGTCTGTTTTCGTGGTGACTGTAGGGGAAGAATGTTGGGTTGGGTAAAATGTAATGTGTGCTTTACGGACTGTCATCAGAATCTGGCTCACTCAGAGTTTGAGCTGTTACTTAAAGATCCTGTAAAGTAAATTCCATGATTTGCTTCTCAGTACATATATACGTGTGAAATTAGTTCCTGAAAGCATGTGCAAAGCGCGAAAACTTTGTCGCACTGAAATGTGGAGTTAGACCGTAGAACAATTTCTCTTCCGTTTTCAGCTCAGGTTTTGTAAGGCGGAGCCAAAAAATGACCGATCTATGTCACTTTGACCGATCTACGTCAGATCACTGCATGGCTCCTCCTCTCACCCGGTGAAACGGTATAAAAGCCTGGAGCTCATTTGCATAAGAGGTCCTCCAACTCCACTTCAGTTACGACTCCTGCTGTATTGTTATTGTAGCCTACATCAGCTAGCTAGCTAGCTTCAGGATGTCTCCCTGCACCCGCAACTGCATCTAACCTGGATGCAAGAACTTCAGCTGCTCTGCAAGGCTATTTAATTTCCATAGTGATGAGGAAAGGAAAAATAGGTGGATTGATTTTGTGAAGAGCCACACTGATGGAAAGCTTCGCATCAACTCCAACAGCCGCCTCTGCAGTGACCATTTCACGGTGGATAGTTTTAACATGGACCAGAGACGGATGGGGTTCACGGACACACGGCTTCTCTTGCAACGCGGAGCCGTACCGAGCATCGCCCTCCCGGCCGTTCCTCCTCCGGTCGCACCTGGACCATCCACCACCGCTAGCAGTTCATCACTCAGTTCTGTGTGCTTGTTATAATTATACTAGATAACTTTTCCAGAAGTAACTCTGCTATGAGTTAGTGCAAACCGCTAACTTGATATTACTCGGTGTAGAATGATGGTATTTTGGTGAAATGGTAGCTATGTGCTAGAAGTAGCCTAGTTGGAGAGCTCACTGTCTGCTGTCTCCATTTTTACTCCTGTGTTACAGCTCAGGGGAACAAGCTTCATTTATATGCATCTGTATGTTTCACTCATTGAACAAATAAATAATCTGGGTCGTAGGTACTTGAGACAGGCGGTGCCTTCCAGTTAGGGGGCGGAGCTCCAGCTCCTTCAGGCGACACGCCCCCCCAGTGTCAAGCAGAGAAGACTGATGATTTTCTCACGATTTCAAAGCCTAATTTAACATACTTGTCTGTGTTTTTTTAAATTCTAATTTGGATGGGTAGTTAACAACACATTCTTCTGTGGTGTGATGAACTTAAAACTCGTTTTTCAATTCCACTTGACAGGATATTTAAGTCCAAGAGCTCTGCTTGCCTTGTGGGTAGGGAGCTTCTTTAGAAGCCCTATCTATACGCCACATAATGTTAGAATCTCCAACACTAGGACAATATTGTGGGAGGTTAGGAGCTAGGCCTATGACTGATTCTTCAGACTCAAACTCAACTAGAGCTTTAACTCCATTCTCTTGCCCTGTCTGCCTTACCATAAGAACTTTGTTCACAGGCCCAAAAGCTGAACAGAATTCAGTTATCTGTTCATCAGTATCAGTTGAGGTAATACCCTAAACATACACAGCCATTTTAAAATTCACACCATACTCTTGTTCAATATCCATGTCTGCATAGGATTTGACACAATTTACAAAAGCAAACAGAAAAATGTTAACAAGTAAAAAAAAAAAAAATTACAGTGTGTCAATAATCAGTTTTAACTGGCAATGTAAACAAATACTATTTTAATCTAATTTCTCCTCTTGGCCACTCGCTCGCCAAATTATGTAAGGGGCACTTATTATAATGTAGAGTGAAGGGCTGCCTTTCTAAGGAACTTTTCAAAAAGAGGAGAGAGAAGACCAAAATTGTTCACTCAGAACATATAGCCAGCATTTATTAAACATCAACTATCAAACAGTATGACCTTGTTTATCTTTTCTTTCGTAATGTCTTTTCTTCTAGTTGGGAAAATCTGTTTCTCTTAGTTTCAACCTTTTTCCACATAAATTGAGAAAAAAACGGAAAATAAAATGACCTCAGAGCTCTGATGAAATAACCCCAAAATAATAAATCTTGTGCATCTACCCGGGTAGTATCTTTTAGTTTTTTAGTGTGGTGAGATCTCGCGCTTATCTATACCATGCAATGAAGAAATGGTGAGTAGAAGCTTTCGTGTTGCAGGCAAGATGACCATCTTCAATGGTGAACTCGTCCAATGGAACCTTCTCTCAAATCATGCACCCAGGAAAAAAAACAACCTGCATAGCAGAGCGATATTCAATTACTCTCTCAATAACTTTACCAGATCTGGGAATATAATTATTTTTCAATCTTTGCATTCACTACATACATGAAACTCATGCACTAGCATACCATGCGGTTCTATGGGCTGCCATAGACACCTAGTCCTAAGTATAATAGTAATAATAATAAATATAGCTGCAAGCAGCAATAAAAAGGGCCAAGCAGCATTCAATACCGGAGGAACCCTAATAAAACTAACGAATACAATAGGGTTTCCTCCTACCAGAGGAACCCTAATAAATATAGCTGCAAGCAGCAATGGCGGATTCCTCCTTCAAGATGGCAAAATGTTGTAAAATTGACAGATAGTTACACTGGAATTAACCAGAAGACTTGAAACTAATTTCTGTCAGAAAAAAAAGAAAAGGTTTAGGGCTCTGACTATATTAGAACCCACAACCCTTCACATAGCAGCCCTGCGTCTCATCCTACTAAGCCATTCACAGACTTAGACTTTTGCGCGTTCAGTTTTTGTATCACAAAATAAGACATTTCTCCATATGGCAAGCATTGTCAGATTTGATTAAAGTTCAAACAGTTGTAATTTAGTCCTATTTATATATGGGACATAAAAACGGGACAACGGGATGACTGGGTTGCTGCTGTAAAGAATAGCTTACTCGTAGTGCTTTAAAAAGGTTGTTTGGGGTGCCATAACTTGTCATGGAAGGGAATTTCAAATCATGCCTAGCATCAGTGGCGATGTGTCCTGGCTTAGGTAACTGAAATGAATTTGCGCAAGGGATTCACCTGAATAATCAATATACGTTCATTCGAGCTAACTTGGTTGTGAATCTGACACTATGCCTACGTAGACTCCAAGTAGCTAGCTACTGTGGTAAACCTGTGTTGTTTTGCAGTGGTTTACACAGTCTCGCTAAACAGATGATCGGAGTGGTGTTATGGGCTCAAATAAACACTCATTGCTATGTTTTACAACCGGAGGATAGACCGGAAGACTAGAAACCGTTCTGTCCAAAACAATTTTTTTGGCCTTTGACTGGTTTTGAACCTACAACCCTACGTTTACCAGCACAACATCTCATCCAATTGAGCCATTCTCAGATCTGGACTTTGCCATGTTCAGTAACTGGATAATAAAATAAGGCAAGCATTGTCAGATTTGGTCCAAGCTCAAACAGCTGTAATTAAGTCATATTTTCACATATCAAGGTGAAACTTTGCAGGGTACTTCAGGGGGTGTCACCTTAAAGCCTATTAGTTTTGAAAAACCATAATTCAAAATGACATTTGATTTAGTGACACAAACATATTGAGGCAATGTGGACATTTACATAAATACACCCCTTTCAGCCATTTTGTTTTTGATTTAACTGTCTTAAGTAACGTTTTTAAATACATCAATGATACATATCTGTACAAAATTCCAAGTCAATTTGAATTTTGGTTTAAGAGAAGAGGGATTTTGAAGGTTTTCCCAAATTATCACTGTACAGGAAAATCCATCATGGTGGACCTTATGGGTCCTTGAGGCTTTTTTGTTCCTCGTGAAAAATGAGGCATGCACAACAAGTTTCAGAAGAATTGGAGCAATGGGGTGGAAATTCCATCACTTTGAAAAGTGGACATTTGGGCGTGGCCTGTGGCGCCCCCTATTGTCTGATGTGGGCCAGTCTGTGTTTGGGCGGTATTTGTGGCATGTTGTATCAATATGCCAAATTTAAAAACTTTTTACCAATGTGTTCATGAGATAAATTACAATAATAATAATAAATATAGCTGCAAGCAGCAATGGAGGGGCCAAGCAGTCCAGAGCAGGACATGACCTCCATAGCACTTGTGCAACAATTAAGTCACAACAACCTGTTGCACTCATGCAACACACCAAGTTTGGTTGAAATATCTGTTTGCGTTCAAGAGTACCGAGTGTTCAAAGTGTTTTTTTCTAGTATAACACCGCAGGCCTCCTCTGCTCCTCGTGGGAACAAAGGAACCGAAGTTTGGTGACAATCGGACAAATGGTTGCTGAGTTACGCTCTCACGTCTCGTTTGGCGGCTTTGCCGCCGCCTTTGATCGGCTCTACCGAACAAACGTTTTTGAAAATTGAAAATACATCTGATACCTTTTGTGCAGCTGGGTCTGAAGATAATCTGTGCCGAATTTGGTAATCATTGGACAAAATTTGGGGCGTGAAAAAGGTTTTTACACTTTTCCATAAAATCCAAAATGGCGGCCGCGTCAATTCGGTTGTTATGAAATATTATCGAAGGTCAGGCTTGGGATCTCAGAAGACATCAAGAGACAAAGAAAAGACTTTATTAAGCTAAAAACTTCAACAGTTATTAGCCAAAACACGTTTATGCTTCCGGCCACGCCCCCTTGTAGTCACATGACACAATTTTTGGAGGACATCCTCAGAATAAGGTTCCGATTAGGCGTAACAAATTTGGTGTCACTGCATCAAAGAACTGCTGAGATATGACTTCACTTCCTGTTTGGCAGCTTTTCTGCTGAATTTGATTGGCTGTACCGAACAAACGGTTGTGAGGATCAAAATTCTTTTTAATAACTTTTGTGACGCTTGGTCTGAAGATTATCTCTGGTAACTTTGACGAAGATTTGACAAAAATTGTAGGAGGAGTAGGCTTTCAAAGGGTTTTGATAAAACCGGAAATTGCGGAAATTCTATATAACCGGAAATTGACGCCATGGTATGCGTTGAACTCGGCTTGATCCAAGGAATTCATCGGTACCTCATTTTTGACAATCGGACATGCGGTTCAAAAGTTACGTGTGTAAACACAAGTCCAACTTTGACCCATTGGTGGCGCTAGAGTGCCCAGGTATGAGACATGACACTTTGTGAATTGGACCAGGGGACTGTCCCCAATGAGTGTGCCAAATTTCACAACTTTCGACCAAGCGCTTATGGGGGCTGCCATAGACACCCATGACGGAAGAATAATAATAATAAATATAGCTGCAAGCAGCAATGAGGTGGCCAAGCAGTCAAATGACCCATAAAACATGTTACACATCCTCAGAAGAAGGTTACGAGTACACACAACAAGTTTGGTGTGAATCCATTAAAGATTTGCTGAGATACGACCCAACTTCCTGTTTGCTGGCTTAACGGCACATTTTGATTGGCCGTACCGGGCAAACGGTTTTGAAAATCCAAAAAACATATGATGGCTTTTGTGAGGCTTGGTCTGAAGATGATCTCTGCCAAATTTGGTGAAAATTGGAAAACATTTGTAGGAGGAGTAAAGAAAACACGTTTTTTTAGTCATTCAAAATGGCGGCCGCATCAATTCGGATGTTATCACAAGTTATCATGTGTCACACACTGGATGTCCCATGATATCATGAGACAAAGGAATCACTTAATAAAGGCAAACGAATCAACAGTTATTGGCCAAAACACATTTTTGCATCCTGCGGCCACGCCCAGTGATCACATGACACCAAATTGATTGGACATCCTCAGAAGATGGTTCCGAGTCATCCTACCAAGTTTGGTGTTGATTTCTCAAGGATTTGCTGAGATATGACCAAACTTCCTGTTTGGTTGCTTTGTTGCCAATTTTGATTGGTCGTACCGGACAAACGGTTTTGAAAATCAAAAACCTTTTGATAACTACAGTGAGGGTTGCTCTAACGATAATGTGTGCCGAATCTAGGGAAGATTGGACAAAAATTGTAGGAGGAGTAGGCTTTCAAAGGTTTTTGATAAAACCGGAAATGGCGGAAAATCTATATAACCGGAAATTGACGTCATAGGGTGTGTTGAACTCGTCTTGATCCAGGGAATCCAACGGTAACTCATTTTTGAAAATCGGCCATACGGTTCAAAAGTTACGTGTGTAAACACAAGTCCAACTTTGACCAGTTGGTGGCGCTAGAGTGCTCCAATGGGTGACATGAAAATTGGTGAATATAAAGAGGGGACTGTGCTTAATGAGTGTGCCAAATTTCACAACTTTTTACCATATGGTTCTAGGGGCTGCCATAGACTCTAATGGGAGAAGATGTGTAATAATAATAATAAATATAGCTGCAAGCAGCAATGGCGGATTCCTCCTAACATTGCGAACCATTGAAAAATGTATGTTCTACACAAATTGTCACTGTATAGAAAAATCTATGCTGTAGACTTACCAATGGGATACCAAATCTGAAATGTAATACCATTAAGATCCACAAGGGCTTTTATTTCAAGCCAAGGAGTGAAGGGAGGGGGCTTGGTGAGCCTACCCATTCCAGAAAGCCTTGTATCTTTGTGCATCTGGGCGTGGCCTGTAGCGTCACCTATGGGTGATATTGGGCCATTTGTGGTGTGGTAGTTACTCTTGGCCTATACTATCAATGTTTCAGGATTTGGAGA
This sequence comes from Thaleichthys pacificus, assembly GCA_023658055.1. Classification (NCBI taxonomy): domain Eukaryota; kingdom Metazoa; phylum Chordata; class Actinopteri; order Osmeriformes; family Osmeridae; genus Thaleichthys; species Thaleichthys pacificus. Next base: position 13,581,433 of record CM042874.1, on the reverse strand, counting down.
ACTTTTTACCATTGCATTCAAAATCGGAAATGCAATACCATCAAGATCCACATGGGCTAAAGACCAAGCAATGAGTGGGGGCTTGGTCAGCCCACACTCTCCTGAAATGTTGAGTATGCGTCTTGCCAAGCCTGCGCGTGTGTCAAGGGAAAGGCTGAGTGTGTGTGAGAATGTGGAGCGCGCGCGCTGAGGAGCAGAGGGAGACATTACATTGGAAATTTCCTTAGCAATTAGCCAAGAATTGCTAGTTTCAAATATTCACAAAAAATCGACTTTTCATCTCACAGTCAACTTTTTCTCAGATTTGTGTACTAAACATTCTCAAGAGTCTTCATATGAACTTGTGATTGCATCAGAGTATCAGTTTTTGACTGGCGGATGTGTAAAGCATTTTTTTAGCATTAGCGATAAATTCGATTTGCTTTATATCAATCATTTTTGGAGATACGAAGTTGCCTTTGCACATGGTAACATGTTGTAGTGTCTTCCACCGATATACCAAGTTTAATGTTTATATATCAAAGATTTGCTGAGATTTGACCCAAATTCCTGTTTGGTTGCTTTTTGGCCAATTTTGATTGGCTTTACCAGACAAACGGTTTAGAAAATCAAAACGCCATGGGATAACTTTTGTGAGGCTTGGTCTGAAGATCATCACTGGTAATTTTGAAGAAGATATGATAACAATTGTAGGAGGAGTAGGCTTTCAAAGGTTTTTGATCAAACCGGAAATGGCGGAAAATCTATATAACCGGAAATTGACGTCATAGGGTGCGTTGAACTCGTCTTGATCCAGGGAATCCAGTGGTACCTCATTTTTGAAAATCAGTCATACGGTTCAAAAGTTGCGTGTGTGAACACAAGTCCAACTTTGACCCATTGGTGGCGCTAGAGTGGTTTAATGGGATACATGAAACTTGGTGTAGGTATAGAAGGAACTGTCCTTAATGAGTGTGCCAAATTTCACAAAACGTTATCCAAGGGGTCTAGGGGCTGCCATTGACTCCCATGGAACTAGAATAATAATAATAATAATAATAAAACTAACAATAACAATAGGTTTCCTCCTTACGGAGGAATCCTAAATATAGCTGCAAGCAGCAATGGCGGATTCCTCCTAACATTGCGAACCATTGAAAAATGTATGTTCTACACAAATTGTCACTGTATAGAAAAATCTATGCTGTAGACTTACCAATGGGATACCAAATCTGAAATGCATACATTAAGATCCACAAGGGCTTTTATTTCAAGCCAAGGAGTGAAGGGAGGGGGCTTGGTGAGCCTACCCATTCCAGAAAGCCTTGTATCTTTGTGCATCTGGGCGTGGCCTGTAGCGTCACCTATGGGTGATATTGGGCCATTTGTGGTGTGGTAGTTACTCTTGGCCTATACTATCAATGTTTCAGGATTTTGAGAACTTTTTACCATTGCATTCAAAATCGGAAATGCAATACCATCAAGATCCACATGGGCCTTTGCTAAAGACCAAGCAATGAGTGGGGGCTTGGTCAGCCCACACTCTCCTGAAATGTTGAGTATGCGTCTTGCCAAGCCTGCGCGTGTGTCAAGGGAAAGGCTGAGTGTGTGTGAGAATGTGGAGCGCGCGCGCTGAGGAGCAGAGGGAGACATTACATTGGAAATTTCCTTAGCAATTAGCCAAGCAAGCTAGTTTCAAATATTCACAAAAAATCGACTTTTCATCTCACAGCCAACTTTTTCTCAGATTTGTGTACTAAACATTCTCAAGAGTCTTCATAAGAAATTGTGATTGAATCAGAGTATCAGTTTTTGACTGGCGGATGTGTAAAGCGTTATTTTAGCGTTAGCGATAAATTCAATTTGCTGTATATCAATCATTTTTGGAGATACGAAGTTGCCTTTGCACATGGTAACATGTTGTAGTGTCTTCCACCGACATATCAAGTTTAGTGTTGATATATTAAAGATTTGCTGAGATTTGACCCAAATTCCTGTTTGGTTGCTTTTTGGCCAAATTTGATTGGCTGTACCAGACAAACGGTTTAGAAAATCAAAACGCCATGGGATAACTTTTGTGAGGCTTGGTCTGAAGATCATCACTGGTAATTTTGAAGAAGATATGACAACAATTGTAGGAGGAGTAGGCTTTCAAAGGTTTTTGATAAAACCGGAAATGGCGGAAAATCTATATAACCAGAAATTGACGTCATAGGGTGCGTTGAACTCGTCTTGATCCAGGGAATCCAATGGTACCTCATTTTTGAAAATCAGTCATACGGTTCAAAAGTTGCGTGTGTGAACACAAGTCCAACTTTGACCCATTGGTGGCGCTAGAGTGGTCTAATGGGATACATGAAACTTGGTGTAGGTATAGAAGGAACTGTCCTTAATGAGTGTGCCAAATTTCACAAAAAGTTATCCAAGGGGTCTAGGGGCTGCCATTGACTCCCATGGAACTAGAATAATAATAATAATAATAATAATAAATATAGCTGCAAGCAGCAATGGCGGATTCCTCCAAACATTGCGAACCATTGAAAAATGTATATTCTTCACAAATTGTCACTGTATAGAAAATTCCATGCTGCAGACTTACCAATGGGATACCAAATCTGAAATGCAATACCATCAAGATCCACAAGGGCTTTTATTTCAAGCCAAGGAGTGAAGGGAGGGGGCTTGGTGAGCCTACCCATTCCAGAAAGCCTTGTATCTTTGTGCATCAGGGCGTGGCCTGTAGCGTCACCTATGGGTGATATTGGGCCATTTGTGGTGTGGTAGTTACTCTTAACCTATACTATCAATGTTTCAGGATTTGGATAACTTTTTACCATTGCATACAAAATCAGAAATGCAATACCATCAAGATCCACAAGGCCTTTGCTAAAGACCAAGGAGTGAGTAGGGGCTTGGTCAGCCCACACTCTCCTGAAATGTTGAGTATGCGTCTTGCCAAGCCTGCGCGTGTGTCAAGGGAAAGGCTGAGTGTGTGTGAGAATGTGGAGCGCACGCGCTGAGGAGCAGAGGGAGACATTACATTGGAAATTTCCTTAGCAATTAGCCAAGCATGCTAGTTTCAAATATTCACAAAAAATCGACTTTTCATCTCACAGTCAACTTTTTCTCAGATTTGTGTACTAAACATTCTCAAGAGTCTTCATATGAACTTGTGATTGCATCAGAGTATCAGTTTTTGACTGGCGGATGTGTAAAGCATTTTTTTAGCATTAGCGATAAATTCGATTTGCTTTATATCAATCATTTTTGGAGATACGAAGTTGCCTTCGCACATGGTAACATGTTGTAGTGTCTTCCACCGATATACCAAGTTTAGTGTTGATATATTAAAGATTTTCTTAGATTTGACCCAAATTCCTGTTTGGTTGCTTTTTGGCCAATTTTGATTGGCTGTACCAGACAAACGGTTTAGAAAATCAAAACGCCATGGGATAACTTTTGTGAGGCTTGGTCTGAAGATCATCACTGGTAATTTTGAAGAAGATATGACAACAATTGTAGGAGGAGTAGGCTTTCAAAGGTTTTTGATAAAACCGGAAATGGCGGAAAATCTATATAACCGGAAATTGACGTCATAGGGTGCGTTGAACTCGTCTTGATCCAGGGAATCCAATGGTATCTCATTTTTGAAAATCGGTCATACGGTTCAAAAGTTGCGTGTGTGAACACAAGTCCAACTTTGACCCATTGGTGGCGCTAGAGTGGTCTAATGGGATACATGAAACTTGGTGTAGGTATAGAAGGAACTGTCCTTAATGAGTGTGCCAAATTTCACAAAAAGTTATCCAAGGGGTCTAGGGGCTGCCATTGACTCCCATGGAACTAGAATAATAATAATAATAAAACTAACAATAACAATAGGTTTCCTCCTTACGGAGGAATCCTAAATATAGCTGCAAGCAGCAATGGCGGATTCCTCCTAACATTGCGAACCATTGAAAAATGTATGTTCTACACAAATTGTCACTGTATAGAAAAATCGATGCTGTAGACTTACCAATGGGATACCAAATCTGAAATGCAATACGATTAAGATCCACAAGGGCTTTTATTTCAAGCCAAGGAGTGAAGGGAGGGGGCTTGGTGAGCCTACCCATTCCAGAAAGCCTTGTATCTTTGTGCATCTGGGCGTGGCCTGTAGCGTCACCTATGGGTGATATTGGGCCATTTGTGGTGTGGTAGTTACTCTTGGCCTATACTATCAATGTTTCAGGATTTTGAGAACTTTTTACCATTGCATTCAAAATCGGAAATGCAATACCATCAAGATCCACATGGGCTAAAGACCAAGCAATGAGTGGGGGCTTGGTCAGCCCACACTCTCCTGAAATGTTGAGTATGTGTCTTGCCAAGCCTGCGCGTGTGTCAAGGGAAAGGCTGAGTGTGTGTGAGAATGTGGAGCGCGCGCGCTGAGGAGCAGAGGGAGACATTACATTGGAAATTTCCTTAGCAATTAGCCAAGAATTGCTAGTTTCAAATATTCACAAAAAATCGACTTTTCATCTCACAGTCAACTTTTTCTCAGATTTGTGTACTAAACATTCTCAAGAGTCTTCATATGAACTTGTGATTGCATCAGAGTATCAGTTTTTGACTGGCGGATGTGTAAAGCATTTTTTTAGCGTCAGCGATAAATTCGATTTGCTTTATATCAATCATTTTTGGAGATACGAAGTTGCCTTTGCACATGGTAACATGTTGTAGTGTCTTCCACCGATATACCAAGTTTAGTGTTGATATATCAAAGATTTGCTGAGATTTGACCCAAATTCCTGTTTGGTTGCTTTTTGGCCAATTTTGATTGGCTTTACCAGACAAACGGTTTAGAAAATCAAAACGCCATGGGATAACTTTTGTGAGGCTTGGTCTGAAGATCATCACTGGTAATTTTGAAGAAGATATGACAACAATTGTAGGAGGAGTAGGCTTTCAAAGGTTTTTGATAAAACCGGAAATGGCGGAAAATCTATATAACCGGAAATTGACGTCATAGGGTGCGTTGAACTCGTCTTGATCCAGGGAATCCAGTGGTACCTCATTTTTGAAAATCAGTCATACGGTTCAAAAGTTGCGTGTGTGAACACAAGTCCAACTTTGACCCAATGGTGGCGCTAGAGTGGTCTAATGGGATACATGAAACTTGGTGTAGGTATAGAAGGAACTGTCCTTAATGAGTGTGCCAAATTTCACAAAAAGTTATCCAAGGGGTCTAGGGGCTGCCATTGACTCCCATGGAACTAGAATAATAATAATAAATATAGCTGCAAGCAGCAATGAGGTGGCCAAGCAGTCAAATGACCCATAAAACATGTTAGACATCCTCAGAAGAGGGTTACGAGTACACACAACAAGTTTGGTGTGAATCCATCAAAGATTTGCTGAGATACGACCCAACTTCCTGTTTGCTGGCTTAACGGCACATTTTGATTGGCCGTACCGGGCAAACGGTTTTGAAAATCCCAAAAAAATATGATGGCTTTTGTGAGGCTTGGTCTGAAGATGATCTCTGCCAAATTTGGTGAAAATTGGAAAACATTTGTAGGAGGAGTAAAGAAAAAACGTTTTTTTAGTCATTCAAAATGGCGGCCGCATCAATTCGGATGTTATCACAAGTTATCATGTGTCACACACTGGATGTCCCATGATATCATGAGACAAAGGAATCACTTAATAAAGGCAAACGAATCAACAGTTATTGGCCAAATCACATGTTTGCATCCTGCGGCCACGCCCAGTGATCACATGACACCAAATTGATTGGACATCCTCAGAAGAGGGTTCCGAGTCATCCTACCAAGTTTGGTGTTGATTTCTCAAGGATTTGCTGAGATATGACCAAACTTCCTGTTTGGTTGCTTTGTTGCCAATTTTGATTGGTCGTACCGGACAAACGGTTTTGAAAATCAAAAACCTTTTGATAAATACAGTGAGGGTTGCTCTAACGATGATGTGTGCCGAGTCTAGGGAAGATTGGACAAAAATTGTAGGAGGAGTAGGCTTTCAAAGGTTTTTGATAAAACCGGAAATGGCGGAAAATCTATATAACCGGAAATTGACGTCATAGGGTGTGTTGAACTCGACTTGATCCAGGGAATCCAACGGTACCTCATTTTTGAAAATCGGCCATACGGTTCAAAAGTTACGTGTGTAAACACAAGTCCAACTTTGACCAGTTGGTGGCGCTAGAGTGCTCCAATGGGTGACATGAAAATTGGTGAATATAAAGAGGGGACTGTGCTTAATGAGTGTGCCAAATTTCACAACTTTTTACCATATGGTTCTAGGGGCTGCCATAGACTCTAATGGGAGAAGATGTGTAATAATAATAATAAATATAGCTGCAAGCAGCAATGGAGGGGCCAAGCAGTCCAGAGCAGGACATGGCCTCCATAGCACTTGTGCAACAATTAAGTCACAACAACCTGTTGCACTCATGCAACACACCAAGTTTGGTTGAAATATCTGTTTGCGTTCAAGAGTACCGAGTGTTCAAAGTGTTCATTTCTGGTATAACACCGCAGGCCTCCTCTGCTCCTCGTGAGAACAAAGGAACCGAAGTTTGGTGACCATCGGACAAATGGTTGTTGAGTTACGCTCTCACGTCTCGTTTGGCGGCTTTGCCGCCGCCTTTGATCGGCTCTACCGAACAAACGTTTTTGAAAATGGAAAATACATCTGATACCTTTTGTGCAGCTGGGTCTGAAGATAATGTGTGCCAAATTTGGTAATCATTGGACAAAATTTGGGGCGTGAAAAAGGTTTTTACACTTTTCCATAAAATCCAAAATGGCGGCCGCGTCAATTCGGTTGTTATGAGATATTATCGAAGGTCAGGCTTGGGATCTCACAACACATCAAGAGACAAAGAAAATACTTTATTAAGGTAAAGACTTCAACAGTTATTAGCCAAAACACGTTTATGCTTCCGGCCACATCCCCTTTTAGTCACATGACACAATTTTTGGAGGACATCCTCAGAATAAGGTTCAGAGTAGGCGTAACAAATTTGGTGCCACTGCCTCAAAGAACTGCTGAGATATGACTTGCCTTCCTGTTTGGCGGCTTTTCTGCTGAATTTGATTGGCTGTACCGAACAAACGGTTGTGAGGATCAAAATTCTTTTCGATAACTTTTGTGAGGCTTGGTCTGAAGATTATCTCTGGTAATTCTGACGAAGATTTGACAAAAATTGTAGGAGGAGTAGAGAAAAAACCTTTTTCAATTAATTCAAAATGGTGGCCGCATCAATTCGGCTTTTATCACAAGTTATCATGTGTCACACACGGGATGTCCCAAGATATCATGAGACAAAGGAATCACTTAATTAAGGCAAACAAATCAATAGTTATTGGCCAAAACACATTTTTGCTTCCTGCGGCCACGCCCAGTGATCACATGACACCAAATTGTGTGGACATCCTCATAAGAGGGTTCCGGGTCATCATACCAAGGTTGGTGTTGATATCTCAAAGATTTGCTGATATATGACTTCACTTCCTGTTTGGCGGCTTTTCTGCTGAATTTGATTGGCTGTATCGAACAAACGGTTGTGAGGATCAAAATTATTTTCGATAACTTTTGTGAGGCTTGGTCTGAAGATTATCTCTGGTACTTTTGACGAAGATTTGACAGAAATTGTAGGAGGAGTAGGCTTTCAAAGGG
>CM042874.1:12542724-12845564 GCA_023658055.1 Thaleichthys pacificus | reverse complement strand
GAGGCGTACTATCCATATGATGACAAGTGCTGGTTGGTCTGTCAGTGCCGCACAGGCCCACTTGATCAGACAACGTGGAGGGTTAGAGGCGTACTATCCATATGATGACAAGTGCTGGTTGGTCTGTCAGTGCCGCACAGGCCCACTTGATCAGACAACGTGAAATGGAGGGTTGGAGGCGTACTATCCATATGATGACAAGTGCTGGTTGGTTGTCGTTTGGTGGTGAGTTGCCATGGCGTGACATATTGCTGCTGTGCCCATGAGACTGTGTTGGTTTGAAAGGCTGTTGAGTGGCTGGTGGGTTTTGTGGCGTGACACCTTGGCTTAACAAGGAGTCACCCTCTATTAGGGCCCCCTGTCTCATATCACCAAGATGTCATTAGAAAATACACCAGAGTTGAGTGGTTGGTCGGTTGTTGTGGCGTGATGTCTTCTTGTTGGTCTTCTTGTTGTGTTGATGGGATCCTGCGTTGGAAGGAAGGCTGTTGAGTGGCTGGTCGGTTTCTGTGGCGTGACTTCTTCTTGTTGTGTTGATGGAATCCTGTGTTGGTTTGGAAGGTTGGAGATGCTGGTGGGTTTTGTGGCGTGACACCTTGGCTTAACAAGGAGTCACCCTCTATTAGGGCCCCCTGTCTCATATCACCAAGATGTCATAAAAAAATACACCAGAGTTGAGTGGCTGGTCGGTTGCTGTGGCGTGATGTCTTCTTGTTGGTCTTCTTGTTGTGTTGATGGGATCCTGCGTTGATTTGGAAGGCTGTTGAATGGCTGGTCGGTTTCTGTGGCGTGACTTCTTCTTGTTGTGTTGATGGGATCATGTGTTGGTTTGAAAGGCTGGAGATGCTGGTGGGTTTTGTGGCGTGACATCTTGGCTTAACAAGGAGTCACCCTCTATTAGGGCCCCCTGTCTCATATCACCAAGATGTCATTAGAAAATACACCAGAGTTGAGTGGCTGGTCGGCTGTTGTGGCGTGACGTCTTCTTGTCGTGTTGATGAGATCCTGTGTTGGAAGACTTTGGAGCCGCTGACTGTGTTTGGAGAGTCATGTTTATTAGATGTTAGAAGTTAGATTTGCAGTAGTAAATTTGCAATAATCCTGATTGGAGAGTCTTCTGCTCTGGAGATGTAAACATGATCCAACATTGTGTTCTTCTCAGTGGTGGCTTCTCTGACCAGTTGTGTATATCCTCTTGACTGAAGAAGGTTGGATATTGGCTTTTTTCCACTGGACAGTAAATCTTTGTTGAAATCTCCACAAAGTACGATAGGCTGGCAATCCATAACGTCTAAAGATTCCAAGAGGCTTTGCAGGTTTGAAAGGAAGTGGCCAATGTTGTAATCCGGTGGTCTGTACACAACAGCAATCAAAGCTTTGACAGGGGACTCCAGTTTGACAACCAAAAACTCCAAGTCGGTCACATTTTGAAGATACTGCTTTTCACAGGCATGGTAATGTTTTCTGACATACATAGCGACACCGCCTCCCCTTTTACTCGCAATGTGAGGATGGTTGGTGTAAGAGAGGTGTATGTTGCGTTTGAACATGTTGTAGCCCTCCAGCTGTAGACTTTCAGCAACAAAAGATCCTGATAGATGAGTTTCGGTAAAACATAAAACATCTCCAAGTGTTAACTGATGATGAGACTTGATATCTTCAATGTGAGCTGGTAATCCTTCCGTGTTGTGGTGGATTATCGTCAATGTTTGCGCTTCGTTTGTGGTCTGTTGATACTTGATAAGTGGCATAGCGCTGTCCAACGATGCTCTCGTCATTGAGTCCAGTGATGCTGTGATTGCAGGATCACAAAATATCTTCTTCTCATCAAAGTCCGTCATTTTCAGTCCTTGCAGTGAAGTTGTTCTACTCAGAGCCACGTAGGCCATTCCGGGTTGGAAGACACGTTTTAACGAAACCACTGCAGATTGTGTTGTCATTCCTTGGACTTTGTGAATTGTACATGCAAACTGCCTGCGAACCACTCCTTTTTGTTTGAGGCTTTCCTCTACCCTCTCTATGTACACCAAGTTTCCAGCTTCACCTGATGAATTGTCCCGATACCTTTGTCCTGCATTTGGATTGTCCAGCACAAGTCCCAGCGAGTTAATAGCTGTAGCACCATTCTCTGTCTGGGTGACTATTCTCGCAATCTTTCCAAATGTTCCGTTAACAAGCCCGTCTTCCACATCTATGTTTCTGGTGATCATGATTCGGGCACCTTCAGCTGCTTGTAGCATGTCAAGCAGATTGTCCTTTTGTCCTTTAAAAGGATGGTGTTGCTTCTTCATCACTCCAGTTTTAGGGTATCTTCTATAGTCCTCTGCATCTATGTTGATGACGTTGGAATGGAGAACAGACACAGTTGCAGCATTATGTCTATCAACTTCTTTGTTGGTGGAAAAGATGTGTAGCACGTCATTAGGGCAGCGGGCGGGGTCAGTCACAGCCTGATGAAGCAGAGCTTTGTCATCATTGCTCAAGGCGTCCGCCTTCTGCTTCACTCTGATTCTATTCAAAAGCTCAGCGAATGCAACATCATCTCTCTGACGCATAATGTCTGTGAGTGTGATCATTTCAAAGTAGTCTTTCCAGAAGTCATCTGTATCTTCTTCAAACACGCAGAGCGGTTTACTTCTTCCCAGTGGGGGGAGCTGATAAAAGTCTCCTACCGCCAGAACCGACATGCCACCAAACGGTTTCTTACTGCCTTTGATTTGCTGTAATCTCCAGTTGACGTAGGCAAACAAGGGCTTTGAAATCATGGACACCTCGTCAATAATGATGATCTCGGCGTTTGAGTGCTGGGCCCTCACTTCATCTATGAGATTTCCAAGTCCTTGGTACGGTGGCTTTAAGCATCGTGGCAACTTTAGGACATAATGCAAAGTGTTGCCTGAAATGTTGAAAGCAGCGGTTCCTGTAAATGCAGTCAGTAAAACGGTTGGCATGGATATGTCGGTTTCCTCGCATAGTCTAGGCAGTTTACTGAGTATTTTTGTTGCCTCAGCATGTACACACTTTATGAGGTGAGATTTTCCTGTGCCTGCGCCACCAGTGACAAAGTAAAAGAAAGGGTCAGGATTTAGGCCACGCACACGGTTAACGCACCAATCACGAACCAAGTAGAATGTGCCAGCTTGTGTCCGGTTAAGGTTTCGTTACATTTTGCGAACAAAATCTGGGCACATTTGTGGGGCCTTTACAGTAAATGCAATCCCCCCGGTTTGCTTCTCACGTGTAAACTCCGGAACATCATCTTGTTCATTCTCGTGAAGTGGTTCTGCTTGTTTTCGTTCTTCTATACATTCCAACTTATCCAACTCAGCTTCCGGGGCAAAGGTGTTCCAAGCATCTTCCACAGGGCCGTTCTGCATGTAGTCGTTTAAGACTTGTCCCACTATCTTACTGTGTTGTTCAAAATGCTGTTGGTTTATTTGAATAATTGCAGTCACTGCGCATATCTCGTGTGTTCCTGGTAATCTCACATAGGCATGTTTGTAAAACTCCTGGTGTGTGGGGAACATTTCCGTTTTCAGCGATGACTCTGACCGATGGGGGAGGTAGAGTTTGAGCAATCTTCCGTAGAAGTTCTCTGGGTCCTTCTTATCTGAAAAGCGAGCATATCTGATGATTGCAGGCTTCCCTCTGGTGCGTTTCTGGATCATTCCCATGTTGTTTAATAGACTGACACGCTTGCCGTCTTCTGTTTCCTTTCCGTAGACAATCCTGTAATGTGATGCAAAGTCTGCTAGACACATGTTTTCAAACTCTGGCGTTTCAGGCCTGGCTCTGTATTTGTCGGGTATACCCGTCATCCACACATTCTCACTTTCTTCTGGTTTCTTCTGCAACGCGCTAAGCGGGAGACTCATTCTCAGTGCATTGTCACTCGTTTGGAGAAATAAAACCTCGCGTGAGCAAGATGTCATTTTCAGGCTGCACGTACGGGCCACAGACTCCTGGGCGCTGACCTCTCTGTGTTTGGAATAAGCCTGAAGAACACCTTTCATTTCATCTCGTTCCGTCTGATTTTCTGGGCTCATGTCTTTGACTATCGTTTTGAGATAGTCACTCATCTCACGCTCTGGCTTGGATATGTAGGAGAGCATGTACATGATGCAACCATACTCATCAAGAATGTACTGGATGTCCATGTTTGCGTTCCACGCCATTAGCAAATTTGGATTGTAGTTGTTCACCCAGCAGTCCTTGACATCACGCTTCATTAAAATGACGCTTGCGGAGGTCAACGACTCAACATACGTGTCGTACTCATCAAATGTCATATTACACTGCGCCAATAGCTGTGACATGTCTTCAACCTGTGCTTTTGGGTCGTTTAGCAAGTCCCAAACCGGTTTCAGTTTGTTCTTGGCTGCTTGTGGTGCCATTGCATGTTCTTGGGGTGGTCCTTCCTCTTCTTGTGGCATAGGGTAAGTTACGCGCATTTTTTTTTATAGGTGGTTTTGGAAATCCAAATCTGCATACTTTGTTACCTTTCCTGCATGAGTTGGAATGACTTCTGCTGTGCATTTGAACGTCCGTGACATATCTGTGAAGTAAGGGTTGTTTGTCTTCATCAGGCAGCTGGCATGAAATGTAGCGATCCACAAAGTCACATACCTCGTCATCCAGGTCTTCTCCGACGATAGGAGCTCCTGCTACCCAACAGAGACAATGTATATGGGGGCTTCCTCTCGCCTGAAATTCTACCCGGTAAAAGTAATCGATAACTTCACCGATTGGCTGCGCAGGACCCAACAGCAACTGTCTCATCAGAGCATCAACCCTCTTGTCAAACATGCGCATGGTGGTTACAGGGTTACTTCTGAGAATGTCACATTTCTCAGCCCAGTCTAGCTCAGAAAAATCCACCCGTTGACCTTGTTGTGCTTTGATGGCTGTGATTACCTCTGGCCATCTGAATTCTGCAGCAGAGAAGGTCAGGAAGAAAGTTGGCTTTCCTAGTTGTCTGACCATGGCGAGCAAATCCTTCAGAGTTCTATCCCAGTAAGCTGGAGTCCCTCTCAGTGGTTGCATGAATCTTGTAGCATCTCTGTTTCTCACCAACCTCTCAACCTCACGTTTGTCCTGTAGCAACTTGTTGGATATTTTCCGTCCATCCTTGGTCTTGGATTTTCCTTTCCTTAACTGAATTGACATGCTGCTTTTTGCGAGGTGAGTCTCTGTGACAAACTGCGCAAAAAACAGGTAGCTTTGGTCTCTTGCAAAACGAGTGTCAACACAGAAAAGCCTTGCATTGAAATACATGCTTGGGGTTAGTTTGACTTGTCTTGTCTCGTCCAATGTATTCCTTCCAGTAGGGAAATGAACAGGAAAAGCCATTGCCTCAAGCCTTGGGACTTGGGAAAAGCTAACAGGCGTGTTTCCTTGAGCTGGGGCGATGCTGAAAATCCCATCCCCGTAGGTCAGTGTTTCTTCTCCAAGGTCAGGTGGCTGTAAACAACTGTCCAAGCCAACTCCAGGTCTTAGTGCAGCTTTCTCAGTCTCTGCATTTGGAGGTTGTTGGTCATGGTCTTCCTGTTGCCCATAAGCAGGCTGTAAAGCTGCAGACTTTTCCTCTGATAGATCAGCACTTTCTATGCAATTAAGTACCTCCATCATTTCAGTTTTCATCATCACTATCAAGGTCCATCGGATCATCATCATCCGTTTTCTCATCAGCTCTGATTGTAATATTTCTGTAGTCAGGGTGTGTGTCAATGAGCTTTGAGAGTCCAGGTTGTTAGCCACAGCGATGGATGATTTGTTTCCTGCCTTCAAATGGGAATGACAGCTGTGACAAATCCACTCTTTTTTCCTTTCTTCCGGTGCAGTGCATTGTTCAGGGCCTTGACATTGATCGTCTGCACACATGGACATATTGCCCTGTCAAACAGACAGCAACAACGTGTGGATTCTTCTTGTAATTGCTGCGATTGCAACACTTTACTTGGTTGGGGAAAAGGGTGCAATGGCACATTGTGCACACAAAAGTTGGGCCAGCCTTAATGCATTCCTTGAAAGTTGATATAGCTGTCTGCATTAGGCTGTTGTCCACTGGTTGATTGTATTCATGTGTAGAATGAGTCCATTGTCTGTATTTCCTACTTACTTTCAAGGCACAGCGCATCTTATGGGCCATCTTAAAATGTGCTTCAGTTGCTTTTCATGTAACTGATGCATTGTTGCAAATGATGTTTTCTGAAAGCAGGATCATTGTGGTACTTGTGGTGCAAAGCTTCTTTATGCTTTCTCCTGAAAGCAGGATCATCGTGGTACTTGTGGCGCAAAGCTTCTTTTTGCTTTCTCCTGAAAGCAGGATCATTGTGGTACTTGTGACTCAAAGCTTCTTTTTGCTTTCCCCTGAAAGCAGGATCATTGTGGTACTTGTGGCACAAAGCTTCTTTTTGCTTTCCCCTGAAAGCAGGATCATTGTGGTACTTGTGGCGCAAAGCTTCTTTTTGCTTTCTCCTGAAAGCAGGATCATTGTGGTACTTGTGGCGCAAAGCTCCTTTCTGCTTTCTCCTGAAAGCAGGATCATTGTGGTACTTGTGGCACTTAGTTTCTTTTTGTTTATTTAAGTGATGTTTTTTGAAGGCAGGATCATTATGTTACTTTAGGCGCAATTTTTTTTTTTGCTTTTCTCTGAAATCTGCATCTGTTCTGTATCTGCTGGTGTTGTGTGCACCATGCATTATTTGGGTTCTTTGTCTTCTTTTTTCTCTTTGTCGCTGTCAGTAGCAATTCATACAAAGTATGAATCCTCGCAACCATCTCATTCAAATGTGTGAAAGTAAGCATAACCGCATTTCCATTTCTGTCAGGTAGTCCATCTGCATTTCGACAATGAGAATCAAACAGTCCATATCTTCCAGACTTGTCTCTGAACACAGCAATGCAATATGGTGATATGATAAGGAGGGCATGAGTAACACCCGCAGAGAGACACTGAAGTCTTGTGGAGAGATCAAGAAACCAAGCCTGGTTGTGACCGTCTTCCCTGGCTCTCACGCATCCCATCTCCACCGGAGATTTAAGAACATTGTACTCATGTTGGTCAGTGTTGATTTTGTGTGGTAGTTCCTCCATGGTCAAGTGTTGGCTTTATATTTTTTTCCTCGCTTTAGCTGTTTTATAGTTTTGTCATACAATCTGTTGCCCGTGTCCAGTATCTTGTCAAGATCAGCCATCCTCAGGTCATCAACCTCATTGTGATATGCCAAAAATGTCAGAGCCATGCATGTACACTGCTTGTTCCTTGACTTTACATAGCCAATACGACCCTGATGAGTTGACGCCTGCACTGATATCTGCCTTTGTAGGATGCATTGTTCTTGAATATTGTCATTTTCAGAAGTGGCAATCACACTTCCATTGTGCTCTTGAACAGTAAACTGAGCTGTGCATGAGGATGACACCACAGGTTGACTACACACTTGTTCACAGTCACTGTCGCTTCTATGTGGCTCTGCACTCTGTAAGTGTGGGTCTAATAGGTCCAATCTAGACCAGCGCAGCTTTGCAGCCTGAGATTTATTTCCCTTACGTGGCATGACTGTATTGACACTGCTGAAATGGCTGAAATTCTGATTAATGTGTAATAGTAATTACAAACCTGTAAGCTTTGCTGGGATGAAAAAGTGAAGTAGAATCTGAAGATCTTTATACAGAGTAAATAAGCTAGTTTACATACCTCAAACGCTGGCTACTGTAGCCTGTACTTATTACCAACCTTTAACCAGAAGCAGTCCGAACTGTAGAGAAAAGAACCTTGGAGATGTGGGCACAGATCTGGAACGACTAGAAAATAAAAACAATTTCAAACTTTTGTGTTTTGTGTTATTGGAAAGTAATTTATGACTGACTATGTGATACCTTGAAGTATATGGCATGTAAATATACTGTGTCTTATGAGGGTCGATTCAGTGGGACTATTTAAGTAAATTAATATAACAAGGTATAAGCTTATATAATTATTAATACTCATATGTGATTCTACAATAATTTACGTTTTTTTTAAGTCAGAATTGTAAGAACATTAAAAACTGATGCAGTTGTGTGTTGGTTGCATGACTTCACTTTTGCGAGGCGCTTCATTCTCAGCACAGACATGAAAGGTGAAATTGCGTCTTGTGTGCTTACTGGTAAAAAATAGTCTCTCCCTAACAGGTATTCAACACACACAGTGGCACATAAAATAATTGTAGTGTTCCTAAATTAGTTGGGGTAAATATTGTGTAAAATGAGTCAGATGAAAAAACTGTAGTCTGCGATATAAAGCAATCTGCTAACATGACCATGCAGTTGTCTAGTGTATTGTAAACCGCACATGTATGTGGGACGATTGGATGTAGTATAATCGGATTTATACTATGAGTTTATGATGTGCAGGTTATATCATTTACAATGTGAATTGTTATACAATTGCATACAACTGTTGGTATGTAATTGCATACAACTGTTGGTATGTAATTGTTTATCCTTGCTATATAATTCTCAGTAAAGCCATGAAAAGTGAAGCATCGTGTTTTGTATTATTGTTAAACGTTGTCCCTTACAGGAGTACTACAAGTACAGTTATAGGAGAAATAAAGATTTACCTTCACAAATGTCACTGGGCAACAGGGCTCAGGCTGGCCTTCTGGAGATGCAGAGCACAGATTAGGAACTATTCGAAATAAATAAAAACATAATTTGCACAGAGACCCAAAAATGCAATGAAAAGTCATGAGAACGTTTTAGGTATTCAGGTATACCGAAAATACATTTAAGATGGCCAAGCACGCTCAACACGACAACGGCCAGAATTCTTACTGTAGCATACTGGCTAGAATTGCCATAAGTGCTGGATAACTTTAATATTTAAGTCTTGACATGAAATTCAGTTAATATTCGTTTTTCTATTCAACTACTGTACTGATAAACCAATTAAATCAAATAATTTGTATTCGTAAGCAAATGACCAGATGCACCGAGACCGCTAAAACGTTTTTTGACAACCACTCGAAATATTTACAATATAAATGATGTGCAATCAATATTAGAATGTATGGCCGAAATAGGTCTCTGTGATATTTGATTTCCCTTTAATGTCATTTATATACATTATTTCATTGAAAATACACTTAGCGTTAGCAGTTTATTGCACATTTCAAAACGGCCGTTGGTGATAATCAATTTTTTCACGGCAAACTATAAATGTAACGTTAGCTATTGTTCTTGCATTTTAACTGTTCCTTTACTAGCTAAATATTTTAAAAGCCCAACTAGCCTGAGTGGCTACAGGTTAACTGCTGGCTCCAGATATAACTAAGCGAACAATGCAAACTGTGGCAAATTAGTTAGCTAGAGCTAGCTCACTCTAACTAGAAAAACGGCTCTGGTCTGGTTTCATTCGGTTTGCACTGTTACTGATCACAATGCTCGCTAGCGCTACTGTACCTCGTTACATTTTCCTGTCAGATTTGTTGATGCTAGAATACATATATATTTTATTGTCTAACCCATAGACATATGTATATATGTCTATGGTCTAACCTCTGTGACTGACGATTGAAAAGCAAATAGTTGGCTAAATATGTCACTATATCAGTAGCAACAATGCTAGCTAGCATTACCCAGTTACATTTTCCTGTCAGATTATTTTTTTACGTTAGAATATACATATTTTAATGTCTTACCTTTGTGAGTGATGATTGAAAAGCAAATAGTTGGCAAAATATCAGTAGCACTGAAGATCAGGAACGTGAAGATAAAACGTTGGGGAAATCTCAATTGACAAGCCGTTTGATTCCGTCAAAGTTTGCAATGCAGGTAGCGTAGCTCGAAAGCCAAGGGACCGGATTCCTTGTAATACCTCAGTATATACCATGGTCAGGGTGAATACTCGATTCTTATTGGCTGCAGGGGTGTCCGTATAATCAGGTGATAATGAACATCGACTAAGTAGTTCCAGACTGTCTGTTCACCGTTCTAAATTATTGCGCTGGCTACATAGTACATAGACATAATAAAGAAAACTAAATAATCTTTATAATGTCTATGACATAGTAGGCCTATGTCGAGCCTGTACAAATTGTCTGAAAAAAGTAACCACAAAAAAGGGGACGCAGTCAAAGCCTCCGTTTACAATTTTGAAAGACTTTAACAAGCTAACATGTAATTACAACAATGAGTGACTTCAATAGCCTATTTCTTGTAACGTAACCTATATTTGGAAAATGTTACTTTTCACAATTTAATGTGTCAATAGGCCCTGTTCAAGGTTAAATACACCCCTAAGTGGCCAAAAATTTACATTACAGCAGTAACGCCAAACATGACAAACATTAGCATATTTGTGGTCTCGATGAAACATTATGAAGAGTTATTTAATAACTATCGCTATATTTATGGCATAAAGTAGGCTACCGGACACCGTTAGCTTGCAATGTAGGCTACAATGTCCATGATGCTGCTTTTAATGACACGGTTCAAGAATGTAAAGATGGTAGAATGATGAAGCCGTTTTATTATATTATTTATAATTTTCAGAGTAACCTCAATATTTTATTTTGCTTCTTTTCCCTTACATTTTCTTTTAGGCCTTAGTAGTGGTCTCGGTTTAATATCATCCACCTTATTCTCAGGGGGTCTACCAGAGAATGTCTAATATATCCTTAAACAGGCTGGGTCTACTGTAGAAATGATTATGGGTGCAACTTCCGGTGAGTAGCGGAAGTTGTGGTTTGCTATACGTTAGTCCCAGCCAGCCGTCAACAGTGATTCTTTCTGAAGTAATTTCAACTGTAATTTAACTAAAACTGGTTTGTTTTTAAACATATGTTGTCATTTATATTGTTATTATTATTGTTATGAAATGTCATTGCGGAGCTCTGGTAGGCTACCTCTGTTGCGCTGTTCGCGTCTTTACTAACAACCAGACTTAACGTTAGCTAAATCTGTGGCTTCAACGACAGTGTGTTGAACACACACCCACAACAAAAAGGGACATTTACAACTCAAAATACGAGTGAAGTGTAGAATGAAATAGATGTCTTCTCATTTCCCCTGCAAGAGGCAGCCTCACAGCTGAATCAAAACGAATACATTTGGCAGACCGGTGTAAAAATTGACCTAATCTCTATGATTTAAACGTCCTTTTAAGTTCCTTCTGGTGATATTTTCAGGCATTTAGCCTACTCATATTGCATTCATTAATAAAGAACCCCCTTTGAAGATTATTCTACGACGTTACCGGCAGTAGAAGATGGAATCACGATTCAAACAGTACCATCTGCTAACTGAAAATATGCCACCAAAAACGTAAATAAGCTTGACATTTATTATGAGATATGAGAAAATAGTTATCACCCTGGCCTCTTTGCTTGTGGCGTTTCTGCAGCTGCCTTGCAGTAAAGCTATAGTTAGCCTAGCTATCCCCCAAGTTAACAGATGCGAAACGAATGTTCTGCTACAGGTAGTCACGCGTGTTTTCGTGACGTTAGTGACGTGGGGACGTTAGTAACGTCAGTGACTGGCTAGCAAATTAGCCACCGTTAGCTTCACTTTTCACCACAAAAACGCAGTTTCTTCTTAAACCATGCAACGGAACGTAAATAAAAATACAACCAACGCAATCGCTACCAATACGAAACTTTTGACGCCTAGGTTGTCTATGTAGTCCAAATATTGACTGATCCTTAGGGGGGCGAAAATAAACAATAACTAGAAACGGCTGTTCCTGCGAAACAGCAGTGAGAATGCTGAAAACCTGAATGGGGATAGCTGACCATGCTAAAAAAGCGGAACATTTAGAAAATTTAGTAGAAAGTTATAAGCTGAAGCGCCTGAAAGGTATTTTTGAAAGGGGCTGGAGCTGGACGAAGGTATAAAACTACAGAAAAGAGAAGAAAAATGCAAAAAGAGAAATAATTCTGAAGAATTTGAAAGTTTAGCTGAAAATTATTTGCTGGAGTTTCAAAAGGCCTGAAATGTATGTTAGAAAGGACCTGCAGCAAGATGAAGGCAGAAAAGTACAGAAAAGAGAAGAAAAATGCAAAAGTACTGGCAGTTAGAAGGTACTGCTGTGAAAGGTATTTTTGAAAGGACCTGGAGCAAGATGAAGGCAGAAAACAGAAGAAAAGAGAAGAAAAGAGAAGAAAAGAAGAAAAATGCTAAACAATAAGGGCAAAAATTCAGAAAGATGAGCTGCAGGAAAATGTGAAAATTTAGCAGAAAACCAGTTGCTGAAGTCTGGATTGAACGAATTTGAAGGTAAAAGGACAACACTGGAATGACTTGAACTTGCTGGAAAAACGTAGCAACCGTTGGTCATTGGCAACATTTCTAACCTAGAATCTAGGTTTCAGGTTCAAGACGGAGGAGAAACTAATCATGTGTGCCTGCACACCCAGTCCTGTTCAGACACTGAATTCAAAGATGACATAAATATAAAAACTTTTTAATTCAATCACGTCACATTACTTGACTTTGTTGGTTGTGCAACTGCAAAAGCTACTTGAACTCAGATTAAAATGCTGCTGCTGCAAAAAAGCTGAACTACAGTATTGTGGGTATTAAATAAGATCATGCTACATCTAACCAGCGGATCATTTCTTGCAAGTGTGTCAAAGTGGTATTTGTACAGACTGTATTAACACCGTAGGCATGAACAATGCATGCATCGTCATCCATCTGACTTTAGCCGAAGCGAAGCTAGAGAGAGGATGCATTGGGAGATTTCCTACAGTAAGCTAGATACTGCTTCAAATTGAAAACGGAGAAGATATTTGAGTAAAGACAAGTTACTTAACATCTGTGTTCAATATCGTCAATTAAAAGTAAAAACTTTCCAGTTACGAAGCGTTTGTTACCCCAGCCCCGGTTTGGCTGTTCGTGACGGTCAGCTATGACAGTCTTGAGCCTCGATTTTTGCAGATTTCTGTGAAACTTGCTCAAATAAAAACGATCTAGCTAGATTATGTACACTTTAAGCTCAATGTACATACCTTGTTTGGCCAATTTGGTCGATTGTGGAAAAGAAGTCGAACTGTTTTTAGTTATGGAGAGCCATCGCGCTAGCTCGATTATAGTAGAGAACAACAGAAATTTAGCTGCAATCCACACCTCAAACAAGTTAACCTAGACGCAAAACTATACGTCCAATCCAAAAAATAAGGATATTTTCCGAGACCCGAGACTCTGCCGAAACCATAGATATCCTTTATATGTCTGTGCGGTCAGAAATACAACTCTTGGCAGTTTCGAAAACGTGTACCCAATTCTGCTTTCATGGCGCGTGTCTGTTTGGTTGCCACGGTGATGGCGCAGCTGTGATAGCTAACGAGCTAGGCAGAGAGAAAAACGAACATTTACCTAGCATCCACACCTCAAACAAGTTGACCTAGACGCAAAACTACACGTCCAATCCAAAAAATGAGGATATTTCCGAGACCCAAGACTCTGCCGAAACTAGAGATGTCCTTTATATGTCTGTGCGGTCAGAAATACGACTCTATCCGGCAGTTTCAAAATCTTGTTCCTTCTTGCTTTCTCTGACTGATTTTACCCACCCTCTCCATTGAAGTTAGTGAGATAATTTGAAAGGCTGCTCTCGCTTCAAGGCTCATAGCTGAAAATCTGTAAATGTGAGCTCTTTAGTAGTTACATTGGCTGAAAGAGGACAATTCTTCCTACATTTTAAGGTATAACCTGTTTCTGTAAGTTAAACTATATGAAAGTTAGAGGAATTTGTTTGACAATTAAGTTGAATATCAGAAAAAGAGCAGGCAGCAGAGTGCCACTCTGCTTGCTGCTCATTCATAAAAATCAAGAAGGAGCAAACATTTTAATGTATTTCAAACTGTCATAATTCAAAATTGGCTGAATATTTGAAAAAGCTGAATCATTTGGGAATAGCTGAATGTCTTGTGAACATTTTAAAGGTTGAATGGTGTCTCTAGCTGAAGTATGCTGAAGTAGTTACGTTTGAAAGAGGAGGAAGCTTTTTAATGATTTGAAAGGATTTACCATTACTTTTAATGGGAGAATAATTTGCACAAAAACCTTAATGTCTTAAAAAGTATAAAAGTGAGAAATACCAAAAGTCATAGCCATCATCTCCTGAAGGAGCTGAACGTTTTGATACAAAAATTGTAGGAATCGGTGAAAGTATGCAGGACGAGTTAAAGGCCAAAAAAACGGCGGAAGAACTAAGAAGTTGGAAAAACAAGAGTGAGAATGCTGAACAGCATTCTCACAATAAAAACTAGAGAGGGTACAATTTCTGGGGAAATTGTAGGGTGTGCTTGCTTGCGTCGGTTGCAGGTGGGTCCGTTCTCTAAGTTTTTCCCTTCTAGTGATATTTTCAAGCATTTAGCCTACTCATATTGCATATTTCATTAAGAACACCCTTTTAAACAGCTGCGAACCCCCTTTGAAACAAGCTACTGTAACAACGTTGTCACTGGCAGTATGGAATCGCGATTGAAACAGTACCGTCTACTAACTGAAAATATGCCCCCCAAAACGTAAATAAGTTTGACATTAATGTAGGGGGAAATGGCTAATTCAAAATAAGTTTGCTAGAGGCAAGTTAGCTGCTGTTGCTCCACATTTCACTGATTGTTTGAAAGTGCCGGAAATGAGAACGTTTCTTTTGACATAAAGTTTAGCTGTGGCTTGAACACAGTACTGTACTACACACTGCCAGTGGGCGAGCCGAGTCTGACTGAGGCTAACGTCAAAACAAGCCGCGGCGTCACTCAAATTCCAAGTTTTACACAAATCACAAAAATATGCTGACCCGCTGGCTATCTTCGCAATCGCCATATCTTTAAAACACTGCCCTCCTTCTGATTTTTGATGTAGAATTGACCCTGGTACGAAATTAAGAAAATACTCACCAGAGATCGACAACAGCTGACGCAATCACGGGGCTCTCACGTAGCAAACCAATCAAAGTTTTTACAGCAACCTACATTAAAATCTCACCATCTGGCTGTCTTCACAATAGTCATATCGTCATAACATTGCCCTCCTTCTGTTTTTTGGTGTAGAATTGACCGAACTATAACATTACGAAAATACTAAACTACTGACGCTTGCATGTCTGCCGCCTAGGCAGTCTCACGGGCGACCCGCACTCGCTCAAATTACAAAGACTTTCACGACCTAAACAAAAAATCAGAGATGGCAGTTCCACTCGAAATTGCTTTCTCAACAAAACCCAATGGTTGGTAATTTTGGGGGTTGGCATTTTTCACTCATAATCCAAGCTCCAATTTGCGTGCTAGGACGTCTCTATCACGTTGTATCCATGCGTCGTTGCTAACGTGTGCTGACGTAGCTAGCACTGGCTACCCTTCGTTGACTAAAGGCACTTTTTTGCCACAAAAACGTTGTAACCTCCTAAACCGTGCCACGGAACGTAAATATAAATACAAGCAACGCAATCGAGACCAAGACGAAACTTTTGACACAGGCGTTGTCTATGTAGTCCAAATATTGACTGATCCTTAGGGGGGCGAAAATAAACATTAATAATAATATATATGTGAGAGAACAAAGGTTGTGCTCTCGCCGAAGGCTTGAGCACACCCAATAATACTAACAATAACAATAGGTGCCTCGCAGCTTCGCTGCTTGGCCCCTAATAATAATAAAACTAACAATAACAATAGGTTTCCTCCTTACGGAGGAATCCTAATAATACCACCAATAACAATAGGGTTCCCTCCTACCGGAGGAACCCTAATAATAATACTAACAATAACAATAGGTGCCTCGCAGCTTCGCTGCTTGGCCCCTAACTAGAGAGGGTACAATTTCTGGGGAAATTGTAGGGTGTGCTTGCTTGCGTCGGTTGCACAGAGTCCGTTTTTTAATGACATTTTTACAACTGATATTTCTGTATATTTTACAGCATCTTTTTTTTGCTGCTCATTTACAAATCAAAATACGAGTGAAGTGTAGAATGAAATAGATGTCTTCTCATTTCCCCTGCAAGAGGCAGCCTCATAGCTGAATCAAAACGAATACATTTGGCAGACCGGTGTAAAAATTGACCTAATCTCTATTACTTAAACGTCCTTTTAAGTTTTTCCCTTCTCGTGATATTTTCCGGCATTTAGCCTACTCATATTGCATTATTTCATTAATAAAGTACCCCCTTTGAAGATTATTCTACGACGTTACCGGCAGTAGAATATGGAATCGCGATTCAAACAGTACCATCTGCTAACTGAAAATATGCCCCCAAAAACCTAAATAAGCTTGACATTTATTTAGTGGAAAATCGCTCGTTAAAAAGCTCACAGGTAGCGATCATTGTCAGTAACAACGCAAAATGCGATATAGCCCTGTGTGGAGAAGCTGCCCCGGTAAATTGTACTACGACAGTACAGTACTAGACTGGCAGTGCTCGTCTTGGTAGCGATTGCGTTGGTTGAATTGGATGTAACGTTCCGTTGTACGGTTTAGGCTGAAATTAATTATTTTCATGAACAGATGAACAGAACAAAGTTTAGGCTGTGGCAATGAAGTTCAGGTTAGTAGTTAGACGTTTGACTTCCTAAACAGCTGTGTAGTGCTAGATGTTTTTGCAGTGTGTCTCGCGTAGGCTACAGCGTTGCAGTGAGCAACACTGGTTTGTAACCACAGGTAATGATAATTTCACCAACAAATCGTTTACTTGTAATGTAATGTCGTAATAAATCCTACAACGAAAATGTATTTGTGAGGAATGTTTATTTTAACGACTGAAAACAGATGCATCATAGACCAATGTAGTATGTGTTGCCCGGGCAACACAGGCTAATGTCATGATGCTAATACTTCAGTGAAATAGTAGACTACTGTTTCCGAAAGTAGACGTGGGCCTACTTCCTTAATAATATTAGCTTATATTGTACATTACACATCACAATTGTGTGTCATATCACAAAGTAAAATGAGTAAATAGTTATCACCCTGGCCTCTTTGCTTGTGGCGTTTCTGCAGCTGCCTTGCAGTAAAGCTATTGTTAGCCTAGCTATCCCCCAAGTTAACAGATGCGAAACGAATGTTCTGCTAAAGGTAGTCACGCGTGTTTTCGTGACGTCAGTGACAGTGGCTAGCAAATTAGCCACCGTTAGCTTCACTTTTCGCCACAAAACTTTACTTGAGCCTAAAACCATGCAACGGAACGTAAATCCCAAAACAAGCAACTCAATCGCTACCAAGACGAAACTTTTGACACCTAGGTTGTCTATGTAGGCCAAATATTGACTGAGTTTTAGGGGGGCAAAAAGAAATAAAAATAATAATAATAATAATATATATGTGAGAGAACAAAGGTTGTGCTCTCGCCGAAGGCTTGAGCACACCCAATAATATATATGTGAGAGAACAAAGGTTGTGCCCTTGCCGAAGGCAAAGCACACCCAATAATAATATATATGTGAGAGAACAAAGGTTGTGCTCTCGCCGAAGGCTTGAGCACACCCAATAACTAGAGAGGGTACAATTTCTGGGGAAATTGTAGGGTGTGCTTGCTTGCGTTGGTTGCAGGTGGGTCCGTCCTCTAAGTTTTTCCCTTCTAGTGATATTTTCAAGCATTTAGCCTACTCATATTGCTTCATTAAGAACACCCTTTGAAACAGCTGCAAACCCCCTTTGAAACAAGCTACTGTAACAACGTTGTCACTGGCAGTATGGAATCGCGATTCAAACAGTACCGTCTGCTAACTGAAAATATGCCCCCCAAAACGTCAATAAGTTTGACATTAATGTAGGGGGAAATGGCTAATTCAAAATAAGTTTGCTAGAGGCAAGCTAGCTGCTGTTGGTCCACATTTCACTGATTGTTTGAAAGCGCCGGAAATGAGAATGTTTCTTTTGACATAAAGTTTAGCTGTGGCATTGAAGACAGTACTACACACTGCCAGTGGGTGAGCCGAGTCTGACTGAGGCTAACGTCAAAACAAGCCGTGGTGTCACTCAAATTCCAAGTTTTACACAAATCACAAAAATATGCTGACGCGCTGGCTGTCTTCGCAATCGCCATATCTTTATAACACTGCCCTCCTTCTGATTTTTGATGTAGAATTGACCCTGGTACGAAATTAAGAAAATACTCATCAAAGATCGACAACAGCTGACGCAATCGTCAACGGAGGCTGACGGGGCTCTCACGTAGCAAACCAATCAAAGTTTTTACGGCAACCTACATTAAAATCTCACCATCTGGCTGTCTTCACAATAGTCATATCGTCATAACATTGCCCTCCTTCTGTTTTGTGGTGTAGAATTGACCGAACTATAAAAATACGAAAATACTAAACTACTATGACGCTAGCATGGCTGCCGCCTAGGCAGTCTCACGGGCGACCCGCACTCGCTCAAATTACAAAGACTTTCACAACCTAAATAAAAAATCAGAGATGGCAGTTCTACTCGAAATTGCTTTCTCAACAAAACCCAATGGTTGTTAATTTTGGGGGTTGGCATTTTTCACTCATAATCCAAGCTCCAATTTGCGTGCTAGAACGTCTCTATCACGTTGTATCCATGCGTCGTTGCTAACGTGTGCTGACGTAGTGACGTAGGCTAGCACTGCTACCCTTCGTTGACAGAAGACACTTTTTGCCACAAAAACTTTGTAACCTCCTAAACTGTGCAACGGAGTGTAAATAAAAATACAAGCAACTCAATCGCTAGCAAGACGAAACTTTTGAAACCTACGTTGTCTATGTAGTCCTAATATTGACAATTTTTTAGGGGTGGGAAAATAAATAAAAATAATAAAAATATATATATGTGAGAGAACAATGGTTGTGCCCTTGACGAAGGCAAAGCACACCCAATAATAATAAATATAGCTGCAAGCAGCAATGAGGTGGCCAAGCAGTCAAATGACCCATAAAACATGTTAGACATCCTCAGAAGAGGGTTACGAGTACACACAACAAGTTTGGTGTGAATCCATCAAAGATTTTCTGAGATACAACCCAACTTCCTGTTTGCTGGCTTAACGGCACATTTTGATTGGCCGTACCGGGCAAACGGTTTTGAAAATCCCAAAAACATATAATGGCTTTTGTGAGGCTTGGTCTGAAGATGATCTCTGCCAAATTTGGTGAAAATTGGAAAACATTTGTAGGAGGAGTAAAGAAAAAACTTTTTTTTAGTCATTCAAAATGGCGGCCGCATCAATTCGGATGTTATCACAAGTTATCATGTGTCACACACTGGATGTCCCATGATATCATGAGACAAAGGAATCACTCAATAAAGGCAAACGAATCAACAGTTATTGGCCAAAACACATTTTTGCATCCTGCGGCCACGCCCAGTGATCACATGACACCAAATTGATTGGACATCCTCAGAAGAGGGTTCCGAGTCATCCTACCAAGGTTGGTGTTGATATCTCAAAGATTTGCTGATATATGACTTCACTTCCTGTTTGGCGGCTTTTCTGCTGAATTTGATTGGCTGTACCGAACAAACGGTTGTGAGGATCAAAATTCATGGTTCAAAAGTTATGGGCATAAACACACCTCCAACTTTGACACCTTGGTGGCGCTATAGTGCTTCATGGATCGACATGAAACAAACTTGGTGATCAATAGTCAGGAGACCGTTCCAAATCAGTGTGCCAAATTTCAAAACTTTTCACCAATCGCTATGCATAATAATAATAATAAAACTAACAATTACAATAGGTGCCACAGCAGCTTCGCTGCTGCTTGGCCCCTAATAAATATAGCTGCAAGCAGCAATGGAGGGGCCAAGCAGTCCAGAGCAGGACATGGCCTCCATAGCACTTGTGCAACAATTAAGTCACAACAACCTGTTGCACTCATGCAACACACCAAGTTTGGTTGAAATATCTGTTTGCGTTCAAGAGTACCGAGTGTTCAAAGTGTTTTTTTCTGGTATAACACCGCAGGCCTCCTCTGCTCCTCGTGGGAACAAAGGAACCGAAGTTTGGTGACAATCGGACAAATGGTTGCTGAGTTACGCTCTCACGTCTCGTTTGGCGGCTTTGCCGCCGCCTTTGATCGGCTCTACCGAACAAACGTTTTTGAAAATGGAAAATACATCTGATACCTTTTGTGCAGCTGGGTCTGAAGATAATCTGTGCCAAATTTGGTAATCATTGGACAAAATTTGGGGCGTGAAAAAGGTTTTTACACTTTTCCATAAAATCCAAAATGGCGGCCGCGTCAATTCGGTTGTTATGAAATATTATCGAAGGTCAGGCTTGGGATCTCAGAAGACATCAAGAGACAAAGAAAATACTTTATTAAGCTAAAAACTTCAACAGTTATTAGCCAAAACACGTTTATGCTTCCGGCCACGCCCCCTTGTAGTCACATGACACCATTTTTGGAGGACAACCTCAGAATAAGGTTCCGATTAGGCGTAACAAATTTGGTGTCACTGCATCAAAGAACTGCTGAGATATGACTTCACTTCCTGTTTGGCAGCTTTTCTGCTGAATTTGATTGGCTGTCACGGACAAACGGTTGTGATGATCAAAATTATTTTCGATAACTTTTGTGAGGCTTGGTCTGAAGATCATCTCTGGTAATTTTGAAGAAGATATGACAACAATTGTAGGAGGAGTAGAGAAAAAAACTTTTTCAATTAATTCAAAATGGTGGCCGCATCAATTCGGCTTTTATCACAAGTTATCATGTGTCACACACGGGATGTCCCAAGATATCATGAGACAAAGGAATCACTTAATAAAGGCAAACAAATCAATAGTTATTCGCCAAAACACATTTTTGCTTCCTGCGGCCACGCCCAGTGATCACATGACACCAAATTGTGTGGACATCCTCATAAGAGGGTTCCGAGTCATCATACCAAGGTTGGTGTTGATATCTCAAAGATTTGCTGATATATGACTTCACTTCCTGTTTGGCGGCTTTTCTGCTGAATTTGATTGGCTGTACCGAACAAACGGTTGTGAGGATCAAAATTCTTTTCGATAACTTTTGTGAGGCTTGGTCTGAAGATTATCTCTGGTAATTTTGACGAAAGATTTGACAAAAATTGTAGGAGGAGTAGGCTTTCAAAGGGTTTTGATAAAACCAGAAATTGCGGAAAATCTATATAACCGGAAAATGACGCCATGGTGTGCGTTGAACTCGGCTTGATCAGCAATGGCGGATTCCTCCAAAACATTGCGAACCATTGAAAAATTCATATTCTTCACAAATTGTCACTGTATAGAAAAATCCATGCTGTAAATTTACCAATGGGAAACCAAATCTGAAGTGCAATACCATCAAGATCCACAAGGGCTTTTATTTCAAGCCAAGGAGTGAAGGGAAGGAACTTGGTGAGTCTACCCATTCCAGAAAGCCTTGTATCTTTGTGTATCAGGGCGTGGCCTGTAGCGTCACCTATGGGTGATATTGGGCCATTTGTGGTGTGGTAGTTACTCTTGGCCTGTGCTATCAATGTTTCAGGATTTGGAGAACTTGCTCTGGAGCAGGCTAGCTGCAAAGAATAAATCTCCATGGTTACTTGGCTGGGTTTAATTCAACCTGCTTTCGTGCAACCAGGTCAAAGCTAAATTCATCCAGGATAACTTGAATATCCCGGCTTAATCCCTTATCCTGGTTTTGTGCGATAGCCCCCAGCTTGACAATACTTTATCATGGTCAGACTCTTTGATCCCATTAAAACTACACAACATGCACAATCAGGGTGACCAACAGTATTATCTTAACTGAAAAACAATAACATTACACACATTTAAGTGAACAAACACCAACTGAAATCCCTGCACAGCCGTTGTAACCAAACAATTTTCCACAACTATTTGCGTTTTTGGTGTGCACTGCATGCTGGGTACCCAAGGGCGCTGACGCTACAAAATGTATCTAGCTGTCTTCCGACTGCGTAATATGACCCAAATTCGATGCGTAATATGACCCAAATTCGATGCAAACATTTATCACAAATAACCAAACCTTACTGTTAAGATACTGCCAAGCCACTGACTCACATTAGAAAATGTAAACAAATAAACATAGCCTATAAGATGTACCTGTAGGTACATTACATAATCAAGAGCATGGAGTAGGAATGAATGAATGACAAAATACCCAACTTTTACTTGTCATTACAAAATACTCCACCGAGCCCAAACCATTGAATATTTCCTACCCATTAGTTAATTTCCTGAAATGCAACAATTCAACATTTTGAACAATTTCATGCTCCAAACTTTGTGGGAACAGTTTGGAGATGGCCCCTTCCTGTTCTAACATGACTGTGCACCAGTGCACAAAGCAAGGCCCATAAACACATGGATGAGCGAGATTGGTGTGGACGAACTTGAGTGGCCTGCACAGAGTCCTGACCTCAACCCAATACAACACCTTTGGGATGAATTAAAGCAGAGACTGCGAGCCAGGCCTTCTTGTTCAACATCAGTGTTGGACCTCACAAATGCACTCCTTGTGGAAAGCTTTCCTAGACGAGTTGAAGCTATTATAGCTGCAAAGGGTGGGCCGACATCATATCCTATGGTTTAAGAATGGGATGTCACTCACGTTCATGAGCGTGTAAAGGCAACCGAGCGAATACTTTGGCAATTTAGTGTATAAAATAGATACAAATATAAATGTCCATGACCGTGTCAGAAATGCTCTGAGATATTTAATGACGCACAATAAATGGTATGATAATGTGAAGTTCAATGAAGACTGGGTTAATACTTTGAATGAAACTGATGATGCTGAGAAAGAGGCATATAACAAAGATGAAACCGTAGAAGAGAGTGATGAAGAAAATATTCCTGAAGAGCAACCAGAGGAAGATTTGACATATATTAAAGGACAGAATGGACTTTTGTCAGATACATTATTACAGCCGGTTGATCTTGGTTCAGAGATCATTGATCAGCATGTCCAGGACATACTAAATGTGGCACCAGGTGAAGGCAACAGTCCTGTTAGGTTGCTATCAGATCAAACCAATGAAGCAAAATGTTTCCCAGTCCTCTATCCTACTGGTGGGCCTACTTTACATGCTGAAAGAGAGGAAAAAATACCTGAATACACGCATACTCAATGCGGATGGTCGTTTCGCACAGAACACGGACTTCATTTTTTATGCACAGTACATATCAGAAGTGAATCAAGTTGTATTTAGTGTTTCATTTGCACTACGTAAAGGAGAAGGCAATTCTCTGAAAAAAGTGACACAAGACATGCTAACAAACTCAGACTCGCTACGTAAAATATTACATAATAACGAAGGATACAAGTTCTCAAGAGGAATTCGTGGCACACCTCCATTCTGGATGTCAGTACAGAAAGACCTTTTTGCCATGATTAGACAACTTTCCATACCCACTTTTTTTGCATCTTTTAGCGCTGCTGATTTGAGATGGCCTGAAATGCTGAACTCTATCCTAAAGATAGAAGGAAAACAGTTAAATGTTGATGAACTTGACTGGTCTGAAAAAAACGTATACGATGCAATCCTGTCACAGCAGCAAGAGTGTTCTGATCACAGATGGCATTGTTTTTTGCGTGATGTAATCATGTCTCCAGCTGAACCCATTGGGAATATCGAAGATTACTTTTACCGTGTTGAATTTCAACAACGTGGCTCACCACATGTCCACTGTCTTTTTTGGGTTGAGAATGCTCCAAAGATTGACAAAGAAAGTGATGCTGATGTAGCACATTTTATAGATACATACATCACTTGTGAGACTCCACCTGAAACTGACACAGAGCTTAATGAGACTGTGAGACTGTGAATTGTGTGCAGAAACACAGCACAAGACATGCCGTAAGAAAAACACAGTGTGCAGATTTAATTTCCCACGACCACCATCCAACCATACTTTTGTCACAAGAGGAGGTAACTCAGAGGACTTGAATGGCGAAGATGAAAATACAAGTGCAACTGGAATTATGAAGAAAGTCAAAACTGCGTTGACAAAGCCTGATATGAATTTTAATTCAACAGATGTATTTTTTGAGTCTATTGGAATTGATCAAGATTTGTTTTAAAAAGCATACAACATATGTTCCAAAAAGAAGAGCGTTGTGCTAAAGCGAAGTCCAAAAGACATTTGGGTAAATCAGTACAACAAAGACTTATTGCGTGCATGGCAAGGCAATATGGATATCCAGTATGTCACAGATGCTTTTTCAGTAGTGGTCTATATACTGACGTATATCACAAAAGCAGAACAAGAAATGGGACTGCTGTTACAACGTGCACAAAATGAGGGAATGAATGGAAATCTAGATGCAAAAGCAGCATTCAAACAGCTGGAAAGCATATATCTGCACAACAGAGAAGTTTCAGCCCAAGAGACAGTGTATCGATTAACACATATGCACTTGAAATAATGCTCTCGTCAAGTACAGTATATACCCATTGGGGAGAACCCTGTTAGGATGAGTTTGCCTTTGCACATACTCCAAAATAAATCTCAACATCAAGGGAGTGATGATGAAAACAGTCTTTGGATGACCAATGCAGTTGAGAGGTATAAGAACAGACCCAGGACAGCATAGTTAGAAAGTCTATGCCTTGCCAGTTTTTGTTCTGAATATAGAATACTCTCAAAGTCACAAGTTTCCACAGAAAAAGATTCAGATTACATAATTTACAATACTTTTTGAAGCAAAGGACCCAAATTGAACCTGCTGTTGTGAGGTATCCCAGATTTTCTCCCACAAAAAACTCACAAAAGTACTTTTTTGCCATATTATCATGACTGTCACCTTAAGCCGGCCCAGTTTGATACATACGAGGATTTCTACAAGAATGGTGCAGTGAAATGTGGCAGTGATATCCAAAGAGTGCAGTTAATTGTTGATTCTAACAAAGCTTTATTTGAAAAAGAAAGCGATGTAATCGATAAAGCCAAACAGTTGCTGGAAGACAACATTGACTTAGAAGATGCCTGGGCTCAAATATGTCCTGAAACTGAAAACAAGCGTCTTCAATGTTTAGAACTGATGAAAGATAAGGTCATGCCTGATGACGATGATGATGAGGACCTCATTCCAGATCTGACAGCACGCCCACAAACCACATGTACTCTTTTTTAAATACAAACATACAGTATTCCAGTGTGTAAGTGTGTATGCATAAATGTCTGCTTGTGTGGGTCTTTTGTAGTCGAGAATGTGTGTGGCCTTTGGTAGATGGACACATGATTAAATTGTGTCAACTGTTGGAGAGTCAAATGTTGTATCAATGTGCCTCCTCACAAATAACCTTTGTGACCCAATCAATATCAATACTTACTCAATACCAAAACTGGTTGTGGGAGGTATAAAACTTTGAGGTTGCAAAGTTTGCGTTCTTAAAGTAAATCCTTGAATGTGAGACTACAATTGCTTGAGCAATAAGTAAAATGGATAGAAGCTTTTAAATACATATTTATTGAGCATGTATTTATATGAGTTTATACTAAAATAAAGCATACAGTTAGTTCACTTAAATGACCAAAATATGGTTGCCAGGGAGATAGCTCTGAAAACTGCTTCAGTTTTCAGGTCATGGGGGTCTAATCCAAATATACAATGTCAACAGGCAGCATCAAACGGAGTTTGTAGCGGTTCTGATCATGATCTAAGTGTAGTACATCCTCAGACCCAACTAAATGATTCAGATGAAGCTGTACAAACATAGAACAAAAATATCTTGGCATCAAATGACATAACCCTTCTTCACCACCACACTCTCTTTCACAAACACAAAAACGTACACACAATACAGAAAGAGCGGGGGCCTGTACTACGAATCAAGATTTGGCGTTAGCGAGGTAACTTCAGGTTCAACCCAAGGTTTTCTGTACTACGACGGTGGATCACTTGTTACCGGGGTAGATCGCCATGGTAGCACATGCTGAATGGCTAACCTGGTCGGGAGCAGGTTAAGTTGGAGATCAGAGATCAACCGGTATAAAATCCCCGCCCACTAACTCATTCTTGAGGATAATGCCGTCACCGTTCATAGAAGATCCTGTTGAGCTTGGTGCGCGGATAGTGAGAGGTGCGCTCAGAAGAGCCAGAACATTTAGAGACCGACAAAACCCTTTCGCATTCCCTCATGTGTATCTTTATGAAAGATATAGATTCTCAGCAGAGGGAATTACGTATCTTTGCCAGCTTCTTGAGCCGTATGTTGCCAATGCGACACATCGAAGCCGTTCGCTCACAGTCCCACGCAGACTATATATACCGTTTCGTTATTTCGCTACCTACTTTTATAGTGTGGGTGATGCGGAGAACCTGAGCAAGAACACGGTCTGCCGCGCAATTTGCAAATGATTTTCTACAATGGCTGTTGCCACCATATTCTGATTAATGGAGTGATGGAAAAGAGATATCCAAAGTGTCCTTTGTAAAAACTTTGGACTCTAATATGTTGACAAAATGAAACAAGGATTTTCATTCTGTCTTCATGCAATGTTCTGATTTCCGTTCTGGAAATGTATGCAAATTATATCATATTTTACAACTTAATGCATCATTTGCTCATTTAAACATACATTTACAGGAAACTAGTAATGAAAACCATATTTGACCTAATATTAGTTATCAACTGGGGAGGTTTCATGTTGATATGTTATCCCTATTCACTGGGGTGTCTCCCCTTAACCCATTCTGTTGTCCTTGGGTTGCTTTGCGCCTTTTTCTAATCATTTCCATATCAGAAATGTGTGCTTCTTTTAACCAAAACATTTCAAACCAAAAAGAACAATGTGTATGGTACCATACAATGCTCTTCACAAGTTAAATAAATGATCATTTCACTACTTTCATTGAATTTGGATGTTTCATTTACTTTTATATCATTTTTCAAAAAGAATAAATAGGACATTGAAAGAAAGAAATGGTGAAAACCCCCACAAAAGACTCAAAATGCACAACAAAAAAGCCACAAAAAGGTATAAAAAGACCAAAACAGAAAAAGGTTTAACAAATACATCCTTATGTGTTTTCCCTTCCCTAGGAACACAGAAAAGCCAGCCTTGTTTTTTAAATTAAAAGCCTCTATATCGAGCTCCAGGGTTCTTTTATACAGGGCCCTCACATTGTCTGCTCCAACCTGAAACAAATAAAGAACATTGTCCCTTTGCAAGGCACACTTGGAGAAAGTTGAAGGTGTCCATTTGACTACTGTGTTTCAAGGTTCATTGCTTATAATCTGTCTTTGTCTTGGCCTTGAAGTGGAGGCCCTAGGCTCAGGGGGAGGAAGACGTTCCTCTTCCTGCTGAGTTTAACACCATAGCAATTTAATCAATTGAGTCATATTTGAAATGAGTACTGTAAGGACTTGTGTCTCATGTTCAGACCACCACCATTAGCAAGTCATTACAGACACTTCAATCACAGCCACACGTTCACACACTCTCACCATCTGTGTTGCAAGTGGTAAATAAAACTCAAAAGTGTACCCCCAAAATGCTCTCTGAGCAGGCAGACACAGTTTCCTGATCATCTAGGACCTCCACTTGAGAAAGTAAATGGCATATTTCATCAATATTCAGCAACCACATATGGCATACATACTGGCGTATGACTATTAGTTTCACTGTTACCTCTGTATGGCACAGTGGGACAACAGTGGGTGGTGGCAGCAACACCACTGTATTTCCTGTCACTGCAGAGAACAGTAATACATTTCACTCCTACAATATTCATAAATAATTGTTGAATGAACATGGTCACATAGATTACTTGAAACATATATATGCTTGGGTTTCCGAGCTGCTGCCACCAGGGTCTGAAGAAATGCCCCCTTCCACTCCTTCCATCATGGGGCGACCCTGATAGCTGGAGAGGGCCAGCTCCTCAGCAGGAGTCAAGTCCTGTGGAGGAGGGCCCCCCCAGTTTTCTTTGCCTTATTTTTCTTCCTGTTGGCTGCAAGCAATTTCATTGTTCTATAGGCCCTGTGTAGCTATACCAATATCCTACTAAAGTGACTGACTCAGGCAATTCAGCCTTGTACTTGTTGGCCTTAAAATATGTGCAGCCTACTATACTTACCGTTTTGAATTATGGTTTTATATTTTTATTTGCTCCCACGATAGTTTGCCACTGCCAGGGTTGCAACTAAAATAATACAGCAACAACAGTTTTACGTTATGGAATGCACACGTGTAATTATGGTCACATCTTGTGCCTGGGGCACAAGATATCAATAAGTCATGTAGCTTACGCATTTACAGCGTCTGCTATTTTCTGCCAGATGGCAGCAGCGACTTTGTTGATTTTTGTCTGTATTATATATCTGTATTCCTGATATGTTTGTATTACAATATTTCACGCAGAAGGAGTAGACAAAGTTTGGAAGATTATTGTCGGCTCCTCCTGCGTGAAATATGGGGCTCTTGTTTTGTCCATGTTTGCGATTGGACATACGGTGCAAACACCGCCCCTTTATGTGAACGCGCACGTCTCTAGATTGGAAAGATCTGGGTTGAGTTATAGAGTTGATAACCGCCGTCGTGATACCACTTATCGTGATTGCGATTGTTACGCTTCGCGTAGCCGGGTAACAAAGTGATCCAGAGCATGTTGATCTTGATTCGTAGTACAGGCCCCATATAGAAAATTCAAGGGGATTCCAGTTTAATTAGATACATTAAATAGTGTAAGGAAAAGAATCACTGTCATCGTAAAGTATCCTGTGCCCAAATGTTTGTGATATGCAACCTGCACGTGATGCTGTATCGCGTAAAGTCCCTGCTTGTATGTCAAAGAATCACAAGTGGCTCCACCCCCCACTTTGCTTTTACCAGCAAAGTTACAGATGTTAAGTTCGTCTTGTGGTTTTCATATAGGCTCACATACTAAACGCCACCTGTGTGCTTGTTGTTGCACTGTTTGAACACGTGCACGTTTCTCTACTGGTCCTTTCATTCTGACCCTAGTTTGCGTATTTAAGGTTTTAGTGAAATGACCCCAACAGTGGGGGAGTATGGCCTCTTTCAGAAAGAATGTAACATCAACAGCCGTCCCCAAAACCCAAACCTATTAGTGCACAGGGGACTGACAAAATAACCATCTGAAAAATAGATTGCATAATGCTTTACATAACAGGCCTAGCCATCAAATACTGTGACCAGAGGAGCGGAAGAATTGGGAAATTATGTGAAAACTCTAGCATTGTCCTTTCAGACATGGACAACAAGGCACTGAGGGGACTGGGTCCATAACAAGGATACTATATTTATTTATTCCTCGCTAGTGATAATGAGTGCCACATGTCTTTGCTGAATCAAAAATGTGAATTTGATACTGTCCTTTACACAAGTCTCTTTCAATTGTGAATAATCATTTTGGCAAGATGAGAAGTGCATTAACGTTTCCTGAGAAAACCAATCAACTTCCCCATAGATTTCCCATAGCTGCAATGAGAGTACAATTACGTTATAATTCTAACTAAAGTACAGAGCCAAAGTCCCACAAGGTGATATTTTGTATATTTTATCTTATAAAGTTAATTAGAAATATACATTGCTGGAACTACGCTGACGACACACAGCTGTACTTGTCGTTCCCCCCGACTGATCCGGGGATTTCAGCTAGGATCGAGGCCTCCCTCACAGACATCTC
Source organism: Thaleichthys pacificus (assembly GCA_023658055.1). Classification (NCBI taxonomy): domain Eukaryota; kingdom Metazoa; phylum Chordata; class Actinopteri; order Osmeriformes; family Osmeridae; genus Thaleichthys; species Thaleichthys pacificus. The sequence goes on along the minus strand of CM042874.1, from coordinate 12,815,973 downwards.
CACCTGGATGACCAAGCACCACCTCCAGCTGAACCACGCCAAAACAGAACTTCTCATCTTCCCGGTCAACCCCTCCATCTCCCACAATCTCTCAATCACCCTGGGATCTGCGACGGTGACCCCTTCATCCTCTGCCAGGAACCTCGGGGTTACCATGGATGACAAGCTCTCCCTCACTGCCCACATTGCTGCAGTCTCCCGGTCGTGTAGATTCACCCTCTACAACATCCGGAAGATCAGGAGATACCTGTCATTCAACCCAGCTGCTAGTCCAAGCACTTGTCCTCTCCAAGTTGGACTACTGCTGCTCGCCTGTCTCCCAGCATGCGCAACCCGCCCTTTCCAGATGATTCAGAACGCAGCAGCCCGCCTGGTCTTCAATCTAACCAGACGCTCCCAAGTTACCCCACTTCTCATCTCCGTCCACTGGCTTCCCATCATGGCCCGTATCAGATTCAAGACTCTGGTAATGACCTTCCGAGCGGTGAACGGGACTGCACCCGACTACATCAAGTCTCTCCTCCAGCCTTACACCCCCACCCGCCACTTACTGTCTTCTTCTGACAACCGTCTGGTGGTCCCACCTCTCAAGAGCGCCCGCTCCCAACCCAAGCTCTTCTCCTGTCTGGCCCCCCAATGGTGGAATCACCTCCCCACCTCCATCAGAGACACTGACTGTCTCCCCGCCTTCAAGAAAAGGCTTAAGACGCACTTGTTCCGGGAGTACAACGGTACTTAGGACTGGACCTGATGTTAGTTTCCTCCAGGAACACAATGATTCTTATTGAGGGACTTGTTGCTCTTGTTGGTTAGTTGTAACTGATTTAACTTCTTGTACTCGTGTGAATTATATTATTGGTGGCCGAAGCCGCTTTGCGGCGAAGCCACCTTAAGTGATTCTACGTATTCTTATTGGGTGTGCTCAAGCCTTCGGCGAGAGCACAACCTTTGTTCTCTCACATATATATTATTATTAATGTTTATTTTCGCCCCCCTAAGGATCAGTCAATATTTGGACTACATAGACAACCTAGGTGTCAAACGTTTCGTATTGGTAGCGATTGCTTTGGTTGTATTTTTATTTACGTTCTGTTGCATGGTTTAAGTAGAAATTGCGTTTTTGTGGTGAAAAGTGAAGCTAACGGTGGCTAATTTGCTAGCCACTGTCACTGACGTTACTAACGTCACTACGTCACTAACGTCACGAAAACACGCGTGACTACCTTTAGCAGAACATTCATTTCGCATCTGTTAACTTGGGGGATAGCTAGGCTAACTATAGCTTTACTGCAAGACAGCTGCAGAAACGCCACAAGCAAAGAGGCCAGGGTGATAACTATTTACTCATTTTACTTTGTGATGTGAAACACAATTGTGAAATGTAATGTACAATATTAGCTGATATTATTAAGGAAGTAGGCCCACGTCTACTTTCGGAAACGGTAGTCTACTATTTCACTGAAGCATTAGCATAATGACATTAGCCTCTGTTGCCCGGGCAACACATACTACATTGGTCTATGATGCATCTGTTTTCAGTCGTTAAAATAAACATTCCTCACAAATACATTTTCGTTGTAGGATTTATTATGACATTACATTACAAGTAAACGATTTGTTGGTGAAATTATCATTACCTGTGGTTACAAACCAGTGTTGCTCACTGCAACGCTGTAGCCTACGCGAGACACACTGCAAAAACATCTAGCACTACACAGCTGTTTAGGAAGTCAAACGTCTAACTACTAACCTGAACTTCATTGCCACAGCCTAAACTTTGTTCTGTTCATCTGTTCATGAAAATAATTAATTTCAGCCTAAACCGTACAACGGAACGTTACATCCAATTCAACCAACGCAATCGCTACCAAGACGAGCACTGCCAGTCTAGTACTGTACTGTAGTAGTACAATTTACCGGGGCAGCTTCTCCACACAGGGCTATATCGCATTTTGCGTTGTTACTGACAATGATCGCTACCTGTGAGCTTTTTAACGAGCGATTTTCCACTAAATAAATGTCAAGCTTATTTAGGTTTTTGGGGGCATATTTTCAGTTAGCAGATGGTACTGTTTGAATCGCGATTCCATATTCTACTGCCGGTAACGTCGTAGAATAATCTTCAAAGGGGGTACTTTATTAATGAAAGAATGCAATATGAGTAGGCTAAATGCCGGAAAATATCACGAGAAGGGAAAAACTTAAAAGGACATTTAAGTAATAGAGATTAGGTCAATTTTTACACCAGTCTGCCAAATGTATTCGTTTTGATTCAGCTATGAGGCTGCCTCTTGCAGGGGAAATGAGAAGACATCTATTTCATTCTACACTTCACTCGTATTTTGATTTGTAAATGAGCAGCAAAAAAAAGATGCTTTTAAATCTATGTAATCTTTATAAATAATAAGTATGCATTTTTATGTAAAATATACAGAAATATCAGTTGTAAAAATTTCATTAAAAAACGGACCCTGTGCAACCGACGTAAGCAAGCACACCCTACAATTTCCCCAGAAATTGTACCCTCTCTAGTTATTATTATTACACATCTTCTCCCATTAGAGTCTATGGCAGCCCCTAGACCCATATGGTAAAAAGTTGTGAAATTTGGCACACTCATTAAGCACAGTCCCCTCTTTATATTCACCAATTTTCATGTCACCCATTGGAGCACTCTAGCGCCACCAACTGGTCAAAGTTGGACTTGTGTTTACACACGTCACTTTTGAACCGTATGACCGATTTTCAAAAATGATGTACCGTTGGATTCCCTGGATCGAGACGAGTTCAACACACCCTATGACGTCAATTTCCGGTTATATAGATTTTCCGCCATTTCCGGTTTTATCAAAAACCTTTGAAAGCCTACTCCTCCTACAATTTTTGTCCAATCTTCCCTAGATTCGGCACACATCATCGTTAGAACAACCCTCACTGTAGTTATCAAAAGGTTTTTGATTTTCAAAACCGTTTGTCCGGTACGACCCAATCAAATTTGGCAACAAAGCAACCAAAGAGGAAGTTTGGTCATATCTCAGCAAATCCTTGAGAAATCAACACCAAACTTGGTAGGATGACTCGGAACCCTCTTCTGAGGATGTCCAATCAATTTGGTGTCATGGGATCACTGGGCGTGGCCGCAGGATGCAAAAATGTGTTTTGGCCAATAACTGTTGATTCGTTTGCCTTTATTAAGTGATTCCTTTGTCTCATGATATCATGGGACATCCAGTGTGTGACACATGATAACTTGTGATAACATCCGAATTGATGCGGCCGCCATTTTGAATGACTAAAAAAACGTTTTTTCTTTACTCCTCCTACAAATGGCCAATCAAAATGTGCCGTTAAGCCAGCAAACAGGAAGTTGGGTCGTATCTCAGCAAATCTTTGATGGATTCACACCAAACTTGTTGTGTGTACTCGTAACCCTCTTCTGAGGATGTCTAACATGTTTTATGGGTCATTTGACTGCTTGGCCACCTCATTGCTGCTTGCAGCTATATTTCAAAATAAGTTTGCTAGAGGCAAGCTAGCTGCTGTTGCTCCACATTTCACTGATTGTTTGAAAGCGCCGGAAATGAGAACGTTTCTTTTGACATAAAGTTTAGCTGTGGCATTGAAGACAGTACTACACACTGCCAGTGGGTGAGCCGAGTCTGACTGAGGCTAACGTCAAAACAAGCCGTGGTGTCACTCAAATTCCAAGTTTTACACAAATCACAAAAATATGCTGACGCGCTGGCTGTCTTCGCAATCGCCATATCTTTATAACACTGCCCTCCTTCTGATTTTTGATGTAGAATTGACCCTGGTACGAAATTAAGAAAATACTCATCAAAGATCGACAACAGCTGACGCAATCGTCAACGGAGGTTGACGGGGCTCTCACGTAGCAAACCAATCAAAGTTTTTACAGCAACCTACATTAAAATCTCACCATCTGGCTGTCTTCACAATAGTCATATCGTCATAACATTGCCCTCCTTCTGTTTTGTGGTGTAGAATTGACCGAACTATAAAAATACGAAAATACTAAACTACTATGACGCTAGCATGGCTGCCGCCTAGGCAGTCTCACGGGCGACCCGCACTCGCTCAAATTACAAAGACTTTCACAACCTAAATAAAAAATCTGAGATGGCAGTTCCACTCGAAATTGCTTTCTCAACAAAGCCCAATGGTTGGTAATTTTGGGGGTTGAAATGTTTTACTCATAATCCAAGCTCCAACTTGCGTGCTAGAACGTCTCTATCACGTTGTATCCATGCGTCGTTGCTAACGTGTGCTGACGTAGTGACGTAGGCTAGCACTGAGTACCCTTCGTTGACAGAAGCCACTTTTTGGCACAAAAACCCAATTTCTATTTAAACCATGCAACGGAACGTAAATAAAAATACAAGCAACTCAATCGCTACCAAGACGAAACTTTTGACACCTAGGTTGTCTATGTAGTCCAAATATTGACTGAGGCTTAGAGGGGCAAAAATAAATAATAACTAGAGAGGGTACAATTTCTGGGGAAATTGTAGGGTGTGCTTGCTTGTGTCGGTTGCACAGGGGTCCATTTTTTAATGACATTTTTACAACTGATATTTCTGTATATTTTATATAAAAATGCATAGGCCTACTTATTATTTATAAAAAGATTTAAAAGCATCTTTTTTTTGCTGCTCATTTACAACTCAAAATACGAGTGAAGTGTAGAATGAAATAGATGTCTTCTCATTTCCCCTGCAAGAGGCAGCCTCATTGCTGAATCAAAACGATTAAATTTGGCAGACCGGTGTAAAAATTGACCTAATCTCTATGACTTAAACGTCCTTTTAAGTTTTTCCCTTCTCGTGATATTTTCAGGCTTTTAGCCTACTCATATTGCATTCATTCATTAATAAAGAACCCCCTTTGAAGACTATTCAACTACGTTACCGGCAGTAGAAGATGGAATCGCGATTCAAACAGTACCATCTGCTAACTGAAAATATGCCCCCAAAAACGTAAATAAGCTTGACATTTATTTAGTGGAAAATCGCTCATTCATAAAAAGCTCACTGGTAGCGATCATTGTCAGTAACAACGCAAAATGCGATATAGCCCTGTGTGGAGAAGCTGCCCCGGTAAATTGTACTACTACGGTACAGTACTAGACTACTGCTGTGTTCGTCTTGGTAGCGATTGCGTTGGTTGAATTTGATGTAATGTTCCGTTGTACGGTTTAGGCTGAAATTAATTATTTTCATGAACAGATTGACAAAGTTTAGGCGGTGGCAATGAAGTTCAGGTTAGTAGTCAGATAGTTTCACCTATTGAAAGACTTTTGATTTAAGTAAGGGGAGTGCCGAACATGTTCTGTCGCCGTTTGACTTCCTACTGTAAACAGCTGTGGAGATGTTTTTGCTAGCTACTGTGTCTCGCGTAGGCTACAGCGTTGCAGTGAGCTACACTGGTTTGAAACCACAGGTAATGATAATTTCACCCACAAATCGTTTACTTGTAATCTAATGTCATAATAAATCCTACAACGAAAATGTATTTGTGAGGAATGTTTATTTTAACGATTGAAAACAGATGCATCATAGACCACTGAAGTATGTGTTGCCCGGGCAACAGAGGCTAATGTCATGATGCTAATACTTCAGTGAAATAGTAGACTAGCCTACTGTTTCCGAAAGTAGATGTACTTCCTTAATAATATCAGCTTATATTGTACATTACACATCACAATTGTGTGTCATATCACAAAGTAAAATTAGAAAATAGTTATCACCCTGGCCTCTTTGCTTGTGGCGTTTCTGCAGCTGCCTTGCAGTAAAGCTTTGCAGTTAGCTTAGCTATCTCCCAGAAGTTAACGAGCTGCTAAACGAATGTTCTGCTAGAGGTAGTCACGCGAGTTTTTGTGACGTTAGTGACGTAAGTAGCGTCATTGACTGTGGCTAGCAAGTTAGCCACCGTTAGCTTCACTTTTCGCCACAAAAACGTAATTTCTACTTAAACCGTGCAACGGAACATAAATAAAAATACAAGCAACTCAATCGCTACCAAGACGAAACCTTTGACATCGACGTTGTCTATGTAGTCCAAATATTGACGAAGATTTAGGGGTGTGAAGAGAAACAATAATAACTAGAAACGGCTGTTCCTGCGAAACAGCAGTGAGAATGCTGAAAACCTGAATGGGGATAGCTTCATCATTTGCTCAGGTTTCAAAAGGCCTGAAATGTATGTAAGAAAGGACCTGCAGCGAGATGAAGGCAGAAAAGTACAGAAAAGAGAAGAAAAATGCAAAAGTACTGGCAATTGGAAGGTACTGCTGTGAAAGGTATTTTTGAAAGGACCTGGAGCAAGATGAAGGCAGAAAACAGAAGAAAAGAATAAGAAAAATGCAAAACAATAAGGGCAAAAATTCAGAAAGATGAGCTGCAGGAAAATTTGAAAATTTAGCAGAAAACCAGTTGCTGAAGTCTGAGTTGAACGAATTTGAAGGTAAAAGGACAACACTGGAATGACTTGAACTTGCTGGAAAAACGTAGCAACCGTTGGTCATTGGCAACAGATTGGCAACATTTCTAACCTAGAATCTAGGTTTCAGGTTCAAGACAGAGGAGAAACTAATCATGTGTGCCTGCACACCCAGTCCTGTTCAGACACTTAATTTAAGATGACATCAAAATAATAATTCATAGTGCAGGGTTGCCAATGTTGTCGTTGTCCCTGTTGAGTTTTTTATACTTAAATAATAAGATCATGCTACATCTAACCAGCGGATCATTTCTTGCAAGTGTGTCAAAGTGGTATTTTTACACAGTGATTCTCAATCCTGGTCCTCGGGACCCCCTGCCCTGCATGTTTTAGACGTTTCCCTGCTCCAACACACCTGATTCAAATGAATGGGTCATTATCAGGCCCATTTATTTGAATCAGGTGTGTTGTCCATACACAGCAGCTGTCCATACACTGTCAGCCAGAATAGTAATAATTGGATTTGGATTAAATATGCACGCGTAATATAATAATGATATATTCTTAGTCCTGCTGAGCAATTTTAAATGTCTGTTCTGCCCAGCAAAGTGTGCTACAGTTTTGGTCACCTTCTGATCTGAAGTCAGTGCTGGATCTGTGCAATACTAGTTATTTCAGTGAATCCCCATTTTAGTCATGATTATCTTTACCTTTTATCTTAAAGCTCAGCATTTAGCCTATCAGTTATAAATGCGTGTGGCAAAGTTATTTTGAAGTAATTTATTAATTTTGTTCAAGATGTGAAGACAAAAACATTATTCACCCACATCAAGTGCAATTAACCATGGCCTTCTTCAGTGTTTTGAATTTTATCCTACAATTTTCAATTGCTGCCACGTTCTTTTTTGGGCTATTATTCTCAATCTCCTGTTGAGAATATCGGCCATAGGCTAGCCTACTGTCAGAATGGTTTCAGACAGCTCATCAAATGACGCTATTATCAGTAGGCCTAAATGCATATATATATATATGTTAAGTAGATTTGGTAGGTCTACAATTTACGCATTTTAACAGTCGTAATGGTTTGACAAGTTGTCTCCCTTGCTATGTTAATTGCGGCAACATTGCCCTTTTTGGGGACAACTCCAAAAAAACTCAGAAAATCAATTAACGCTGCTGAAACAACACCACTCTGCTGGTTTACGCTTTGCTTTTTGCGACATAACTCCTCTTTTCGACGATCGCCTGATCTGGGCTGCACAGTCTAAGCTTATTGAGGTCTAGCTTGAATTAGCGTTGCCTGTTAGTGGAACGGTTTGAGGCTTAAGTCTAAGTTGACGTTTACCCAAGTGAGACTTATTCTTGTAAGCGCGATTTGCGTTAGCGACGTTGATGGAACACCCCCCCGGATTGAGAACCACTGTTTTTACAGACTGTATTAACACCGTAGGCTTGAATAATAACCGAAGGCGTGAAGCTAGAGAGAGGATGCAATGGAAAATTTCCTACGTAAGCTAGATCTACTGCTTCAAATTGAAAACGGAGACCATCTTTTGATTAAAGACAAGTTCCTTAACCTCTGTTGTCAATATCGCCAATAACACGTAAATACTCTTCAGTTACGAAGCATTTGTTTATAGCTAGGTAATGAATGATAGTTATTAGACCGTATGTGACCTGGTTTCGCCGTTCTATTAGCAGCCATGATGACAGTAGCGTCACTAGAATGGCCATAACTAACAAAAGATCAAATATCGAATCTGTCCGCTGTTCTACATTGCCCACATAATTACGTATATTTCATTCCAAGACTCTGCCGAAACCATAGATATCCTTTCTGTGTCTGTGCGGTCAGAAATACAACTCCTTTGGCAGTTTCAAAAACGTTCATGGTGCGTGTCTGTTTGGTTGCCACGGTGATGGCGCAGCTGTGATAGCTAACGAGCTAGGCAGAGAGAAAAACGAACATTTACCTAGCATCCACACCTCAAACAAGTTGACCTAGACGCAAAACTACACGTCCAATCAATAAAATGAGGATATTTTCCGAGACCCAAGACTCTGCCGAAACTAGAGATGTCCTTTATATGTCTGTGCGGTCAGAAATATGTCTCTACCGGCAGTTTCGAAATCGTCTTCCTTCTTGCTTTCTCTGACGGATTTTACCCACCTCTACATTGAAGTTAGTGAGATAATTTGAAAGGCTGCTCTCGCTTCAAGGCTCATAGCTGAAAATCTGTAAATGTGAGCTCTTTAGTAGTTACATTGGCTGAAAGAGGACAATTCTTCCTACATTTTAAGGTATAACCTGTTTCTGTAAGTTAAACTATATGAAAGTTAGAGGAATTTGTTTGACAATTAAGTTGAATATCAGAAAAAGAGCAGGCAGCAGAGTGCCACTCTGCTTGCTGCTCATTCATAAAAATCAAGAAGGAGCAAACATTTTAATGTATTTCAAACTGTCATAATTCAAAATTGGCTGAATATTTGAAAAAGCTGAATCATTTGGGAATAGCTGAATGTCTTGTGAACATTTTAAAGGTTGAATGGTGTCTCTAGCTGAAAGTATGCTGAAGTAGTTACGTTTGAAAGAGGAGGAAGCTTTTTAATGATTTGAAAGGATTTACCATTACTTTTAATGGGAGAATAATTTGCACAAAAACCTTAATACATAAGAAAGTATAAAAGTGAGAAATTAGAAAAGTCATAGCACACATCTCCTGAAAGAGCTGAACGTTTTGATGCAAAAATTGTAGGAATTGGTGAAAGTATGCAGGACTAGTTAAAGGACAAAAAACGGCGGAACAACTAAGAAGTTGGAAAAACAATAGTGAGAATGCTTAACAGCATTCTCACAATAAAGAGAAACAGGAAAACAATAGTGAGAATTCTTAACAGCATTCTCACAATAATATATATGTGAGAGAACAAAGGTTGTGCCCTTGCCGAAGGCAAAGCACACCCAATAAATATATATGTGAGAGAACAAAGGTTGTGCCCTTGCCGAAGGCAAAGCACACCCAAATAGACCTGTATGATATGATACTCAAGGGGGAATTTAATGTCCCTGTAGCAGAGATCAAGGACCCAGTGTGCTGCTCTTGTTTGACTGTGGCGGAATAAGCAACTTAACGACCTCAGTGAGGATGGATCAGCAGTTACATTTGCTTACGGTTATCAATTAGTCATTGAAATACACTTGATTAAAGATTATATTTTTCATGGAAAGAAACAGTGGTGTTTTTTATTTGAGAGCACAGCATTCAAAGAGGCATAGATTATACAACATAAGAGTAATTGTCTGTGTTTGCAAACATGTGTACTCATACTTCTTACTTCAGTAGAAGGCAAGGCTGAAGATATGTCTACAAACAAATAAACTGTCTTAATTCAAAGAGAGTGTGTGTTGTGTGTTTTCTCAAGGTTAGGACTAAGATTCAGGAGTCAGGATTGGTCAGGTTTTTGAGAAGCTATTTGGAAAAAGCAACAGTAAGGGTAAGTGTTATGGAAGTCTGACACTTAATAGAACTTAAAAATACAGTGATATGAGTGTACATACATTACATTGCCGGCTCCAACTATTAAAATTGTAATACTTTTTTATTAACCCAGCCAGCGGTGAAACGGACACACAATCTGTCAGTAAACGTCCCGTTAAACTAACACAAAAAGCACTCTTGAATAAACTGAAAACGCTACAAAAAACAAGAAAGTCCAAACTAAACAAAGCATTTACTCTACAATTAACAATTCAAAAGTTGATGCAGGACAGAGAATGTGAGACGGAGGTGTATTGTACTTTTGACGAATACGCAACTCTGAAGCAAAGGAAACTACATACATCTCTGTTAAAACTCTTACCCCCTGCAGAAAAAGAAAAACGTAAGATACGGTTCAAAGCAAAGATGCTGAGTGTTATTGCGTTTATTGAAAACGTGAACAAGTGGTTGGCAAATGCAAACATTCCAAAATCTGTTGAAGGTATGAAGGAGGATTGTGATGAGTGTGAAACCCGATGACAGCATTTCCAATGTTGAAACAAATGTTTCTGTACAACAATCTTGCCATAAAAGTCGCGCCAGCTCAAAAAGCAGTTCATCTTCTACTGCATCTTCACGCATTCAAGCTGAGGCAGAGAGCTACACTGGAATCTTGCGCCGCAGCTTTTAAATAGAAGCACGCTCTGGAAAAGCAAAGAGAGGAGCTAAAGAGGAGAAAGGAAAGGCTGGAGTTCAATACGGAAATGGCCGCTTCTGCTGCTAAATTAGCAGTATTGTCAGCTTTCAGTCACCAAGCTCGCTCAAACACAGTCAAATGGGATGGACTTATTTTGAAAAAAGAGCAAGACCCTTCCACCACTTTCCGAATTCATGACAAAGGAGCAGGGGCGGATCTAGAAAAATATTCATGAGGTGGCAAGAGGGTGGCAGGAGATTTTGAGGGGTGGCATCCCGTGGCAAATGTGTGTGAGATCAAAATGAAAAAACTAGAGGCTGTGCAACATGTATACATAGTCAGTGAACACTGAAATGAATTTGAGGATTATAGGTCACATGACCAAAAAGCTACTGAAGTTTGAAGATTTATTTTGAATAAAATATTGTTTAATAACCTGAGATGAAAATGAACAAAATAAAGGCTTTGCAGCATGAATGCATACATCTTCAACAGTTTAACATTATTTTGACGCTCCTAGTTCATGTTGTTGAAAAGCTATTGACTTTTGAAATGTGTAATTTGTTGACGGTCCCTAAATGTACGCGTTGTTTAGGCAGCCAAAAGCATTGGCTAAGCGACCGGTCGTAGCAGTGCTAAACACCGGTTAAAATAACACAATACCAGTGACGTGCAGTCAGGGTAGGCAAGGTAGGCACTGCCTACCCTGCCAAAATTCAAACGTAAAAATGTTTATTAAATCATTTTATTTAATAAACTTGTATTTGTATTTTTACTGATTATTCTTGTGATTTATATACGCAATATGTGTGTTATTCCAATTGTTTAGACGTTACGATAACAAATGTAGCAGTTACGCATAATCAAATACCAAAACATTGTAGAATAAGCAGTGCTTTTACTGTCCATTCATTGCGGACGACAAGCGAAAAACTCATGTTGCGCATGAGCACTTCGATCCTGTATTCTTCAACATGTACGTCGAAAAGCACAACTCTGCTGTGCCTTTGCACGTAAATATGTTATGCCAGTAATCATCTACGTTACGTATCAAACATGGACCAATTAAAATCGAGATATTACTGGACATTTGCGCAGCTAACGTCATTACATTGTAAGGGTAATCCCCGCAAAATTCAAGTCAAAATGACAGCAGCGGTGTCTGCCGATATCACAGAGTTGAGGAATTTCTCCTTGCTCGATTTTATTCAAAAAAGGAATTAATAGCAAGAGGGAGGTCTACGCCAGACTTAGATGGACTACTGCAGCAAAAGGGACAACATGTTTTCGATCGTTTCAAACAGACTGGTATGGAAGAAAAGATTGGCTATTTGGCTGTGCTAACAGTCAGCGGCTGTAAACTACTGCTTGTACTGTTTACTGCGTTTACTGTTTTGACATATTAGCCTAACAATAAATTAGCTAATCTGGCTTTCATAACTCAGTGCCTAGCCTCTTACTGACATCACCGCACGTCACTGCACAATACTGGGCGTCCGAATATCTGTTGAATATCGAACTTCAAACTAACTTTACCACAGTCATCTTTGTTGTTGCTTTGTTGCCCAAAGAATTCACGAGTTAATGTTATTAACCTCAATTCAACAGGAAAAGTAACATTGCAACTCCGTATAGCCCTGCACTTTTGTAATTATTCTTAGTCATTAATAGATAATTGCTTAACACCTCATTCCTCCGGTGTGGTCTGCTGTCCGTGCCGACGATTTCTTCCTTGAGTTGAAGCCTTCTATGCATGGGCGTCAGCAGCATTTTGAAAGTGGGGGGGACACATTTTGCCGGGGAGTCTGGGGGTTTCTCCACCATATTTAAAAAAAAAGATGTAGATGCAATTTCCCGCATTCTGGTGCATATCTCTTTCATTGTTTTTCCTTGGAGTCGGCATTGTCTGCAATTACTGGCTACTATTATGTTCTGGTAGACTGGGTAAACCCATTCGATCTGCAATCTTAAATAAGATTGAGCTTGGTCTGGTGATAGCCAGGATAATGTAGGAGGACTGACACTGACAACTTTGGCACTTTATTCTCCATTTAATGAGAGCAAAAGACTTAAAAGGAGGATTTACACATTATACATGTATTGATGTAGTTGAGTTTTCTGTTTAACCTAGATTAAGAAATCAACAAATGCTGTTCCACTTGTAATGGGTAAATAAAGTATGGTATTGCCTAGTGCTAGTTGTACGTAAATAGCTAGCTAGGCTAGCTATAATCATAATGTTTGCAGAAGGATCTTTGTGACTTCATGCTATATAGTCAGAGAATGTCTCATAAAGGTGCTTTGGCCACTGAAGGGAAAATGTGGGCAACTCTGACTTACTTTTCTCTTCCGACAAAAAATTATGTCCATCTCGAACAGCCGATACCTGGAGTGCTAGCTGCTTCGATCAAAGAGTATGAATCTGCGTGCCTGATGAGTCTGTTAGTGTAGGAACCAGGAAAATGCGGAATGGATTACTATTGCTATGGGTATTCCCCCTACTGATAAAGTGGAACGGATTTGATTGTGAAGCAATGGAAAGAACGCTGGATTAGTAGACCTGTCGTCATGCACTAATATTTTGATAGCAAATGTGGGGGGGTCCAAACAACCTATTTTTTTAAGTGGGGGGGGACGTGACCCCCCCAGGTTATATTGTGGCGACGCCCATGCTTCTATGGTCAGTTTGCGCCTTCCTTGTGTTCAAATGAAAGCAACTTCGGTGGCGGTGTGGGGAGGGTGGATGGAGTCGTTTTCCAGCTGCATTTACTTGCATTCGGATATTAGAAATGTGCTCTCGCAAATGTCCAATGAGCCACAACTTTTCTTTGTTTTCAAAGCTGCCAACTGGGGTGGCAGCTGGGGTGGCAAGGCTATTTTTAGGGTGACATTTGCCACCCCATGCCACCCCGGTAGATCCGCCCCTGCAAAGGAGCAAGGTTAAAGGAAACATTCACCACACTAAATCCACAAGCGGAGGAATATAACCCTACCCTTCTGGATATGCAACAACAACCATTAATGCAACAAAATGCATATTGGAGTGCAACACAGAACCGCAGTCAGGATATTCATCTTGAAACAGCAGAACATGGAAACCCATTAAGTGAACCTCTTTTGGACCCTCATATGCTACTAACAAATCCAAATGTCAGTAAGTCTGGAGTAGAGCTGCAAAGAACGGATGAAACATCAGAGCTGTACGACTTACTGCAAAGGCTAAATGAAATATCAACGTTGCTTATACAACAACAAACTGCTCATTTAAAACCTTTATACGAATTGAAGGACTCTAATATTTTTGTGTCTATTCCAATATGTAATGATGGTATTCGATGACACAAATCTGTGTTCTAGAAAGAGTGGTCTGGAGTCGCAGAGGTCCCATAATATCAGCTTTAATGCAGCAGTTGGAAATCAACAAGTACAGAGCTCTGGGGTTGTCTACGTTTCCCTACCCGCAACAGAGTTTGGGCTGGTTCACAAAGTCCAACTGGCTATCTGTCCCTGCCCCAGCATATAATATACAGTGCAATTAAAACACAAAGAGGAAAAAAGGGTTGAGCTTGTTCTCTTGTGCAGCAGGGAGTTGTTCTTGCCTACGCGTCCCACCTGCTCGGGTGCCATCTCCACCCGGTTTCAAGGTTGTTTCTGAAAATGAAGAGATAGAGACACAAAGAACAGCCTGCTTCCCACACCCAGTGTGAGACCCAATGTTTAAGCCTGAGCACACTTCTAAGTTCATAAGACAGAACTTTAATAAGCACAATGCATAACTTTAATAAACACAATATATTCTTTAGAGCATTCGAACATTGTGTGCACTGTAAAACATTTAAATTACCGCACTTTTTCTGTAAATTATACGTGTTTTTTTCTGTATTTCTGAATGACCGGAAATACAGATAGAAAGACAATGGCAAACTGTAAATTTATAATTTTACATAAACATTACAGCCAAATGTTGTTACTTAAAAACACACTAAAATGTCGTTTTTTTTTTACAAATATTAGTAACATTTTCACCAAAATGTTCTGTTAAAACACTTAATTTCACTTTATCAAAACTAGCTAATTTAACAGTTATTTTGCAGATATTTACTTTCATCCCACGGACAAATAACATAATTTTTGGTTTAGACATAGGAACCTTGAATTGTGAACTGAGCTCGGGTAGTTGACGTCATGAAATCCCAGCATGCACCAGTCAATATCAAAGACTACAAAAGCCTGCAAAAGCCTTTTTGGGGCTATCTCGTTGTTTATGATCATTTACCAATGCACTTTTAGTAAAGCTTCTCTTGGAAGTCGCTTTGGATAAAAGCGGCTGCTAAATGAACTAGAGAGGGTACAATTTCTGGGGAAATTGTAGGGTGTGCCTGCTTGCGTCGGTTGTAAGTTTTTCCCTTCTAGTGATATTTTCAAGCATTTAGCCTACTCATATTGCATATTTCATTAAGAACACCCTTTGAAACAGCTGCAAACCCCCTTTGAAACAAGCTACTGTAACAACGTTGTCACTGGCAGTATGGAATCGCGATTCAAACAGTACCGTCTGCTAACTGAAAATATGCCCCCCAAAACGTAAATAAGTTTGACATTAATGTAGGGGGAAATGGCTAATTCAAAATAAGTTTGCTAGAGGCAAGCTAGCTGCTGTTGCTCCACATTTCACTGATTGTTTGAAAGCGCCGGAAATGAGAACGTTTCTTTTGACAAAGTTTAGCTGTGGCATTGAAGACAGTACTACTGTACACACTGCCAGTGGGTGAGCCGAGTCTGACTGAGGCTAACGTCAAAACAAGCCGTGGTGTCACTCAAATTCCAAGTTTTACACAAATCACAAAAATATGCTGACGCGCTGGCTGTCTACGCAATCGCCATATCTTTATAACACTGCCCTCCTTCTGATTTTTGATGTAGAATTGACCCTGGTACGAAATTAAGAAAATACTCATCAAAGATCGACAACAGCTGACGCAATCGTCAACGGAGGCTGACGGGGCTCTCACGTAGCAAACCAATCAAAGTTTTTACAGCAACCTACATTAAAATCTCACCATCTGGCTGTCTTCACAATAGTCATATCGTCATAACATTGCCCTCCTTCTGTTTTGTGGTGTAGAATTGACCGAACTATAAAAATACGAAAATACTAAACTACTATGACGCTTGCATGGCTGCCGCCTAGGCAGTCTCACGGGCGACCCGCACTCGCTCAAATTACAAAGACTTTCACAACCTAAATAAAAAATCCGAGATGGCAGTTCCACTCGAAATTGCTTTCTCAACAAAACCCAATGGTTGGTAATTTTGGGGGTTGGCATTTTTCACTCATAATCCAAGCTCCAATTTGCGTGCTAGAACGTCTCTATCACGTTGTATCCATGCGTCGTTGCTAACGTGTGCTGACGTAGTGACGTAGGCTAGCACTGCTACCCTTCGTTGACAGAAGACACTTTTCGCCCCAAAAACTTGAGCTCAGCCTAAACCGTGCAACGGAACGTAAATCCCAATAGAAGCAACGCAATCGAGACCAAGACGAAACTTTTGACACCTAGGTTGTCTATGTAGGCCAAATATTGACTGAGTTTTAGGGGTGGGAAAAGAATAATAATAATAAGATATATGTGAGAGAACAAAGGTTGTGCCATTGCCGAAGGCAAAGCACACCCAATAATTGTAAAGACTCCAGAGTAAGACGAAGGAAAGTTGATTAGATAGTTGTGTAGCGGCAACGCTCCTGTTACCCAGAATGCCCCGCGGCAAGCTGAAAAGCTACAGAGTTAAAGGTTTAAGCTTAGTTAGATAAGCATTGTTTGGAGTTTTGTTGTTGTGTTCGTTCTGTTTTGATATGTGTAATGTGATGTTCTGTAGTTTGGATACATTAAGTGTTCACCCTGAGTGTGAATGTTGTCCAGTTAGATGGCGATCTAACCTGTCTAATAACCTATGCCTAATGTGCTGCGAGCAATATTCCTCTCCAATTCGCACAGCTAGTCGGCGCTACAGTTGTAATCTGGAGCGCCGGTAATATCTGTATCTGGATGCCTTATGTTGTGCACACGACTTGTTTTGAATGAAAATGTTAATTCGTTATATCTTGTTTTGGCTTTATTTAATATTGTTATTTATTGAAATATATATCGAAACTCTCGAGATAGCAACCAAAACATGAAGCATGAATTGTGAAAAACCAAATAAGTGCCAAAGGGAAGAATCATAAGAGCATGCAGTTAAACAAGTCACAATTAAACAACATGAAACTCAAAAAGTGCAAGAGTGTACCTGTAGAAAAACAATCAACAGTAAAATATTTCACAGCGAGTACAAGAATTTAAATCTGTTACAACTAACCAACAAGAGCAACAAGTCTCTCAATAAGAGTCATTGTGATCCTGGAGGAAACTAACATCAGGTCCAGCCAAGCATTCCTAACGGGGCGTTCACACTGCAGCGTTTTTTAACGCTCTGCACCGCTCGCCTTCCCACAGTGCCCCATGCTCGGGGGCGTGTTAGACAAGTTAATACAGAGTTGTAGTTCTCTAAGGTCACTGTTGTTGTCATGGCCAAGCGTGCAGATTTGGGTTCATGTACTCACAATATCGATCAAAATACCGAATTTAACTAGTGCAAGATTACAGTAGAATAACGTTACATGTTACGCCACCGGTCACTCAACCAGTCGTTTGTAGGCTGGGCTAGCGAGCTAGCAGTGGCACAGAACAGTCACGTAATGTGACGAGACTGAATTTAAAAGTAGGCTATAAAAACACACTAGGAACACTGACGACATCGGCAACCATGCACTATTAGTTTAATGTAATCTTTAAATTCAGGCTCGTCACATTAGTAACTTTGTTCTGAACAGAACTGGGTGTGCAGACACATACGAAAAGTTTCTCCTCCATCTCGAAATTGTGAAACCTAGAAATGTTTATCATGACCAACGGTTGCTACGTTACAAGAAACAAGAAACCAATCCAATTGGCCAACGCTAGCGTTTTCACGCTCCTCATTTACATAAAGTTGAGAAAATCCAACTTTCAACGCTCTGCTCCGCTCCGCTCGCCTTCCCACAGTGCCCTACGCGAGCGTCAACGCCTGGTTTCATTGAAAATTAATTGGAAGCCGACGCCCCGCGCCGCCAACTCCGCTGCAGTGTGAATGCCCCGTAAGTGCTGTTGTACTCCCGGAACAAGTGCGTATTGAGCCTTTTCTTGAAGGTGGGGAGACAGTCAGTGTCCCTGATGGAAATGGGGAGTTGATTCCACCATTGGGGGGCCAGACAGGAGAAGAGCTTGTGTTGGGACCGGGCGCCCTTGAGCCGTGGGACCACCAGACGGTTGTCAGAAGAAGACCGTAGGTGGCGGGTGGGGGTGTAAGGCTGGAGGAGAGACTTGATGTAGTCGGGTGCAGTCCCGTTCACCGCTCGGAAGGTCATTACCAGAGTCTTGAATCTGATACGGGCCGTGATGGGAAGCCAGTGGAGGGAGATGAGGAGCGGGGTAACATGGGAGCGTCTGGGTAGATTGAAGTCCAGACGGGCCGCTGCGTTCTGAATCCTCTGGAGAGGGCGGGTTGCGCATGCTGGGAGACCGGCGAGCAGCGAGTTGCAGTAGTCCAACTTTGAGAGGACAAGTGCTTGGACTAGCAGCTGGGTGGAATGCTCAGACAGGTATCTCCTGATCTCCCGGATGTTGTAGAGGGTGAATCTACACGACCCGGAGACCGCAGCAATGTGGGCTGTGAGGGAGAGCTCGTCATCCATGGTAACCCCGAGGTTCCTGGCAGAGGATGAAGGGGTCACCGTCGCAGATCCCAGGGTGATTGAGAGATCGTGGGAGATGGGGGGTTTGGCCGGGATGATGAGGAGTTCTGTTTTGGCGAGGTTCAGCTGGAGGTGGATATTAACATTAACATATCAACAAACATGAACAAATAACCATTGTATACCAAGTAAACTGTCATTATTAATGACTGCACTTTCTTCTTCTTCGGCCAGTGTCGCCATAACACTCTGACTAAGCATTTAGCGTAAGCATGGTGTCTAAACTGAGCAGAAGTATAGAGTTAATTGCGACAGTTTTTCTTTTTTTTGATGCATCTCAAACTTTACTTGCATTCACATGCTCTGTAATGGTCCCATTTCCCAAGATGGAAAGTCGTTCTTTCAACTTCGGCGTGTTCATGAGCTTTTATGGAAAGTTGTAAAACTTTTGTTTATAACAATAAAGCTTTTGTTGCTTCCAGCTTTTATTTGGATACAATATGGATGATATAAAGAAGCTATTATGTATTTCCTTGCTCAGAGCATTTAAACAACAGTGTTTCCAGTTTTTGCGTGACAACAAAGACCAAAGGAAACCAGGTTAGCAGGTAATCAGGTTAGCCATGAAATATGATTAATTTCAAACAGATGCTTGTTATTCATAAAAACGTCTATTTTCTTAAAAGTATGATGTTGATGATGACAACTGTTGAAACCTGTGCCCCCCCGAAATAACAAAATTCCTCTTTGACCCTGAGGAATAGGACTATCAGCCAAGGAAAGGCGTGGGCATCGGCTGGGCTGGGGGTTAATTATTGATCTCCTTTCAAAATATACACAGGTGAGCTTAAAGATTGTGACCATCAGCCTAATATGCTGTTGGTACTCTGTGTACCACCAAAACAGCGATAACCCACTAAAGCATCGACTACTTAAAGTGTCCTGTGGTACCTGGCAACAAAACATTAGCAGGAGACCTTCAAGATCTTTAAGCAGCGAAGTGGAGATGCCATGGATAAGACTTGTTGGTCCAGCACATCCTGCAGATGTTAAATTGGATTGAGATCTGAGGAATTTCCTCAAACCATTCATGAACAATGTGTGCAGTGTGGCAGGGCGCATTATCCTGATGAAAGAGGCCACTGCCATCAGAGAATACCATTGATGTGAAGGGATGTAACTGGTCAGTAAAAAAAATTGGTACCTGGCATGTGTCTAAATGACAGCGACATGGATGGCCGGACCCTGTTTTTTTTCTATTTGCATCCAATAAAGGTAACTTTTTTATTCTTAATTACTCCAGTCTCTGCTTCCTCCTGGTATATGACACACTTCCCTACCTAACAAGGCAAAATGTATAGTGCCTGACTTTATAGTTAGAGTTCCTATAGTAGTGTCTATAACCTAAGTGGTGTCGTTGGACTACTTGGTGCCAGACACACAAACTTTAGACATTTCTGATTAAATGTAATTGATTGACCAAAATACTGTTTACATTTCAACATATATACATTTTAAACTATTCAACTATTTCCAATTTCAACAGTGAAAGGTGTTTCTAATGTTAGAATTTAATAGCAACAGGAGTTGAGGCTAGACAACCAAATCACACAGGCATAGGAGAGACACAGGTTAGACAAATATCTTGAATGTGGCTATAATGTAGGTTAGTGAAGTCTGCCAGTAGAAAGCAGGTAGTAGGGAAGGTTGCGAGCTGCTGACGTCTGAGGGCATAGAGAGGGATAACCGGCTTGGTGAGTCTTGAGCAGGCGCCACATTGCTCTATTCTGTGCCTACAGTCTTTAGTCAATGTCTGCGAGCGTGGCAAGTTGTTGGTGCTGTCAGTTGCCTTCCCATCAAAGATGGCATAAGGCACAGCCTCCTCCGTGTAATGTAAAACCCAGCCAGCTAGGTCTGACAGGTTTCGTCGGCCTTGGATTGGGTACCCATCTTTTATGCCACTGACTTTCAGCACTCAAAATGCTGTCCAGAATCCCTCAGCACTGCTGGAAATCTAAATAAGATTAAGATGAGAAGAGAGCAATCGACTTGAGCAAAAGGAGCCAAACTAAAATTAATATCCCAAACTAGCTATGCATTATTATATTGACTGAAACATGGAACATGGACTGAAACATCCCTTCTTATATGTATATGACATGTTTATACAAACTGAGCTTTTGGTCATGCTGAAAACTGAACAGCTCAGAGTATCATGTCCAGAGAACTGAAGGGAACTTTCACTCAATTTCAAAAACGTGCTCTGTGAATCCACGCTAGATTTCTAAACCTCAATGTTTGGATTTCAGTCTCAGTAAACTGAAACTGGATTGCAAGAACTGAATTTGAAATAGAATAACTGAATCTAAATTGTGAGAACTGACTGGAGAAGTAGAGTTCAAGTTTTAATTTCCAAACTAATGCATTTAATTTAAAATTGTTATTCAGATGCAGATTTCCTATGTTATTATTCAAGTTAAACAATGCAAAGTCAAATTATGTCATTCAAATAAAAACAAGTATGCAATTATTTAAATTGAGTAATTCATTTTTGGTGTACAGTTACTGTAATTTATAAAATGTGCCTTGCCATCTTTAGTAGCAGCTAGCAGCGAGCTAGCATGTGCGGGAGCAGCAGTTTTCCCTGCCATAATGACTAACCCTTCCGAAAATGTTGTGGATTTTTAAATTTAAAAATGGGCTAAGGTGGTTCCATTAAGGCCAATTCTAGTTCACGCAATTCGACTAATTCGATTCAGATTCAAGCAGTCACGATAACTGCGGCCATGTGCCTTTCCCCCGAAAGAACGTTCTCTTTAAGCCACATACTATGAAAGCTCCCTCATCCACTACCTCACCAAAATAAAATGACACACCATGATTGACAGTAACGATACATAGGTTGAGGTCCTTTTTAATAGACCTTTACTTCACTGATTACAAAAACCATAGGCCCACTAAACACATCTACGTTTTTACATTGTTTTAAATAAATAGTCTTAACTAATAATAACTTTTTAACATGATTTATGTAGCTATGATCATTCTATTGGTTCACTACTATCAAAAAACATTGGCTATGTAGATTTGTATCATTCTTAAATCATTGTTCATGAGTGTTTAATGGCAAATGTTTCATTTATTGAAGTTGAATTTCTATAAATGTACATTTTTAAATGATAGTGGTTAAAATATGGTATCACAACGGAAAGTCTGTGGTGAATCATCATTTCCCCGTTGGGTCAGTGTTACAGGAACGTCTGGTTAAGCAATAACACGGGCTAAGCCTGGCATTTAGCCTGCCCCGGACCAGGTTAGTTTCGCAGCACAAGTTGCCATAGTAACTGAGTTTGAACTACATTAAACTGGCTTTATGGAACCGAATCAGCTGTAAATGAGTCCAACTAACTGACAAGCCTGGCTTATTCAGTAAACTCGCTTTATGGAACAGGCCTCTTAGCCTGGTCCTAACCAGACTCTCGTACATTTCATTTGTACAGAGCGTCTGGCCTCGCTCTATTGACAAGCGTTGACTTCCTTGTAGGCGGGTACTCTGTTGAAGTTTAAAACTATTGGATCTGGCCAGAGCCACTCTGATCTGCCGTAACCAATCGCTAGCGTTCGCCTTAGCCAATTCTTTCACCACTACTGTAACAGAGCTAGCTGCCGTAGCTGGAAAATCAAACTGTTCCCGAACCCCGTGGGGAGGAGGGCCACAACATCATGGCCACCAACAAAACTCAGCAAAACTTGTTCTTGCTCTGGCTTTAGCTTATGGATATTCGGCAGCGTTGCCACAACGGACCGAATGGCTTCGCTCGCATCTTTCTCCGCCGCCATTACGGAACTACAACACAAACTAGCGCACGACAGCTACTCCCTCTGTTCGCTGATTGGCCGGTAGAAAATTAACCGGAGACATCTGACTTACTTACCTCATGGCCAGACCTAGTACAGAAGCTAAATCAAAATTGAGCGGAAGTACGTAGGAGGGCAGAGCCAGGCTACAGGCCTCTGCCCCCTATTCAACCTTTGTGTTGTAATACGATCGACAGGCTATACAGTATGATGATAATATATTTGTTACATAGAGCTATGGAAGATGGGGATACACTTAAGATGCATTACCTTACCCTAGTTATATAGTACACTTGTATTAGGTTGCTATTAGGTTGCCACATTTAAAAACAGACCTACTCCCCTGATTTACATGGTATTATTGCTTGATCGTAGAGTTGGCAGTAGGCAAGATCCATGGCTCCATCACCTATTGCTGGCATCATTTGTCGTGAACCGCTCGTCCAAACAATTTCAGAAGCATCACTGCACGTCCGTGGGTCATGAGAAATACCCCAGGCAAACTTTAACTTCATATAGTGCTCTATCTCCAGATAATCATGCCACAGACAGACACATAAATGCACAGAAATAATTACTGCATTGATAATTAAATGTTTGGTTACCCCAGGGGCATAGGTTTGATTATACATAGGTGGGACACATACCTTTTTTTTAAACGGCAAATTTGTCCCTTCCACTTTTTAATAAAAAAATATATATTTAACTGCATCCTCAGTTATTACAAAAATATATCCCACCCACATTTGAAAACAAACCTAGCCCCAACGTTGCCCTATAAATTAGGTCAATATATTAAACTATAAGTAGCCACGTCTTGCTAAGCATGTTTATTTTATTTGCTGTCAACTCCATTGCAACGTAGCCAATCGACTCATCACTGCGTTGACACGAGTGTCCTCGTAGTGAAACATGATGCCTTAAGAGTAGCCATCACATGGTGGAAATTTCCACTAGTCCCTTGGCTGATAAATTGGAAGGATCTCCACTGAACTTCACTTGCACTTCTACTCGCCAACCTTCTATGGTACTACAGAAGAATTTATTTTGGTAAGTCCCCTCTCAATCTCTAATAATAGTAATTATTTAAATAAAGCCGTGCTTGTTTTCGTATTGGTGGATCGTGTCGTGTACATTACTTAGCAGGCAATTATTGAGTAAGCTAAGCTAATAAATATGAAAACTTGCCATCTTTGTAGCAAGTCGTCAAAAACAGCTTACAAGCATGGCATACCGTTTTCTTTAACCGTAAACAACAAGAAAAAAGTAAAAGCAGCCGTATGAGACAGTTCCTAGAAGGTGTAACCTGGTAGACACTGATGAGCGCCCACACGCACGGTTTGTTTATTATGTTGTTAAGTAAAATGTTCTCCCAATAAATACAAATTAAATAGTACATATCCGTTGCAGTAGGTATAAGAATTGGATTTACAATACAACTTTCCCTGAAACGGCTATGGATTGTTGTCTGCCCCTGTCGCCAATTTTCGTAAACGTACCGCATGTGCAAACACAAAGGAGTCAGAGAACTGCATGTTTCAACACCCATATTAGAAGTTTCGCTCTCGGCTTTATCAACTCAAATAAATGCACATGCATACTTATGAAACTGTAAAAGATTATGCAGCCTGCCATTACCTTCAAGTGTTTTTTTTTAGATAAATATTTTTTATAGGGCAGTGCTTTTACAAGACTGAAAGGTATTTTAACTTGAACATTTCGGTTTCAGGCTATTGTCACCTACTGACAATCTTCTCCTCAATATATTCAAAGAGTCTGCAGAGTTTATGTAACTAAATCTGCAATGAACTTTTGACTTAAAGATCCTGTAAAGTGGACCTGGAAACGAGTTTTAAGTTCGCCACACCACAGAATAATGTGTTATTAACTACCCATCCAAATACAAATGAAAAAATAACACCGACAAGTATGTTAAATTAGGCTTTGAAATCGTGAAAAAATGAGCAGTCTTCTCTGCTTGAGACTGGGGGGGGGGGCGTGTCGCCTAAAGGAGCTGAAGCTCCGCCCCTCGCTGCCTAGTGCCTACCTCCGACCCAGATAATGGACGCTATGTCAAGCCGAACAAAACCGTATAGAATTAGAATGTATTTGTTCAATGAGTGAAACATACAGATGCATATAAATGAAATGTTCCCCTGAGCTGTAACAGTAAAAATGGACACCAGAGACAGCAGACAGTGAGCTCTCCAACTAGGCTACTTCTAACACATTAGCTACCATTTCACCAAAATACCATCATTCTACACCGAGTAGCCCAATATCAATTTAGCGGTTTGCACTAACTCATAGCAGAGATACATCTGGAAAAGTTATCTAGTATAATTATAACAAGCACACAGAACAGAGTGATGAACTGCTGGCAGCGGTGAATTGTCCAGGTGCGACCGGAGGAGGAACGGCTGGGAGGGCGATGCTCGGTACGGCTCCGCGCTGCAAGAGAAGCCGTGTGTCCGCGAACTCCGTCTGTCTCTGGTCCATGTTAAAACTATCCGCTGTGAAATGGTCACTGCATTTAGTCATTTAGCAGACTCTCTTATCCACTGCAGAGGCGGCTGTTGGAGTTTATCCGAAGCTTTCCATCAGCGTGGCTCTTCACAAAATCAATCCACCTATTTTTCCTTTCCTCATCAATAGGGAAATTAAATTGTGTTGCAGCGCAGCTGAAGTTTTTGCATCCAGGGAAGATGCAGTTGCGGGTGGTGGGAGACATCCTGACGCTAGCTAGCTAGCTGATGTAGGCTACAATAACAGTAGGCTACAGCAGGAGGAGCCATTCAGTGATCTGATGTAGATAGGGCGAAATGACGTAGATAGGGCATTTTATGGCTCCGCCCATTAAAACCTGATCTGAAAACGGAAGATAAACAGTTTTTCGGTTTAACTCCACATTTCAGTGTGACAAAGTTTTAGCGCTTTGCACATGCTTTCAGGAACTCATTTCACACGTATATAATGTACTTAGAAGCAAAACATGGAATTTACTTTACAGGATCTTTAAGGTATATTCATTTTTTGTTTAAAAAGGCAGATTCTAAACATCCACCCAATGTGTCTGTGGTTTAATGACCTAATGCAGTTCATATAGTTAGAGAAAAGTATTGTAAAGTCATAAAAGACTATAGTGCTCAGTTGCTGTCCACATGTTTATGTAACTAAACTTGATTGATCAATAAAAAAAAATTACTACAAAAACGCAGATTCAGTCTAACGACTTGTGCTGTAGTATTCCATAGTTTTGTATAATCCAAAGGTTTGTGAAATGTCTTCCAACTCATTCATGTTTTTAGATCTATCATGCAGTTCCCTGTAGGCTATCTGAAATAGACTAAAATGATGTCAAGTCTAAGAAAAAAAATACATTATGCACAGCTGACCATTTAACAGCCTAGAATTGCCAGATATAATTTGTCTTTCTACCAAATGATCAGGCTGATGGGAAAAGACGTGGAAAATCTTTTTGATGCCGTTTCTGGATCCTACTGATTCACTAGCACTACAAAAGTTGGGACATTTTATGTAGTGGCCATCTTTTGTTTTATTCAAATGCCAAATTGTAGCTTGACAGTGGAGAACTGTTCTCTACTGCTGTGCCTCTGTCATGTCAACAATGTGCAGGTGTGCTGGAATGCCGAGCCCATCCCTTATTTGTCTTCACACTTGTCAGCAGGGATCAAACAGTACAATTGAATGCACCTGTATGTCTGATCTACTGAAGAAGTGAAAGATATGTTAATGTTTGAGCTGTGTTAGCAGCAAAACAATTTAACTGGACGGTGTCTCTTTCCTGGAATCTTTGCAAATGTAAATCAAATGCCAGTCAGGCTGAAGAGAAGTGCCATGGTCTCAATTATGAGCCTGGAAAATGATCAGAGAGGAACACACGTGAGCTTGGGTCTATTTATACATAAAATAGCTTTATATTTTTTATTTCTCATCATAAAACAACAAGCAGTGCCATCTAACGGCCATTATATTCCCTAGTGCAGCGATTCCCAACCACTGTGCCGCGGCACACTAGAGTGCCGTGAGAGATCGTCAGGTGTGCCGTGAGAAATTATCCAATTTCACTTAATTAGTCTTAAAAAAATGAAGAAAATAAACATGTATTAATTATTTAATTATTAATTATCTGCAAAGATTTTTTTGTAGGGCAAGTGGAAGAGAAATGTACTTGCCCCACTGGACAAGTTAAAACTCAAACAAAATAAAATGCCATGTTACTTCACGTTATGTTCCACTCATTATATCTATTTTACCGATTTTATTTGACCGAATTCTGCATTAGCAAAACACAAAAGAAGTGGCTTCGTCCCAATATCTCTACAGACCATGCATCTAATTTCATGCTCAACACTTGAACGGGGGTTTATTACTTGAAAGAGGAATTATTTACTGTGTCGTCTCAGTTACACTATCAGGGCTTTGAAATACTGTGACTTGCTCAAGTAAGCAAATGGCTAGTAGAACATAACATTTCATAATAATTCCAGTAAATCAAGCAGCGCTGTAAGACCCAGTGAAATGTTATACAGATAACAAACTAACATTAGCTAGCATCGCTACGACATTGGCTAACTCTACTTCGGTAGGCTATCCTCAGTATTTGCAAGCTAGCTAAATTTATACTGTATCTAAAATAAGATAAATAGCCCCGAGACAAGCTTTCACGGGTGTTCGCGCGTCTAAGTTGCTTCACTCCTTGTGCCTCGTCCATTACTGTTTACAACGTTAGCAGGACTCCTTGGTTGGCGTTGCCTTCTTAGAAAATTCAGGAGGTGCACGTCGAGCTCTCCGGGGACTCTCGGAGAGTTTGGAGAGGGCGTTCCCCGTAGAGGAGGGCGTTCCCATGTGTCAGTTTTTCGACAAACGTACAAGGTTTGGCGTGAGAGCGTGTGAACTGGTTGGATTGCGTGTCTCACGGCCAATGCGTGAGCGTTGGCAGTATTAAAAGGTGTATAGCCTACTTTACAGTAGTACGTAGTATGTACATTTAACCGATACAAATGCTGCTAATGCTTGCTAGGTACACAGCTGCCGACGCTAGCTAGCTAGAAACGTCAACACAATGTTTAAAAAAAAAGAAAAGAAAAATCTTTACCCGGACAAGTGACTTTTGTGCATGGACAAGTGAAACGTTAATGTAGTTAACGTTAATGAGGCACTTGAAAGTTAATGTCGAGCCCTGCTGTAGGAACCTTTTGTTCTTGTTCACACCAACAGTGTGGAAGTAGTTCAAGACTCGTTTCCCATTCAGATCCACATTCCGATTGAAAGTTTCTTTGAGCGTAATTCAGGTAAGTTCCTTGAAGTGGACTGCCATGCCAAGTTCGGTAAACAAAAACGGCCACTCTTTCGTGAGGCACTGTATATTTTCCCCCTGGTTGACTTATTTACGTTGTGTGTAAAAAGTCATCTTCATTAGATGATTGATCTCTTCTAGATCTACATCAGTTTGCTGAGACATCATTTTCTTTCTTTTCCTGCTGGCTCTCTGGGGTCTCTCCAAGTGGCAGGAATTTTACATCCCAGTTATATGCATCCATAAGTGTCCTGAATTGCTGCTCTTTGTTATGGGGGGATTTTGTCTGTGTCAGAGTCAAAAGTGCGATGCTTTCGTTTTCTTATTTTTGGGGTAGTAGATCGCTTCACATTTTCTATCCTAATATAGCAACTGCTTAACCAAAGACTGGTATCCTGGCCCAATCACATCTCCCTCTATTACATCTTGCAGAGATTTTTGATATTTTGCCATCATCCTTTTGGCAACATCAGTAGAATTATTTTTAAATAGGCAAGAACTTTTTCGCATCTCACAAACCACAAGCCTGACCATCTCTCTTGGACTTGGTCGTTTTCCTCTCTCCAGTGACTGCATCAATTCCTCTGGGAACTTATCCCATGGTATCAAAAAGGTATCTACCCACTCTGGACAAGTGCTACGGGGACTGTTGGAAGAGGTTGATTGTGAACTTCTGGGTGAAAGAGACTGCAAGGTTGTAGCAGGTCCTGGAGAGGCATTGACAGATGAGCTGCTAGTTTCAGGAGTCTGGCCTGCAAAAACACACAAAAGGAATCATTATCATTAAAACAAGTTAATGTTTTTATATTTCCAACCTTTAAGATGAATTTTCTCTCCAACTGAGTCATTTCTGGAATAAAATGGTAAGCCATTTAGTGAAGTAAAACTTCATAATCTCTTCTTTTGAGTATATTGTGTGTGAATATTTAACTCTTATGTCTGTACATCTTTTTTTGAATGAAAGTTACTTTCTAATCATATGTTATCATTTTTACTAAGCATACATGATCATTTTTGGTATGATTTTTACATCACCGTGGTTAAGACTTCTTTATTTAGAAAACACACTGTGTTTCAGCGGAATGACTTGATGCCCGTCAACAATGTATGAAAGTATGGATACAAATCTACCAACTCGGTAATGTGAAGACATTGCAACCTGGTGCTTTGTTTTGTCACAGACTACAGATGGTATTCAGGATGATAGTTAGCTTTATGTATTTCCATCACAAAATACACAGCAGCATAATTTTGAATTAAAATAATGAGAAGTTCTCCAAACTCAATCAACTCATAATTTTTTGACATTGGAAATGATGTACCTTTATACACTGTTAGTGGATACACAGAAGCAGATTTCTGAAACGCGAAACTCTCACTGCATGTTTGATTGTGTCACTGTAAAGGTTGGGGTAAAAAGTGAGACTCTTTGACTTGTAGAATATGACTGCATCCTGGCCCAGCTGAAAGATTTTCCTGAAACATCTGATGTCTTTCGGATAAAGTTAGGCAGATGTTTTTCAAATGTCTGGCACATCTTTTAAAATGGCTGTGTTTACTTTTGAAACGCATCGTCCATAATGTAATCAGAGGACCATATTTTAAAATGGGTGCAGGATAGTGCCGTAAGAAATTGTTTTGGTTTTAGTGGACTCTCAGGAAATAAAGACTTTCTTGATTCCAAATATTCTTGGATTTGAATGTCAAGATAGGCTACTTGTGCTGATGAAATTATTTGCGCACAAACAATATCTTTAAGGAGAGGTACTACAGGTGAATAGAAAAAATAAATTCCTGTTTTTCTATCAGAATGAAACTTTAACAGATGAATATCCCCACAAATATAAGATATTTTTGTATTGTAACTTTTAGTTCCCACCCCATTCAATTATGCAAATGACGTGTTCTCATTAAATATGCGCTAATTACTACGTAAAACATGACATCGATATCATAGATGAAGTCAGAATTTTTTGGTTTGTTTTAATGGGATCAATAACTAGTTAATTAGAATTATTCAGAGGCTTTTGTCAAAATAATGTGTTTTCAGTTAATTCTGTTGAAATGCACTTGACAAGGTCAAGAAAAATTATGTCTAGTGACATTAATGTTAATGTCTCAGTTTCCTACAGATGGATTAAGCCTTGTCCCAAAGTAAGAGACAAATTCAATGAAAATCTCAGTTGAAAAGTTGTTAGTCTAGGACTAGGTTTAATCCATGTCTAGGAAACGGGCCCATGTCTATTAATATGCTGCAGCTGATTATCGCAATTAATTTATTATATCTTTGATTCTGATCTTATCTATTCTGATCAAAGATCTGTTATTGAAATCCACTTCCCATTTGATATGTTGGCAGTGGCACATGTCTAATCAGGGGCGTACAATAAATAATTGTATCCCCCACCCCCTCAAGAACAGAGCGTGTGACCCCCGTGTGAGAACAGTAGTGTGCCATGCTGGTACGGTAGCAAGCACACTTACTGAAAGTGACATAACCAAAGCCTATCATACCTTGAGCGATTCTGAGGCAGGACATTTTGATCAATGTCCAGTACATTGATCAAATGCAATGAGTTTAGATCAGGCTTAGTTGTAGCTAGTGTTGCCAGGTATACAGGTACTGCTTTTTAGCAACGGTACCCCACTGGCAATAAGAAAAACTGGTACTTTTATGCGTTGAGACAGGCAGTTGAACCGCAGCAATAAAAGCTGTAGGCTACTGTGTCTTCCAGAGAAGTGTCCCTGCGTGTGATGTCACGCCCGTGCTCTGCTACATGCGGCGATGTTCAGAGAATTCAGTTCCCCGAAACCATGACGCTTTCTCCTGTTGTATGTGATTTCATCGCTTGTGTTAGCTTATAGTGTACCTACTTTCCATCAGCATTAGTCTACGGTCATTTATATTTTAGTTTATTGTTCTTAATATTATTGTGTCGTTTTTAACCAGGGGCACTGGACCATTTTTACTGGGGCACATGCCCCAGTATACATCTGCTGTGCCCCAGTAAACAAAAACGTTTTCAAACAAATCCCTGTTGTGTACGACAAAGTAAGACGAGAGATAGCTGAGTCATTGAGAAAAACCTTAAAGTAGGACGTATGAGTTCAATTTAGTGTGTGAGGTGTTATGACAGTGTTTACAGCAGCTTGTGACTGCCAGTAATAGTTTACCCTTTTTTACATTCAGAGAACACATACAACAGGAAAGAAGGACTGGTTTAAGGCAAGGTCCAGGCCTGATTTTATTTTATCTTTTGTCAGAGACTGCAGTGGTAATTTTGGCAGCTATTTTTGATTTAGTCTTAGTCTTTAGATGAAAATGCATATTAGTTTTAGTCACATTTAGTCATTTTAATCCTTCTTAGTTTTAGTATAGTTTTCGTCAACGAAAACTAATTACATTTTAGTCTAGTTTTAGTCACATTTAATATCCATATTAAACTCCTTTTCTTCAGCAGAATGAGGCTACCCATCTCTATTCAGTTTGAGGAAAGCACTTCTCTCTAAAATGAGCCTTGCTCTATTTCGCCGACCACGAGGGAGGTCTCCTGTTATACTAAAAACCCGCTCAGGAAATGCTTGGGATGCTGGCATTGCCAGAAGGTCAAAGGCAAATGGTTTTAGGGTCTGGTACACAGTAGAACCCTGTGCGGCCCAAAAGTCAATAGCGCTCTCTTCATGTATGGGCTGAGAAAGCTGCTCCTTGAACTTTTGTAGCTCTTGCCTGACAGAGGGCTTTGGTCTTAATGGCCGGCTTGTACTTGCTTTTGAAAAGAACCGAAATCTTGGACGCTTTGAAGATGGGGCTGTCTCTGGTGCCTCCCTTCTCTCTTCTTCCTCCTCATAAGCATCATCCTCCTCCTCCTGTGGTGATATAGTTTGAGCTATGTAATCTTCTGCTCTTCTCAGAATCTCCTGAATTTGGCTGTCCTCATTTTCGATGAGGGTTTCAGGTGAAACAGTTGGATCAAGGAAGCATGCAGCAGTGGTGAGGGGCGAGAACTTTGAATCCATGGAATCAAGAAAGCAGCTGAAGCGCTGCTGCTCCATGTTTGCCTTAATTTTTTGTGCCAGGCCAGCTAGGTTCCTGTAACCAGTGCCCTGGGGGAACTGGGACAGGTGAGCACTAAGGTCCAAGATGGCGGGCACCACCAGGGATGGGGACATGGTGTCGCTCTGTAGCATCTTGGTATGCTCTGCGAAGGGGAGGAGCAGGTCTCTGAGAGCAGCCAGCTTCTGCCGCTCACTGGGCAGGAGACAGTCCCAGTCCATCCCATCAGCAACCTGGACAATTGAGTCCTTCACTTCAAGAAGGCGGGAGATCATCTGGTATGAGCTGGACCATCTAGTGACGCAGTCTTTGACCAGAGTAAGTCCACAAAGCTGGAGCAGTCGCTCAGTTGCTATAGACGACTTGCGGAAGAGCCTGACAAGTCCTCTTACTTTGTCAATGAGTCGTTTTACACTTTGTTCCTTCTGGGTCATGTTCACCACGAGTTGAAGCGTATGTACAACGCAGGGTGTCCTCTTTATGGCTCCGTACCTAGATAGATAAGACAGACAGACAAACATAGAGAGAAGACAGGCAGTTTATTATTCATCCAAGGGAAATGAAATTGCCATGAGCAACACAATGCAATCACAATATACAATGTATTAACACACATCATCATAAGACCATAGAATTAATAACCAAACATAGCTCAATGACAGACATTATCTAGCCTACTACTAAAACAGCTACAAACAAAAATAATTTACCTTTGCTCTTC
The DNA here is from genome assembly GCA_023658055.1 of Thaleichthys pacificus. Lineage (NCBI taxonomy): Eukaryota > Metazoa > Chordata > Actinopteri > Osmeriformes > Osmeridae > Thaleichthys > Thaleichthys pacificus. The sequence continues at coordinate 12,783,614 of CM042874.1, read as the reverse complement.
ATCACCCTCCTCAGATTCTTCATCACTGTTCTGGACTTCTTCATCCTCAGAGCTGGGCTCATCATCATCTTCGTTTTTGAATGCTGCAACCATGTTGCTCCCGTTATCTGTTATTACAGTCAGAATCTTTACTTTTGAAATTCCCCAGTCCTCTGTGCATCGGTCAACACATGTTTTTATACACTCTGCAGTGTGTGGGTGGGAGATCTGCTCAAGCCTCAGCAGTATGTGTTTTGCCCTGTTTTGCTGAGTGCAATAGTAGCATGCACTAATGGCAAGGAATGCTGCTGTGAGCCCTTTTTGTTGTCCATATGTCCAGCCCAGTTGTGATTTTGCATCTTTCATGCCTTTCGGCATTGTAAAGTTGATCAATTAAATTTGTTATTTTTGCTTTCTTGGGAACGGTCAACATCTTATCAATGGTCAGCACCATTTGAACAAAATCTTCGTCCTCAACCGAACGGGCAGGTAGGCCAGTGCGTCCAATCCACTGGGCAATAGCCTCTTCTTTGCTTTGTTGTTCGGCTGAGTGGGCTTTATACTTAAATGGTGAGGAGAAGAACGCTTGAATAGATGACCCCATCTTCTCTGGATCGGGCTGCTGTTTTTCTGGTCTTTCCGGCCTTGTTGTGTCTGGGATCTAGGTGAAAAAATTGTGAATACAATTAGTCTCTAGGATATATACAGATCTCCTAGTTGTTACAATGTAGTTGTGGCACTCTAATGATATGTTGTATGTAGCCTAATGTATGCTGGGAACGCTAGAGTAAGAGCGAGCACGAGGAGTTTGTATGTAAGCTAGTTATCGATAGCTAGTTTAAGTTAGCTATGCTACCTCATGGTTAGCTATCTAAAAAAATTGCCAATCATTTGCCAAGGCTAACAGGAGGCTTCAATCGATAATTATTAGCTAGTTATCCAAGTTGACATCCTATACACTCGACTGCCCCTTTTGAAATTGACTTAACGTTAGCTAATATATGCTTATAACTAGCTAATATTAGCTAGCTATCATTGAGCGTTACTAGCGAACTTACCGTGGCATGAACTTCAGGATGGTGGGTTTTCAGATGCCTTTTGAGGTTCGTCGTGTTTTTCCCACTGATTTTAAAACCTAAGTCCAAATATCCATTATTTTTTTCCGTCCAGACGCTTGACCTTGTCCTTGAGCCATCATACAATGTTGAACCCGTCATTAGGGCTTCACTTCGCATGTCAGGAAGGGCGTGGAGTATGGATACAGGACCCGGCAACATTCAACCAATGATGTTAGGTGCATGCAAATTTAGGGGGGAAAAAGTATTGTGACTTCGTCAACCAACATTTTCGTCTCGTTAACTAAAGTTTGAATATATTTAGTCATAGTTTTTATTTTCAAAGATCCGTTTTCGTCACGTCTTAGTCATGGCGAAAAAGGTCGTTAACGAACATTTTTCGTGGACGAAATTAACACTGAGACTTTGAAGTAAAACGTTCACTTTTTAGTTAATTTATGATTTGCTGTCTGACAAAGAAATTAATCATTATGTACCGTATTCAATTGCATAGCATCATATTCTTTCGCATCGTGTCGAATCGCACTGCATCGCTATAGGGGTGAATCGTATCGTATAGCATTAGTAGTTGCTTTTATCTATCTTTAATGTATTGGATCGTTGGCAGTGCATCGAGATGTGTATCGCATCGTCCTCAGTGATGGAGATGCACATCCCTAGTTTATATTGTAAGGTCTTGAATGTTGACATTTTTGTATTTGGGGCAATTTCGCCACAAATCGTAGATCTGACTTCTTTGTTTAGCTTTTTTGTTGCCCCATTCACCATTTTCATTCAATTTTGTCAGTTAATCATTTACCGTATTTAACGGAAAATGTGTATAAGCCGCACCCCCCCAGAATGAGGACTTTGAGTTTGTAAATCGGAGTATAAGCCGCACTGGAATATAAACTGCACTTTCATTACGAATCATTCCTCTTTCAAGTAATAAGCCCCCGTTCAAGTGTTGAGAATTAAATTAGCTGCACGGTCTGTAGAGATCTTGAGACAAAGCCACTTTTTTGTTCTAAAACCGGACTATAAGCCGCTTTGAAATATAAGCTGCACAACAAAACTGTTCAATCTAGTACAAGCCGCAGCTTATTTTCCGTAAAATACAGTAATAAAGAAGCAGTAGGCTAAAACCAAACTTTTTAACTTTAAGTTTGAGCTATGAATTCAACCAAGCAACTTGTGGCTGGTATCTAAGCAGAAGAGGCTCAACCAGGGGTGTAGAAGCAGCAGTGTGGAAAATACACAAATGAGCAATTTTATCTATGGGAATATACACCAGGGGATTGGAAAAAAAAACATAAATATAGTTTTTTGCTTTATCTAATGGGAAACATTGATTTTCTATTTATAAAAAAAGTATTATGGGTGAGGCCCTTACATCTGTCGGGCCCCTCCGTAGAGTGGGGGTTGCAGGGGTGTGTTGTACCTCTGTGTTTAATATACAAAATAAATGGTGGGACAGAGGGTGAATTTGTTTTCCAATATTGTTGTCCATTTCAGACTGTCAGTACCAACATATTATAGGTAGTATATGTTTTCCATGTCATACTACCTGTACAAAGCTTTGTCTGACATATTGTATTAGACATACTATTTATTATGCCAAACATTCCATGCTACATTCAGCAAAACTTCTCTACATGCAAGCCAGCATGCTTCTATAGCTTATTTTCAGTGTTTACTTTGATGCAAGCTAGGCTAGTCTGGGCTCTTCTTGTAGAGTTAAATGACACTTGAAATGCAACAATATATTCGTACAACTTATTTCCCCTGTTGAATGAAATCTGCACATTAAAGTCCTTGATTCGTCAAACACGCTATGACTGCATTCCATATTTGTGACTCCGTTTAAGGCTACTTGCTACAAATTGAATAACCATTTTTGGGGGGCTTTCATTAACTTATGATATTAATGAGTATATATTAATTTCAAAAAGGTTTCAGCTGAGGCCTTTTACAAACATCTTCGGTTTAATTAGCCTAATATGTCAAAAGAGAAATGTAAGCGGAAACACTAATGTTGCTATAGTACAGGATTACATTACTGCTACATGTAGGCAGAGTGCAAAGCTATTAGTTCCATTTTAGCTCAACTTTAAATCCAATAATTCCTTACAAACCTCCAAGTGGTACTGAACAAAATGTCTCTTTAGACTTATCCCCCTGTCTGTTTGGTTTGGCAAGTCCTTAAAATGGCCTAAGCCACTAGAAAGCAAACAAATTCGCTGATGTTTTAAGTAATACAAGACTTGTTTGACCAAGCATAATTTAGCAGAACATAAGGATTATGCAATTTGTCAGGAACTGTCACAATAAATGATATTCCACAAGAAAGTCTCTTGAATATTTAAGAGATGGGGCAAACTGTAGTGCATGCATGTGTCGACCATATATTATTTTGTTTGTTTTATACCAATATGTATTTAAATCTTTAAATGCAGTACTTACAAAATTCAAATGAATGGAAACTGTGCTCTTGAAATTACTGGACATGAAAAGAGACATTTACAACAAACATATATTCTTATCAACATATACACTATACTAAATATGACCTACGTATGTAGCGTCCCTGTTAATGTCCTCACTACCCCCGAGGACAAAACCTTGAGCTTGTACAGAATCTAGATCCAAATCCCATTTGTTAAGCGGTGTAACTTCATCAGTAAACATGAGCTATGAGCAGATCAATAGTTACTGATAAGATTCCCAACAACAACAACCCATCAAAAGAGTGTTCTCAAAGGTTGGGGTCAGAACTAGAATTGTGTGCCGGCAGCTAATACAGGAGCCAATAACACCCATACCTAAACTATGAAGTTTAATCTACCATCTTGACCATTGCCAATATGGTCACTGTCCTTCAACTGTGCATTGTTGCTTTCAGTTACTATATTTGGGTGTGCTTTGCCTTCGGCAAGGGCACAACCATTGTTCTCTCACATATATATATTTTTATTTATTATTTTTATTTATTTTCCCACCCCTAAAAAATTGTCAATATTAGGACTACATAGACAACGTAGGTGTCAAAAGTTTCGTCTTGCTAGCGATTGAGTTGCTTGTATTTTTATTTACACTCCGTTGCACAGTTTAGGAGGTTACAAAGTTTTTGTGGCAAAAAGTGTCTTCTGTCAACGAAGGGTAGCAGTGCTAGCCTACGTCACTACGTCAGCACACGTTAGCAACGACGCATGGATACAACGTGATAGAGACGTTCTAGCACGTAAATTGGAGCTTGGATTATGAGTGAAAAATGCCAACCCCCAAAATTACCAACCATTGGGTTTTGTTGAGAAAGCAATTTCGAGTGGAACTGCCATCTCTGATTTTTTATTTAGGTTGTGATAGTCTTTGTAATTTGAGCGAGTGCGGGTCGCCCGTGAGACTGCCTAGGCGGCAGCCATGCAAGCGTCATAGTAGTTTAGTATTTTCGTATTTTTATAGTTCGGTCAATTCTACACCACAAAACAGAAGGAGGGCAATGTTATGACGATATGACTATTGTGAAGACAGCCAGATTTTTTATGTAGGTTGCTGTAAAAACTTTGATTGGTTTGCTACGTGAGAGCCCCGTCAGCCTCCGTTGACGATTGCGTCAGCTGTTGTCGATCTTTGATGAGTATTTTCTTAATTTCGTATCAGGGTCAATTCTACATCAAAAATCAGAAGGAGGGCAGTGTTATAAAGATATGGCGATTGCGAAGACAGCCAGCGCGTCAGCATATTTTTGTGATTTGTGTAAAACTTGGAATTTGAGTGACACCACGGCTTGTTTTGACGTTAGACTCGGCTCACCCACTGGCAGTGTGTAGTACTGTCTTCAATGCCACAGCTAAACTTTATGTCAAAAGAAACGTTCTCATTTCCGGCTCTTTCAAACAATCAGTGAAATGTGGAGCAACAGCAGCTAGCTTGCCTCTAGCAAACTTATTTTGAATTAGCCATTTCCCCCTACGTTAATGTAAAACTTATTTACGTTTTGGGGGGCATATTTTCAGTTAGCAGACGGTACTGTTTGAATCGCGATTCCATACTGCCAGTGACAACGTTGTTACAGTAGCTTGTTTCAAAGGGGGTTTGCAGCTGTTTCAAAGGGTGTTCTTAATGAAATATGCAATATGAGTAGGCTAAATGCTTGAAAATATCACGAGAAGGGAAAAACTTAGAGGACGGACCCACCTGCAACCGACGCAAGCAAGCACACCCTACAATTTCCCCAGAAATTGTACCCTCTCTAGTATTAGATTATTTTGACTGCCACGACATGCTTTCTTAAAATGACCTGCCAAGGATTGGCCTGTATGGCTAAATCTGGCACATTTACATTATGGACCAAAGTGCTCATGTTAATAAAGGTGTCAATTTCAAAGAATAATATGTAACTTTTTCTGAAATAAAATAAGTCTAAAACGAATTTTCCCTACGATATAATTGTGTTTTCATATCAAGACTGAAACTTTGCTAAGATAGGGCTACACCTACTGGCAGACTTGACCACCAGCTCTATAGCTTGATCTGTTGGTCCACAATCATTTCCCCGCTGTCGCAGCTAAACAAATTTGCGCATGTTGTTTAAAATGTCTGTACTTTCTCTATGTAAAGATGCACAGGAATGGCAGAGACCATAAGAAAACTAGAGAGGGTACAATTTCTGGGGAAATTGTAGGGTGTGCCTGCTTGTGTCGGTTGCAGGTGGGTCCGTCCCTTTAAGTTTTTCTCTTCTAGTGAAATTTTTCAAGCATTTAGCCTACTCATATTGTGTAATTCATTAAAAAAAAAACTTTGAAACAAACGACTGTAACAACGCTGTCACCGGCAGTATTTCAGATGGAATCGCGATTCAAACAGTACCATCTGCCTACTGAAAATATGCCCCCAAAAACGTAAATAAGCTTGACATCTATTTAGGGAGAATTGGCTAATTCAAAAGAGGTTTGCTAAGAGCAAGCTAGTTGTGGTGGCTAGCCAAACTGTGAGGGGATTGTTTGAAAGCGCCGGAAATGAGAACGTTTCTTTTGACATAATAAAGTTTAGCCATAGCTGTGACATTGAAGACAGTAGCCTACTACACACTGCCAGTGGGCGAGCGAAGTCTGACTCTGAGGCTAACGTCAAAACAAGACGCGGTCTCACTCAAATTCCAAGTTTTACACAAATCACAAAACTATGCTGACCCGTTGGCTGTCTTCGCAATCGCCATATCTTTAAAACACTGCCCTCCTTCTGATTTTTGATGTAGAATTGACCCTGGTACGAAATTAAGAAAATACTCATCTGACGCAGATCGACAACAGCTGCCGCAATCGTCCATGGAGGCTGACGGGGCTCTCACGTAGCAAACAAATCCAAGTTTTTACAGCAACCTACATTAAAATCTCACCACCTGGCTGTCTTCACAATAGTCATATCGTCATAACATTTCCCTCTTTCTGTTTTTTTGTGTAAAATTGAACTATAAAATTACGAAAATACTACTATGACGCTTTCTAGCATGGCTGCCGCCTAAAAGACTAGGCGGTCTCACGGGCGACCCGCACTCGCTCAAATTACAAAGACTTTCACGACCTAAATCAAAACTCCGAGATGGCAGTTACACTCGAAATCGCTTTCTCAACGAAGTCCAATGGTTGGGAATTTTTCACTCATAATCTAAACTCCAATTTGAGTGCTAGAACGTCTATATCACGTTGTATCCATGCGTCGTTGCTAACGTGTGCTGACGTAGTGACGTAGGCTAGCACTGAGTACCCTTCGTTGACAGAAGACACTTTTTGCCACAAAAACGTTGTAACCTCCTAAACTGTGCAACGGAACGTAAATAAAAATACAAGCAACTCAATCGCTAGCAAGACGAAACTTTTGACACCTACGTTGTCTATGTAGTCCAAATATTGACTGATCCTTACGGGGTGGGAAAATAAATAAAAATAATAATATATATGTGAGAGAACAATGGTTGTGCCCTTGCCGAAGGCAAAGCACACCCACTAATATGCCAGCATGTTTCCATCTGGATCCACCAATAGATCAGGGAAGTGCTGGGGACTCCAATGCGTTCTGCAGAGAAGGGAGTCTAGCGTTGCAGTGTTTCCTCTAGGATTTTTGTGTGGGCAGGTCTGTCCTAACCCCCTCCCCCCATAAGCTTTTAAAAACATTTGTCTGTCAACTGTTTTTTTTTGGGGTGAAGCACAATATTGCCCAGACTAAAAAGTCTCTCAACCGGTGCGCTGGATGTGGTAGGACAGTTGTAGCGCATAAAAACCCTCTTTAGTCTCGGGAATCTATTAAGAATTTCCATGTCAGGTGGTGACTTCAGAATCAGAATTTATCGAAGTGGTCACAAACAAGGAATTTACTTTGTTGGGCAGGTGCATACAGTGAACATTTAAAATGTTTAAATTTTTTATTTTAAAGTGACAAGAGTGTATGAGGTAAAGTGACAGAGTGTCAGTGTCAGTTTGGGGCCTTGTTAAAAAGGCTAGCAGCGGAGGGAAAGAAACTGTTCTTGTGGCATGAGGTTTTGGTCCTGATGAACCGCAGCCTTCTGCCGGAGGGGAGTGGTTGAAACAGAGTGTGTCCAGGGTGGGAGGAATCGGCCACAATCTACCTCGCTCGCCTCAAGGTCCTCGAGGTGTGCAGGTCCTCGAGGGTAGGCAGATTGCAACCAATCACCTTCACAGCAGTGCGGATGATACGCTGCAGTCTGCTCTTGTCCTTGGCAGTGGCAGCAGCGTACCAGATGGTGATGGAGGAGGTGAGGATGGACTCAATGATGGCTGTGTAGAAGTGCACCATCATTGTCCTTGGCAGGTTGAATTTCTTCAGCGGCCGAAGGAAGTACATCCTCTCTTGTGCTTTCTTGGTGAGGGAGCTGATGTTCAGTTCCCACTTGAGGTCCTGGGAGAGGATAGTACCCAGGAAGCGAAAGGACTCCACAGTGTTTACTGGGGAGTTGCACAGGGTGATGGGGGTGAGTGGGGCTGTATTCTTTCTAAAGTCCACAACCATCTCCACTGTCTTAAGAGCATTGAGCTCAAAGTTGTTCTGGCTACACCAGGTCACCAGGTTGTCAGCTTCCCACCTGTAGTCCGACTCATCTCCACCAGAGATGAGCCCAATGAGGGTGGTGTCGTCCGCAAACTTCAGGAGTTTGACGGATGGATGACTGGAGGTGCAGCTGTTGGTGTACACGGAGAAGAGCAGAGGAGAAAGGACGCAGCCCTGAGGAGATCCAGTGCTGATGGACCGGGAGTCAGAGACTTGTGTTCCCAGCTTACATTTACATTACATTTATGCATTTAGCAGACGTTTTTATCCAAAGCGACTTCCAAGAGAGAGCATTACAAAAGAGCATAGGTCACTGATCATAACAACGAGATAGCCCCAAACATTGCAAGCAGCCAAAACATGAAGTATACATTGTGAAAAAACCAAATAAGTGCCAAGGGGAAGAACCATAAGAGCATGCAGTTAAACAAGTTACAATTAAACAACATGAAACTCAAAAAGTGCAAGAGTGTACCTGTAAAGAAGAAGACAAAAACAACAGTCAACAGTAAAATATTTCACAGTGAGTACAAGAATTTAAAACCGTCACAACTAACCAACAGGAGCAACAAGACTCTCAATACGAGTCATTGTGATCCTGTAGGAAAGCTTAACGCACTGCTTCCTGTCAGACAGGAAGTCTGTGATCCACCTGCAGGTGGAGTCGGACACGTTCAGCTGGGAGAGCTTGTCCTGAAGCGGGGCGGGGATGATGGTGTTGAAGGCAGAGCTGAAGTCCACAAACAGGATCCTGGCGTAGGATGCTGGGGAGTCCAGGTGCTGTAGGGTGAAGTGGAGGGCCATGTTAACTGCGTCGTCTACAGACCTATTAGCTCTGTAGGCAAACTGCAGGGGGTCCAGGAGAGGTCTGTGATGGCTTTGAGGTGTGCCAGCACCAGGCGCTCGAAAGAGTTCATTACCACACCGGACAGGGCGACGGGTCTGTAGTCATTAAGTCCTGTTGGCCGTGGCTTTTTGGGCACAGGGATGATGGTGGAGGACTTGAGACAGGCTGGCACGTGGCATGTCTCCAGGGAGGTGTTGAAGATGTTGGTGAACACCGGAGACTGCTGGTCAGCGCACTGCTTGAGGGTGGCAGGAGAGACAAAGTGTGACTGCTTTGTGGGTGTTCTGTCTCTTGAACAATCTGTTGACTTCTCTCTCCTGAATGGAGAGTCATCACTGTGGTGAGAGGGGGTGGGGAGTCCACTTGGGTGGGGAGGGGTAGTTCAGGACAGTCCAATTGTCTTTCAAATCTGCAGTAGAACTGGTTCAGGTCGTTGGCCAGGCGGGAGTCGTTAGTGGTGTGGGGGGCTCTGGGCTTGTAGTTGGTAATCTGCCTGAGCCTTCTCCAGACAGAAACAGAGTTGTTTGCAGAGAACTGTTGTTTTAGTCTCTCCGAGTACAGTTGTTTAGCCTCTCTCACCGCTTTGCTAAACCTGTACTTCAACTCCTTGAATCTGTCTCTATCCCCACTCCTAAAAGCTTCCTCCTTCTTCAGCCGCAACCTTCTAAGCTTTGCAGAGAACCAGGACTTGTTGTTGTTGAAATTCACCCTGGTGCGTGTTGGAATACAGCAGTCCTCACAGAAGCTGATGTACGACGTCACAGCCTCTGTGAGTTCATCCAGACTATTGGAAGCAGTCGTGAACATGAGGACTTGAGGTATTCTGTAACCTCTGACTGTCACCCACATGGCATGTTGCTGTGAATTGTCATCATCAGTGTCAGAGACAGTCTCAAACGAAAAAAAATCTTTCTTTGTGGTGGTGTTCAGAGGAGTAGACTCAGGCAGCTATGCTACTGCTGCTGGCCTGTCCTTTTCTAGTGCAAGGCACTCTGTGATTATCTGAGGCTGTATTTCTCGTCTCTTTCCCTCCCCTCTCACCCAGCAGAGTTTGAATTTTGGTAGGGTGACAGCTGCAAGCACTGCTTCTTTTGAGTAGTGTTGATGCAAATCGATGTTTGATTGCTTCAACAATGACAGCTGGCAATCCTTCTGTCATTGGTGACAAGTCACCCTGGAGGGACACCATTTTTTGCCATGAGAACCTCTAAGGTTGGTTGAAGAGTCCCAAAGTAAAATGTGTCCTCGCCCTGCAGAATGTCCAGTGCCACTGTGAATGGTTTAAAAACCAAACAACATTCCCTTAAAAACTGGTATTCTCTGTTTTTGAAACATGCAATTCCAACTTTTGTGCACAGATCATTCAGGTCGGAAAATGGAATGTCCATAACCCTAGCTATTGCTTCATAAAACGAATTCCAACGGGTAGTTGTGGGAACTAGCAGTTTTCTCGTGCTGACGTCTTCTATGTGCTCAGTGGCGATAGTTGACCGGCTGACTTTTCTCCAAAGAGCACTGCACTATTCTGTTAAGGATGTTGCATTTATATGAATATATTATTACATATGAATAAATAGATTACTACAGATTTAATTTACCTAAATACATGGAATTTTATTATTAGAAGTATTATTTTTAACACTAACCAGGGTGTGATGACAGCCATTTATCTATGTCGTTGGTGGAGATAAAATTCATTGTATGAGCAGCACATCTCTGGTGTGGGGGGAGAACAATATGATCTCCAGCATCATCGTCGTCTGCTGATCGAGAAAGCACTTCATTAAGGTCGGTGAATGTAACATCCTCATCCTTAACTCTCTTCTTCCTCAATCGCTTTGACACAAAGTTAGATCCATTGTCGGTTACTGTTGTTATTACTCTTTGTCCAAGTCCAAATGAGGAATGGATTCTATAAATCTCTGAGGCAATTGAATCAAATGTGTGCCGTCCTTTCAATCTCCGACAGGCGATGGCAGCTTTTTCTCACTTTAAAGGGGTCATTGACTGATTTTATAGGGTATTTCACACTGTTCCTTAAGGTCTCCGAATAGGGTATGTAACATTGGTTGGGCTGAAAATGGCCTGGGTGCTGTTCTATGCACCCTAATGCAACCCTGTGAAATAGCCCAAGAATGAAACGAGAGGGTTTCTCCCTTTTATAGTATGCTCATGAATATTTAGATGAGCTGTGCGCTGATTGGTTGGTTTACAACGAGCGAAGCTGCGGAGCAAAAACGCAACATAGCCAAACATGCATTGTGAATTGTAGATTTACATGACAACACAGGTTATTTATTCAAATGAAACACAGTCAGGAAAATTAATTAACATTGGCCCCATTGCCAATAAACTAAATCATCACACATTTTACTTATGCTAGATAAAGGATACGTTAGCATTGCTAACAACTGTTAGCGACGAAATCATACTTACAGCTTGCGGTTGTGATGAGCATACGGTCGGATGTGTATGTACATTTTGGGGCGAGACACAGGTACAGACCAGAGCCAAAAAATGTGGAGCCACCGATCTGACGTCAATTCGGTGGCTTTTTGGAAACCGCCCATTTTACAGCGGCATTTCAAATTGTGAGATTAGCATAGGAAAGAGGTGTCAATGGACTTTGAGGTTCACTGTATGTCCATTTTACCCACCGAACTGTCATTATTCAACTATGACAAAGTAAACTCGGTTTTGCAGTCAATGACCCCTTTAAGGTCGATTCGTTAATCCAATGAACAGTCACCCCCATTAAAATTAAAATTGTTAGCTGTCCATACATCTGCTGTAGTGGCTACATAGTCAATGCCATCAAAGGTTTTTCTGAGTTTTCTTTCCATTACATCGTAAGCTTTATCCAAGTCAGCCGTAAATTTATTTTGATCAGGTAGTAAATGCTTGCTTGCCAAATGATCGATATTTTGCTGATAAGTTTCCTAAATGCAGGCGACTCGACTGTTGACAATGGCCTCATGTCTTCCACAACATATCCAGCAATCAGTTTGTTTAACTCTGCTGGTGTCACCGCAAGGCCTAAATTATGCAACTTTGTCTGCTTGGCAGATGATGAACCAGCAGCCACTTGTGGAAACGGGTCGCCATCTCTCTTAAGGTTTAAAGTGGATTTTTCGCTAGCTTACAGCTTTGTTTCTCTGTGGACACTTTCAAGGTGTCCACAGTTTGAAGTGCTGTTTTTGGAAGTAGATAGTATTTTGTTGGGGCACAGTTTGCAGTTCACTTTGATGTTTTTTCCTATTTCTTCAATGAAAGCGAAATTGTGTGAATATTTCCATCCCAAAAACTTTACACGTTCTGTTGCCATAATTGCTGTTGTGTTTGTCTGCAGTGTGAATCAAAGTCAAACACTGCACCCAGAGGGCTATTGCACGAAACCAGGATAAGGGATTAAGCCGGGATATTCAAGTTATCCTGGAGAATTTAGCTTTGACTTGGTTGCACAAAAGCAGGTTGAATTAAACCCAGCCAAGTAACCATGGAGATGTATTCTTTGCAGCTAGCCTGCTCCAGATCAGGCTAACAGCCAGGATAAAATGAATCCTGGAGTCTCCTGTGTTAAATCAGCTGCCGCGCTGATCCGAAATTCCATTGTCTTCTGAATGTGCCATCCATCCATCATCTGCCGCTTTACCGGGGGTCGGGTCACGGGGGCAGCAACCTAAGCAGGGAGGCCCAGACTTCCCTCTCCCCGGCCACTTCCACCAGCTCTTCCTGGGGGACCCCGAGGCGTTCCCAGGCCAGCCTAGAGACATAGTCCCTCCAGCGTGTCCTGGGTCTTCCCCGGGGCCTCTTCCGAGTGGGACGTGGCCAGAACACCTCACCAGGGAGGCGTCCAGGAGGCATCCTTACCAGATGCCCGAGCCACCTCAACTGGCCCCTCTCGACGCGGAGGAGCAGCGGTCCTACTCTGAGCCCCTCCCGGATGACCGAGCTTCTCACCCTATCTCTAAGGGAGAGCCCGGACACCCTACGGAGAAAACTCATTTCGGCCGCTTGTATTCGCAATCTCGTTCTTTCGGTCACTACCCACAGTTCGTGACCATAGGTGAGGGTAGGAACGTAGATCGACTGGTAAATAGAGAGCTTCGCCTTTCGACTCAGCTCCTTCTTCACCACGACGGACCGATGCAGAGCCCGCATCACTGCGGACGCCGCACCGATCCGCCTGTCGATCTCACGCTCCATTCTTCCCTCACTCGTGAACAAGACCTTGAGATACTTGAACTCCTCCGCTTGGGTCAAGATCTCCTCCCCGATCCGGAGATTGCACTCCACCCTTTTCCGGTCGATAACCATGGCCTCAGATTTGGAGGTGCTGATTCGCATTCGGTTGCGAACCGCTCCAGTGAGAGCTGAAGGTCACGGCCCGATGAAGCCATCAGGACCACATCATCCGCAAAAAGCAGCGACCCGATCCTGAGGTCACCAAACCGGACCCCCTCAACGCCCTGGCTGCGCCTAGAAATTCTGTCCATATAAATTATGAACAGAATCGGTGACAAAGGGCAGCCCTGGCGGAGTCCCACCCTCACCGGGAACAAGTTCGACTTACTGCCGGCAATGCGGACCAAACTCTTGCACCGGTCGTACGGGGACCGGACAGCCCCGATCAGGGAATCCGGTACCCCGTACTCCCGGAGCACCCCCCACATGAGCCCCCGAGGGACACGGTCAAAGCCTTTTCCAAATCCACAAGACATGTGTAGACTGGTTGGGCGAACTCCCATGCACCCTCCAGGACCCTGCCGAGGGTGTAGAGCAGTGCTGGTCTTTCAAAGAGGGGAAGCTAATTTTCGGCCTACATCCTAAAATGTTTTTATTTAGTTCACCCCTACGACACTAGCCTAGCCTACTGAATGAATGAACGGACGATCTAACAAAACAATATTAATCAAGGAGGAAATGTGGAAATTAGGTTAAACTGAAACAAGGAACATGGTGTATAATTGTATGAAATGTATGATGAAAATTGGTTAGCAATTTCGCCAAGCAAATACCAAGAAATAGGTTGCTGCAGTTTGTCTTTCAACTACAGTTGCAAAATCCACAATGGGACTGAGTTTGAATAGCTTCGGTGACTTTTTGTAGTACAAAATTACTGTCAATCAAAAGGAGATGCAGTCTTTCGACAGACTCTCCAATCATCACGCGGAAGCCCAGCGTCCAGGCCAGCCCACTCCTCCATTCACCCCTAGAGATGCTGAGCGTCCGAGGCGGGACATAATCTCAGCATTCATCCAATGACCGTATAGTTTCGAAGCACTGAAAAAAACTGTTAAAAGCAGCCCCATTGAAGTCCATGGAAGCTGAGCTTCAACAGGGAAATGCACTGTGACGCTACGGGAATGTATGAGAAGGAAATCAGTCAGTCGACCTGCTAATATATGTAGCTGATTCTGAAAGAACTCGTCTTCGATATGAACGTGTTCTAACGCATTTAAAATGTTAACACAATAGTAAATATTTGACAATTAATTGTTTGAAATTTTAGGGGACGCTGAGCTTCCCTTGCAGTCTTAAAGAAATCGCCACTGGTGTAGAGCTGGTCCACAGTTCCACGGCCAGGACGAAAACCACATTGCTCCTCCTGAATCCGAGGTTCGACAATCCGACGGACCCTCCTCTCCAGAACCCCTGAATAGACTTTCCCAGGGAGGCTGAGGAGTGTGATCCCCCTAAAGTTGCTGCACACCCTCCGGTCCCCCTTTTTAAAGAGGGGACTTCTGAATGTGTTCTTATTTATTTTTATTAACATGCATTACTTGTCACTATTGCTGTCACAAGTTTGATTTTAAACTCTACTATTGCAGTTGTTTAGAAATGGTTGATGAAGTTGCAACGGTGATTTCAATGAAATCAGTAATGAGGACGATATACACTGCTCAAAAAAATAAAGGGAACACTAAATTAACACATCCTATATCTGAATGAATAAAATAATCTAATTAAATACTTTTTCTTTGATTCCATTGATAATTGATCATTTTTGTGTGATTTTTGTTGTCAGCACATTCAACTATGTAAAGAAAAAAGTATTTAATGAGATTATTTCATTCACTCAGATCTAGGATGTGTTATTTTAGTGTTCCCTTTATTTTTTTGAGCAGTGTATAAAGTCCCATTCAACAGTTTTTTACTGCACCATGGCATGCCCATTTCTGAACTAAGTTTTGGATGACGAAGCATTGATATTGAGACGTGCTTTCAGACGTGAGAGGTTAATACATTGTTTTACAGATATGCTTAAGTGTGGATTGAAGTCACTTCTTTTTCTAGTTTCTTTATCTCCAGATACAGTTTCCTCAGTGTTTTCTTCTTGATTTCAATACCAAGGTCTAGATCCTGGAGACTTTTACTGACAGCAATTCTGTGCATCTGCCAGCTCAAGCTTTTCAGATGTTGAGTAGAGACATCTGACAGTTTGTGAATTCCGTAAACCACCCATTGATTAGCACAGCCGGAATTGTGCATGATTTAGATTTCCTTTAGCCCATACTTACTATGTTGCCAGGCTGGCTGTCAGGCTGTAGCCTACTGCGTCTGGATCCTGTTACAAATATATATTATGAGTGCTATATAACGGACTTTTATTGTGTTAATTGTTGTGTGGTTTGTGTTGTATATTTTCATGTGATGCCTTGTTGCTGCATACAAATTGCCCTTCTGGAGCAAAGAATAAACTGAACTGAAATTACTTTTCATCCATTATGGGCTAAATATGCATTTCCATACGATTTACATGTTACCTCAGGCCTTCTGGAGTCCAGTGACAGTCTCCTCATCATCAGCTGCAGAAGCCCCTTCCCATACTGCAGAAGTTCCTTCCCCCTGCCATATTGAATAGACGTGTTATTGACAGTATGTGCCAAGCCATGTGCTTTTAAAGAATAATACTCACTGAATCTTCGTCTGGTGGCAGGAGAGTAACTGTGTCACTGGACACACAAGGCCTGCAAGTACCTTGTATGAAGAGGGCAGTTTTTGCAGGTGGTCAGTAGCTGTCCCACCCTGAATACCTTCCATCACAGGCCTTCCTTGGTTTAAAACAAGGGCCAATTCCTCAGCTGGGGTGAAGCCCCTCCTCCCTAGATCAAATATGTGAGCAGGCATCTTGTAAGTAATTTCTACATTTGCAAACTGTTAAGGCACTTACAAACCTGCAAAATATTTGTATATTTTATCTTGACTTGTTGCCAGGATTTGGTCCAGTCATGTTTGTTCTGTATGAACATTAATTGTAGAAAGATATTTAGGATTCGAGATTTGTGCATATGGTTGTAAAACATGTTCTTGCATTGTGAATAAGGGTTTGAAATTAGGCCTAGTTTTTAGGGTAAATTTCCCTCTGCTCACTTTTAAGGCAAAGTAGGCTAAATAATAATACATTTTATTTACATAGTGCTTTACATGGTAGGCTACTCAAACTACACTTTACAGTAAAACCAGCACATTTAGCACATAAACACAGATACAGCAATACAACCAACACATAAAACAAGTATATTAAAAGCAATTAAAACAGAGTGTACAACTTTCCAAGTAGATATTTTTCAATCCTTACGCATTCAGTTGGTCCGCGATTGTCTGCCAGGCTTTTCTCTCTGTTTAATAACAGCAGCCGTATTTCCTTTTTTGCATATTATATGCTTCACTATGCTTCAATTTCCATAATTAGTTGCTGCTCAGCGGGTGAAAAATATGCCACACATTTAGTCATTTACATTTAGTCATTTAGCAGACGCTCTTATCCAGAGCAACTTACAGTAAGTACAGGGACATTCCCCCCGAAGCAAGTAGGGTGAAGTGCCTTGCCCAAGGACACAACGTCATTTTTTTGGCACGGCCGGGAATCGAACTGGCAACCTTCAGATTACTAGCCCGACTCCCTCACCGCTCAGCCATCTGACTCCCACACGCGTCTTCTCCATTTCTGCAGCAGTAAATCTGTGATCGATACCATGGTCTATTTATGAAAGCCATGAAGGTGCATTTATCCCAACTATGTACA
Source organism: Thaleichthys pacificus (assembly GCA_023658055.1). Lineage (NCBI taxonomy): Eukaryota > Metazoa > Chordata > Actinopteri > Osmeriformes > Osmeridae > Thaleichthys > Thaleichthys pacificus. Next base: position 12,766,639 of record CM042874.1, on the reverse strand, counting down.
TCTGGATTGACATAGCGGCACCTTCTCATCCTGGTTTGGCAAACGTGCAACCGAATAAGCCGCGATGAGCGTATAACACTAAGTCAAGCTGCGCTTTTTCAGTTATCCTGGATTTCTTTATTCTACTTTTGTGCAATAGCCCCCTGGAAGTGTCGTTTAGGCAACAATCTGTATTTATAAGGCTATTTTAGTCTTTTGTTGAATTCATGCAGTAACTTGGACAATTAACGCAAGTTACTTAAATAAGTAACTGTAATAATATTACTCAATGTCAAAAACAAACGTGTTATATTACTTTGTTACTCACTTAAGTAATAATATTATGTAACAAGTTATATTATATAACGCGTTACCCCCAACACTGGTGGCTGATCACAAAGTATAGTCAAGACTTAACTGATGTAATGCAACACAAACGGCACCATCACTATTGGAACAGTTATTCTTGATCATATCTAGACTGGCCCCATTTCCAGCATCACTCCAACATCTTATCCTTGAGAATTCATGGTAAATTGCTAATTTGATACTAGATATTCACTTCCCAATTTGTCAAACCCAGTTGAAAGCCATTTGGTTCAATAGACTGTGATACAGTGGACCAATGAAGGTTGGCAGCAATATATAAGTGTGTAATGTTCTATGGAAAAGTGGTAGCTATTTGCAACACCAAATCTTAACTATTAAAACTATTATCGTAATTGCAATACACTGCTATTGCTCCATTGTTGTCCATGACAATGTGATTAACAGGAAGTGATTTTCCCTCAAAGTTCTGTCCAATCGATGAACGACCTGTACAGCCGCGTATCATTTGTTTACAAACTTTGGTTCACTTAACACAGGACCGTATGAGTACTAACCGGACCTAGTGAAAAATGCCACAAAGTAGCAGCTCATCTACTGATTCGGACCAAAGCAAACGGACTACTAAAGCCCCCTTAGACTACTAAATGGAAATAATTACTTTTATTAATTTGTACAGTTACACATTGTATTTAAGGTGCTTATGACCCTTTCATTTTGCGCTGTCAACATTAATATTCTGATGGACATCATCAGAACATGAACCCCGTTGATGATATTCTTATCAACATCTGGCTCTTATGTGCATTTAGTAAGCTCACCAACAGTAGCCTAAAGTAGTAGCCTTTAGTGTGTCTTCTGCTTGCATGTATGTCTATCTCGCTCTTTGTTAATAGACAAATAGCCTACTGTTTATAACTAACTGACTAATATGTTGGCTGGCCAGCCACTGCCATCATCAATCAGTTTTTATTTTATTTAGACATTGTGTAATGGTTTAAATTGATCGGATATATTTTGTATCTGTGTAAACACACAAATGGCCATTTGTTACCAGCGTAGTGAAGCTAGGTCTGTAGCTCAAATGACAGCCTACAATTAACATAGTAAAATCTTAACATGTTTGTTCATACAAATATAAAAAATAGTATGGTGTGATTCATAATCTTGTAATCAAATTTGCAAGCGGCTCGTGGAAATATCGACCAAATGCTAAAAGAATTGCTAAATATGGAGCTTCCCCGGGCCGACCACCTCTGACTTCCCAAGCGCCACCACTACCAACTACTCCAACGAAAAGCTAGCAATTCGTTGACGCGGGTGGCCTGTTACATACTTGAGGAGTGAGTTTCACCACACACCGGCTACACACGGTCCAATTTGATAACCTGGGCTTCAAAAGGAAAATGGCTGCGCTTCCTGGTGCTTCGCGGCTCTTTGCAGCATGTGTGTCCCTGCTGTAGAGCTGCGTGTCCACACAGCAAAACAAATTGCTTCATTTCGCTAGAGCTATCAACAGTTCTTTGCTCTGGGGGTGTAACAAGTCAATTTGGAATTGTAGTTGTTTAAGGTTACTGTTGTAGTTCATATGACGGGTGTAATGGCCAAGCATGCAGACTTTGGTCAGATAAGCGTGTAGACTAATGTATTACACAAATTTATGGTAATATTTAGCATTTCTGATAGCTAGCTAGCTTCAGCAATTTTTTCAGTAACATTCGCTGGCAAGCTAGTGTGTTCTTTTGACTGCTTTACTAACGTTATTGATTATTTTAGCCAACTGTGTGCTGAACATTAGTCTAGCTGAATTTAAATAGATTTTGATAACCACAACCCTTTTGAACCAACAAACAGACATACACGTTGACGTGTATAAACGTTTTATTATATCCCTCAAAGTCTCTACAAATATATTGCTATGTTATGGATAGCAATATATCTACAATGGTACAATCTACATGGTCACCGTGTTTTGACGCAGGTGGCCTCTTACATACCTGAGGAGTGAGTTTCACGGTTCTCACTCAGTTACACCACCATTCATCATTTTTCTGTTCAGGATTTTTTGGGCGGGGCTGAAATAGGGCTGGGTGATATGGACCAAAAGTCATAGCTCGATATTTTTGGGCTGAATGGCAATATACAATATATATCTCGATATTTTTTGCGTGGGTTAAATGCTCAGTTGTAAGCCAGCTACATGTGAGATGTCACACACATCTTTATGACATTGATCAAAATAAAGTGCAACTACAGGGTCTCTCTTCCTGTTTGAGTATACCCAAAGCTGTGTAAATATCAAAATGTACATAAAAATAACATAAATATATGAACCAAAAAGTCACACCTCTGACAATACTTCTTCAGTTCCTAACACATTAACTGACTGATTGAAAAAGTAAACATACATGTTATCCTTTCCTGCTGAACAAGTTACACAACTTAAATATCAAATGTTACCACAGCAACTGAAAACCCTCTCAGAAGATGTGCTGGTCGCTGGAACACAAAGATACTTATTTGCCAGGCGGCTCAGTGCTGGAAAGAATTTGTCATATTCCTTCCACCACTTGAGAGGATCTGTATCGCTCTCTACAGAGGCTGACGCCAAGTATCTTGAAAGTTTGTTTTTCAATAGCCTGCCTCTGTGTTAAATTGGTGCTGGTGGGTGGTGTCCTTTTCTTAAAGAAGCTTCCGAGTGTCGCCTTCTTACCTGATGGTGACACAAATGCCTGGTCTGCAGGCATTGCCACAGTGGGCACAGCTGGGTCAGGCTGAAAGCGTCTCTGAACAGCCAGCAGAGACTCTGCCTCCAAGACAGCTTTTTGCTTCAACAGGTCGATCTTGTCACTTGAGACGTACTTTGTTTTGAACCTTGGATCCACAAGTGAGGCCATGTCCAATAGGTCACTGGTGGCTGGGTCAGCATACTTTGTGTTGAGAAAATCCACAGTGGTAGTCTTTATGTATTCAATTAGCGCAGTATCTTCCTCATCATGTGCCAGGATACTTGTATTGAAAAGATGAAGCACAGGTCTGCCATATGAGAGAGTAACAGTCCTCACCAGACAGAGTATCTGTGAAGTCCTGAAGGGGTTCAGTGTTTCCTCTATGTTGATTTTGCCGTGGTGGCCCGCAGTGATTGTTAGAGTGCATGTCGGAGAATAGCACGGACACGCGCTTCACACCGCAGTTGAGATTGCGTGTGTGCGTCCTTGAGAACTGTAAGTCGTAACTTATGTTGTCAGTTCATTTAAGCCTGTTATTGTATTAGTCTATAGTTCTTGCTCATTTAAATTAAGTTAACTGGTGATTTTCGTTGTTAGTATTCTTCCCTGGGCTAGCTAAATTGCACATGTCTGTTGATTCCATAGCGATTGCTGCCTTTGCTCACGTTTGCATTGTAAGTGTATTATTATGCTGAAGTAGTTTTAATTAATAAATAGTGTGTTTATTGTTATTATTTGCTACAGAATGCTTAGCCTATCAAGATCGGATAGACTCTAGGAAAGGTTTGAGAGCCTTCTGGTTTTTGAGCTTTGTGTAAAATAAACATAGCCGTTTTTCAATTGGTAAAACCTTGTCTCGTGCAGGTGATGTCTTTTTGTCTCTTAATTTTTCAGCCCCACCCTTACGTTTCTTAGCCTGGTTTTCCATTGTTATTCTTCTCCTGGTGCTCCCTATGGCCAGTCCGCTAATGCGGGGCTGTGCCGCGGTGGTGGATTTTCAAGTCATATTATTTTAAATTCTCGTGCTGTCAGGGGGTGCTGCAGCACCCGTAGTTCCCGCGGCCATGGCCCCCGCCCCCCGACTTTTCATCGCCAAAGATCACTTTTTTTCTTAGACTATATGCATTATAATTTTTTCTTTATTTTTCTGTTTCTCTATGTTCTTGACAGTGCCTGACGCAATGCACCCAATTTGTTTATTTTTTTCAATTAACCACTCAACAAAGAGTCACTGGGTATTATTATGTAAAAATCAATGTGTAAGTAATTGCCAATGGTACAGCAGTTCATTAATAAGTCAACAGCCAACAAGTGTCTACCTCACTCACCATCATCAGCATCTTCACTATCCCCTTCACTAGTATCTGTAGTAGCCCTACTTTCTGGTATTTGTTCTTGGGTGGGGTCTGGCTCTGTAGACAGCAAGGACAGTCAGTGACTTAAGTAGACTTATAAATATTTCATATCTTATTTAATTTCATATTGCTTTTGTACACATTTATGATTATATTTTATGGAACAACCGATTAAGAACTAACATACCCAGTCTTGGCATTAACATAAAAAAAATCTAAATTGGCTTATCAATGCCAAAGCTCTAGAGAAACAGCTTCTCTTTATTATTGTATGAAGACGGCAAGCTGTAAGATTTGCCCCTGCTTAACATTAACAAGACTCATGTCAACAGGCTACCATAGCAGTTAAGTTTTAGTAAACACTCATGTAAGAATGGAAAATTGTGTTCTATACTGCTACTGGAATTTTTTGACAGCGTATTATAACTTTGGAGAATTATAACCTTACTGATCTTTTCTGTGGATGATATTTAGTGGATAATTTTGTAATGTCAGCCTTGTCAGGCGATTATTTTACACTGCTGACCACACGTAACGTTAAACGTTAGTGTAATTCGGTTAACGCAGTAATGGCTAAGCGCTAGCTCATAACATTATTCACTCCAACATCGTAACGTTGGACGAGGCGAGCTATGCTATTTCTCGTGAACCACAGGGTGCCATGTGCAACTAGCTTAACACTCTCACCTTTCTTCGAAAACATATCGCTGATATTCTGGGCTCCTGATGTGCTCCTGGCCTCTCTTTTCTTCCTCTCCTCTCTTTTTTGGCGTCCCGATTTGTTTCTGTTTTGGCATTGTCAGTTCTCTATTGATAACCAGCTGGCTGCTGCTGCAGTTCGTGAGCTAAAACGTTACGCGCAAATTTTCAAAAGAGCAGCGAACCATGGACCAAACTATTTTTTTAAAGAAGGGTGTCATTGCTCGGAAAATATAAACTTTTTTTCCCAATTTTGCTTGATTTTGTGGCTTTGTTTTAACTCTGATGCATTAGTATGAGTATTAGTTAGGTTTATGCATAATAATTTAGTCATAGAAAGGGAAGCCTACATAATAGGCTACTGGGATTTTTGTGGGCCCCCCCTGGGCTGTGGGCCCCTAGAATTCTCATCACCTTTCACCCCTAAACGACGGCCCTGCATTTTGCTAACTGGCTAGTAACTGGCTACCAGCAGGCATAATGTACGATTTAGAAGTTTTAGCTAAATAGCCATCTTCCACAAGCTAACTAGTTACTGAACTACTATAGGTAAACATGCACAGGTTTGTGACGTTGTGACATTTGTAACTGTGGCTAGCTACCGTTAGCTGCACATTTAGCCAGAAAAACTTAAATTCTTTATAAACAATGTAATTTAAATAATAATAAATGATATAATAATAAAGTAATAAAAATGTATTCGGGAATTAGACAAAGATTTTGACACTGTTCATGCATGTCTATGTAGTGCAGAAACTGAGGGGTGAGTTTGGATGTAAATAAATTAGTAATATTAATGATGATGATGGATATCTATCTAACAATGGGGTGCTGAAGCTCACCTAAATAAGAGTATTGTAGTGGAAAGCACAATGGACATGAGAAACAAAACACACTTTACTTTTCTTAAATAGCAGGCATTATGTGAATCCAGTCACGGAAATTATCCTTAATTACTTAACTTTTTAACTTTGTTTCAAGAAATGCATACCCATAAGGCAAAATATTTTTAATGAACACTGAATTTATTTTAAGAGCATTGATGTTCTCTGTTCCAAACAGCTTGGAACACCTTCCAAATCAATTTAAAACTGGAGAAACTTGTCCAAATTGGTGTTTTTAAATGATTGATGTAGGATTTTGTACTGACTCCCTGACCAGCAAATGTTTTAAAATGTTTTATGATTTTCTCTTATTAGACATGTTGCAGTTTTTCAAGTTGTAATTATGTAACGACTTGGTGCCCAGTACGCTCCCGAAAAAGAGAATTTAAATCTCAATTAACCCTTACTGATTAATTAGAAACTACTAGTGAACATGTGTCTGGGTCAAAAATTACCTACAACATCTTATACAGATTATATAAAGACTTTCAGCCATACATCAGTGTGCCCACTCTTTTGTACACAAGGTCATAACCCTAAATCATGAAAAATAAAATACATAGAAGTTAAGCAGTATTTCAACTCAAAAAGTGGAAATTGACCCGTCACATAAAAGAGGTTAAAACAAGTTACATTTGTCAAAGAAACTCCTTGCCATCAGTTAGGCCTTGTTTGCTGGGGAAGGTAAATGTGCAGTGCACACACGTAACACAAGCATTAGGTAACTCATTCAGTTTAGATGGAGTTTTGATTTGAACAAACTTTGAATGTAGCTTAGCAAATGTTTTCTTGCAGTTCTCAGACAATTTAATTGATCTATTCTTGCGTTCAAATTGGAATCCAGTTTAAATATTTGAATACTTGTCCCCATCCCTTCCAGAGAGACCATAACCACATGAAATGGCTACCAATGTTGCTATTTGCTCAAGCCATGTAGTCTTAGCTCCTTCCTGTTTGAGTTATCAATTAGATGTGATTCTACCATTTCTTCGCACATACTAGTCTGAGGAACTCTTTGTGGACACTTAAGAGTGTTTGAAAATCACACTTGCAACTCCAACCTCTACATCCTCATGCCAGTTCACATGGTAGAATCTGTGAGAACATTGGCATTATAGCACGCACCTACTTGATATTTGGTAGGGCCTTGTTAAGTCACCATACACATGCTTAGATTTTGAGGTGCAGTAAGTTGATAATTTCTTGATGGATCAACATTTTGGCAAGACAGCAATAATGTATAAATGGCACATGATGTATTAAGTAAACAAGAAAAGCATTCACAAGAAATGCTATCACCCATCTTTACAGATGTCTACAAAGGCCATGTTGGCACGTTGTTTTGACCATATTGTATGCCTCATAAAATTATTTTTTGCTGAAAAACTCATTTATCAACTGCTCAAATTAAATAGAGAAATAAAAGACAGGACAGAAGTACACAAAATGACCCAAATCTAACCTTATGTCTGCACGTGCCCAAATAACCTGTGTGTCAGTTGCAGAGCTGAATTTGTGGTTACAAGAGAGGAGGCGTAGAATGTGGCACCACAGTGTAAGGGAGAGGAAAGTAAGGGGGATGATTCCACTACTGGTAATACATTTGTCTGTGCTGTCAACTTCCAAAATGTGGAAACACTTTCAGGGTCATTCTGGTATCCATTTTAACTGAAGATTGGAAACAGTTTTGCAAAGGACTTTCCAACCGGTGCCCCGAGACATTTATCTGGACTGAAATAAAAGAGACATGAATATAGGTTAACCCTAATTTGTAGTGGAGGTGGTTTTATGTAGATCGACACCCTATTCTAAAGTGGAGAATTGTTTAAACATTTATAATAGTAATTGTATCTTGTTCTTGAGTTATGTGCTTAGAAGAAGTGTTTTTACAGGTTTGGTATTGCTCAGTGGTTGAGCTTTTGACTGCAGTTCATGGTGTGGCAGGTTTAAATCTCCCTTCTGTGCATCACTTTGAATAAAAGCACCTGCTAAATGAACATTAATTTGTTGTTGTTATTATTATTGTTATTATTATTATTACAGATGTTGATGACCATTTTTATTTTAACAGTAGAATCAAACAGAATACTTTCTATTAACACTGCGCACCATGATGTCTTCTGGTCAGTGGTTTACCATCTGCCTGCCTGCCTGCTGGCAGGCAAGTCACATGGGGTTCTGAAGTACAGACTTATTTTGGTCACTCAAATTCCAGTTCTTTATGATTGGTGAGTGAGCTGTTGAGACTGCTGGCAAAGGCTGCTAAATCATGTTTAGGTTGTGTGACTGTAGGCATTTGTGTGTGGTTCAACAGGGCCCCGTTCGTCGTAAGGGTTGTAGCTAAGTTAATCAATTGTCCCTTTAGCCCGTTAACATTCGTCAACGGCTGATCCGCATCCAAATCATGTGGTTAATTTCAACCAGGCTAAACTTATCAGGGAAATTGCACGTGCACGTCCTACTTCAAAAGGCAGGAAAGGTCGATCACCAAAACCGTGATTTTCTAACGGTATGATGGCGTAAAAGACGAAAGAGAGAGCGGTGATATTCTCGCCATCCGAGCAAACTATTATAATGAGTCTCTACGAAGACAATAAGCATATTATCATGGCTAAGTCAAACACTGCCACCGCTGCCAGAGCAAGACAGGCAGCTTGAAATCCAGGTTGAACAAGTGCATCGAAATCTGGCTGAATGTCTGAGGTGGATATGCGAACGACAGCTGACTCAGTGTGCGAATTATACAATGACCATCTATTGGTCATTGTACTAAAACTACTAAAACTATAGACACTATTGTTTGTAGTAATTTCTTTCTGAAATAATCTTGATCTTTACAAAATTAGCAGAGTACCATATCTGACGGTTCATCACAAAATAAGGTTGTTGGAAATCTCTCCAGATTCTGACAAGCAATGAGACAGACAAATGAAGCTATCTTGCTTGATATAGAGCTAGCGATAGCTAGCTTTTAAGTTGGTGGTTAACCATGTTTCTATCATTAACATTCTTGTGAATATTCTACAGCTAATTGTCATTACAAATACATTCGTGACATATTGTTGGGGTATTAGATAGCAAACTTGCCTTTCTTGCACTTTCTCACGACGCAGAACGCACCGCTACACTGAGGTGATTCAACTATCTTCTGTATTGCACACTGCCTGGTCACTCGCGCGCGGTGTTTCTTGAGTTTTATTAAGCACTGGTCACTCGCGCTGTGTTTATTGAGTGAATTTTGACTATGGCAGTCAGTGTAATAGTGTGTGATATTCCCTGCCATAAAGTCAACATTTCTGTGTATGGCCAACCTGTTATTGAATGAATATGGTGACTATATTGTGATATTTACTATTACAGATAAGAACGATATATAAATGTATCGACCCCTCCGACCTGTGGTTTTTACCTCTTTTGGGGGGGTCCGAGCCTTAATCGGGGGGGTCAGACCCCCCCAAATCCCCCCGTAATTCGCACACTGAGCTGACTTGTGATCATCAGGGTCTGCATCTTAACTAGCAAACCATCAGCGTTCCGCGCCCACTGAATCTGAATTAAAATGTGACGAGAAATGGGTAGTGTAGTTGCTGAAAATGTGCTTATTTTATTGATGAAACGGCTAATTTGTAAATTTGCTCCGACTTTTCGATAACCTAGCTAGCGTCGCAGTGCAGCGCCACCTACTCTTCTGGTGGTGAAATGTTTTCAGCACCCACAGCGAAGTACTATAAATTCAACCAATCCGTCCGACTCCGTCCGTCTGTCCATAACGGAGTCGGAGAAGTAGGCTATAATTCGGCCTTTAGTGCCGATTCAAATTGTAATCCTTCAACACAGCGACCTGTTCTCCACAAACTAAGAACACAGCTTTGCCTTCAGTAAACAGATACTTAGAAGTACATATCTTGTTAAAAACTCTACATTCTATATCAACCCAGTGTTTCCTCTATGTTGATTTTGCCGTGGCGGCCCGCCGCGGTATCAGAAATAGGGCTGTACAAAAAAAATATTTAGGCAGTCTATCAGCAGTGATTGTTAGAGTCCATGTCGGAGAATAGCACGGACACGCGCTTCACACCGCAGTTGGGATTGCGTGTGTGCGTCCTTGAGAACTGCAAGTCGTATAACTTATGTTGTCAGTTCATTTAAGCCTGTTATTGTATAAGTCTATAGTTCTTGCAAATTTTAATTAAGTTAACTGGTGATTTTCGTTGTTTTGTATTCTTCCACTGCTAGCTAAATTGCACGTCTGTGGTTCGATAGCGATTGCTGCCCTCGCTGACATTTGTATTTTAGGTGCATTATTATGCTGAAGTAGTTTTAATTAATAAATAGTGTGTTTATTGTTATTATTTGCTACAGAATGCTTAGCCTATCAAGATCAAATGAAGCAGACAGTGTACATGCTTTCGAGTACCTTAATCGATCCGCTAGGCTACTGACCATTTATAATAAGTTGTTACGTCAATTATTAATTGGCAGCATTTATGCCATTTAGAACATACTTTATGAGTGGAAGGTGTCTTTAAGTAGCCTAACCTTATTGCTTTAGGGGAAATATGACGAAAATATGTGCAATATTACATTAGCTATTAGACTATTACATTAACCTGCTCCGAAATATAGGGTTAGAACTTTGTAGGAGCTCAACCAAGTCCATGCCTGCATACCACGACGCGTCCCTGAATCGTTTTATCAAACTTATGTTATCTGAACTTGTGGTTGACTACACATCAATTAATATTTCAGACTGAATTTATGTTTAGTACAAGCTAACCTACTGCATATCTTCAATATCACACCTTTTCATATATTATATGAAAGTGTTCAGTCACGTGGGTGCAGCGAACAGGATGGGTGCGTCTTGGGATCCCTCCCGCTATCTGAAGGCATATTCAGTTTTCCTCTTTATTACCCCTGTTTGTAAGACAATTTTTTAGCGTTCATCGGGAAATGGTAGAATGTCAACTTTTCCCATATCAGTGACGAAAAATTTAGGTAAACATGGCTACATTGAGATATTTTAAAAACCCAAGCCGTTTGACCATGCGGAAAATCCCACCGCCATCTGAGCCGGAGGATAACAGTGCGTTCACACTGCAGCGGAGCGGGCGGCGCAGGGCGTCGGCTTCCAATTCATTTTCAATGAAACCAGGCGTTGACGCTCGCGTAGGGCATTGTGGGAAGCGAGCGGAGCGGAGCAGAGCGTTGAAAGTTGGATTTTCTCAACTTTATGTAAATGAGGAGCGTGAAAACGCTAGCGTTGGCCAATCGGATTGGTTGGTCATGATAAACATTTCTAGGTTTCACAACTTCAAGATGGAGGAGAAACTTTTCGTATGTGTCTGCACACCCAGGTTCTGTTCAGAACAAAGTTACTAATGTGACGAGCCTGAATTTAAAGATTACATTAAACTAATAGTGCATGGTTGCCGATGTCGTCAGTGTTCCCAGTGTGTTTTTATAGCCTTCTTTTAAATTCAGTCTCGTCACATTACGTGACTGTTCTGTGCCACTGCTAGCTCGCTAGCCCAGCTTACAAACAACTGGTTGAGTGACCGGTGGCGTAACATGTAACGTTATTCTACTGTAATCTTGCACTAGTGAAAATTCGGTACACTGCAGTGTGAACGCACTGTAACGGGGCGTTCACACTGCAGCGTTTTTTAACGCTCTGCACCGCTCGCCTTCCCACAGTGCCCCACGCTCGGGGGCGTGTTAGACAAGTTAATACAGAGTTGTAGTTCTCTAAGGTCACTGTTGTTGTCATGGCCAAGCGTGCAGATTTGGGTTCATGTACTCACAATATCGATCAAAATACCGAATTTAACTAGTGCAAGATTACAGTAGAATAACGTAACATGTTACGCCACCGGTCACTCAACCAGTCGTTTGTAGGCTGGGCTAGCGAGCTAGCAGTGGCACAGAACAGTCACGTAATGTGACGAGACTGAATTTAAAAGTAGGCTATAAAATCACACTAGGAACACTGACGACATCGGCAACCATGCACTATTAGTTTAATGTAATCTTTAAATTCAGGCTCGTCACATTAGTAACTTTGTTCTGAACAGAACTGGGTATGCAGACACATACGAAAAGTTTCTCCTCCATCTCGAAATTGTGAAACCTAGAAATGTTTATCATGACCAACGGTTGCTACGTTACAAGAAACAAGAAACCAATCCAATTGGCCAACGCTAGCGTTTTCACGCTCCTCATTTACATAAAGTTGAGAAAATCCAACTTTCAACGCTCTGCTCCGCTCCGCTCGCCTTCCCACAGTGCCCTACGCGAGCGTCAACGCCTGGTTTCATTGAAAATGAATTGGAAGCCGACGCCCCGCGCCGCCAACTCCGCTGCAGTGTGAATGCCCCGTAAAGCTTTGGAGGCCGCTGACAGCCATGGAGACCAAACAGCTAGTCTCGAATTGCTGTTGCTTGCTGAAATCACCAAAATGAGTTCAACTTTGACGAATGTAGCAACTAATGTTTTTGCTATAAAACAAACAACTGCTGAGTTAAACACGACAGTGACAGTCATGCAGGAGAGACTAGAAGAGGCGGAAGAGCTTAACCACTGCGTTGGCAGGCAGAACATGTTTTGAGGACCATTGTCATAAAATAAGGGGCAAGTAGGTAGGATGAACTTGGGTTGTTACTAAATTATTTGTGATGCGGGTAATCTGATTACAATACTTTTTCACCACTCATTCAAGTAATCTTAAAGGAGTGGCAATTCTGATCAAGAAAATACGTTTTGTTCTGTTGAATACAGTATTGGATGAAAGGGGGAGTATAGTGTGTATTGAGGCCATAGTGGAAGGTAAATGATTGGTGCTCTGTAACATCTATGCACCAAATGAGTGATCCATCCTATTTCTATAATGTGTTTTTTGGGAGGTACAGAGGGCCGTTTGATTTTAGCCGGTGATTTTAATAAAGTTATGGACTATATTGGTAAAAAATGGCATCACGCCAGAAAGTAAATCATTGTTTTTCCGTTGGGAAAGTGTTACAGGAATGTCTGGTTAAGCAACAAAATGTGCTAAGCCTGACAGTTAGCCTGCCCAGGACCAGGTTGGTTTCGCAGCACAAGTGGTCATAGTAACTAAGTTTGAACTACATTGAGAAAATATAACGTACACAAGTATTCACAGCCTTTGCTCAATACTTTGTTGAAGCACCTTTGGCCGCAATTACAGCCTCCAGTCTTTTTAAGTATGATGCTACAAGCTCGGCACCAACATTTTTTGGGGAGTTTCTCACATTCTTCTTTGCAGGACCTCTCAAGTTCCATCAGGTTGGATGGGGAGCATCGGTGACGTTTTCAGATCTCTCCAGAGATGTGCAAGTTTTGGCTCTGGCCGGGCCATTCAAGGATATTTACAAAGTTGTCCCGAAACCACTTCTTTGATATCTTGGCTGTGTGCTTAGGGTCATTGTCCTGTTGGAAGATGAACCTTTGCCCCAGTCTTAGGTCCAGAGGGCTCTTGAGCACGTTTTCATCAAGGATGTCTCTGTACATTGCTGCATTCATCTTTTAGTCGATCCTGACTTGTTTCCCAGTTCCTGCCGCTGAAAAGCATCCCCACAGCACGATGCTGCCTCCACCATGCTTCACTGTAGGAATGGTATTGGCCAGGTGATGAACGGTGCCTGGTTTCCTCCAGACATGATGCTGGGCATTCAGGCCGAAGAGTACAATATTTGTTTCATCAGACCAGAGAATTTTGTTTCTCATGGTCTGAGAGTCCTTCTGGTGCCTTTTGGCAAACTACAGATGGGCTGTCATGTGCCTTGTACTGAGGAGTGGCTTCCGTCTGGCCACTCTACCATACAGGCCTGATTGGTGGAGTGCTCCAGAGATGGTGGTCCTTCTGTAAGGTTCTTCTCTCTTCACAGAGCAATGCTGACCATCGGGTTCTTGGTCAACTCCCTGACTAAGGCCCTTCTCCGTCGATCGCTCAGTTTGGCTGGGCGGCCAACACTAGGAAGAGTCCTGGTGGTTCCAAACTTCTTCCATTTACGGATGATGGAGGCCACTGTGCTCATTGGGACCTTCAATGCTGCAGGAATCTTTCTGTACACTTCCCCAGATCTTTGCCTTGATACAATCCTGTCTTGGAGGTCTACAGACAATTCCTTGGACTTCATGGCTTAGTTTGTGCTCTGACATGCACTGTCAACTGTGGGACCTTATGTAGACAGTTGTGTGCCTTTCCAAATCATGTCCTATCAACTGAATTTACCACAGGTGGACTCCAATCAAGTTGTATAAACGTCTCAAGGATGATCAGTGGAAACAGGATGCACCTGAGCTCAATTGAATGTCATGAATTATTAACCCAAATCAAGTTGGTTTTATGAACAATAGGTCCTCTACGGACAATATGAGATAACTGTTTCATCTTATGTGGTCATTGTGAATCAATGCAATAGAGGCTTCTTAGTTTGCTTAGTTTGTTTAATAGATCACCGTGTGTCTCACTTTTCATGCGTCCCGCGAACTTCCGTATAACCCCCAGTATATGCGCAAGCGCATTAGACTACCGTATATAACATCTCCCCCTCTTTTGAGTGTTACATAACATCATAGGAACACATTGTGGGGCGGCTGTGGCTCAGGGGGTAGAGAGGGTTGTCTGTTAATCGCAAGGTTGGCGGTTTGATCCCCAACTCCTCCTAGGTCATGTGCCAAAGTATCCTTGAGCAAGACTCTGAATCCCAAGTTGCTCCCGATGGGCAGGCCGGCACCTTGCATGGTAGCTCGCTGCCGTCGGTATGTGTGAGTGAGAGTATGAATGGGTGAATGAGAGGCAAATATTGTGAAGCGCTTTGAGTGCCGCTAAGGTAGAAAAGCGCTATATAAATGCAGTCCATTTACCATTTAACACATTAACTGAAGATAGCTATTCAGACAGCACATAACAGAAACCAAGATTAACTCAAATGAACTCAAATGGAGACATTTCAACATTCACTGGTCTCTCTCCAATCAACCAACAAATAAACATTATCAACATAAATGGCTGTACAACTTTCTTTTTTCACAAATCAACATTATCACGTCAATGTCAGTACAACTTTTCTTTTCTCTTCCCCCCCCCCAAAGGCCATATGATCTGCACTTATCTACAGGTCAAGCCTTTCGACTTGCTTGCACCCCCGTCCAGATCTGGTCACAGTCTGACCAGGTAGAGGGGTTGTGGGTGTAGCCACTGACTGACAGGAACAGTCTCTAACATGGTGGCTCAGTCAGAGTGTGTCTCTGTCCCTGTGATCTCCCCGTGCTCTGCTGGGATGGGCTGGGGAACTGGCACTGGTTGGAGGTGACTGCGGTTCCACCGCAGCTCTGCTCCATGATGCGACCTGATGACGAAGGATCTCGGGGTGGTGCTCTCTCTTGAGATCCCCGCTGTCAAAGACCATGACACTCCTTGAACTCCCAGTGTTTCCTCTATGTTGATTTTGCCGTGGCGGCCAAGGTATCAGAAATAGGGCTGTACAAAAGGCCGTCTGTCAGCAGTTACTGAGTGCATGTCAGAGAATAGCACGGAAACGTGCTTCACACCACGAGCGGGCATGTGCGCCACTCAGCGTTAAAGGGAGAGAAAGAAAAAAGAGACTGCCGCTGTCCGGAGGATAACTAGCCAGTTGAGATCGCATGTGTGCATCCTTGAGAACTTTAAGTTGTATAACTTATGTTGTCAGTTCTCTGACACTGCATTAAGATAATCTAATCAACCTTTAGATGCGTGAGTTCTAAATATTTCCGACGGTCCCCACAGCGCAGTTGTTAAACGGAAGCTAGCTAGCTTTAGTTAGCTTCCGTTACCTAGTTACCTAGCATAATACTTGTAGCACTGTTACTACCTGCTAGTGTTACTTGTTACCCTCCTCATTAGTACATTTTGAAGCCTAACTATAGCGTTTGTCATATAGTTTTTGTCTGTCGGAAAATATGGGGGGGGGGTTGTTGTTCCGACAGACCTGCCCCCACTGCAAAAAAAAATCCTAAAGGAAACACTGACTCCGCAGTTGAAAATTGGGGTCCATTGTCGCTCACCACCTCATCTGGAATGCCAAACCTGGCGAAGACTGTTTTCAGTCTTTGGATAACTTGTGCACTCGTTGTCGAGGGCAGCTGCATTATCTCTAGAAACCTGGAATAGTAATCTGAGATCACCAGGTAGTTGTGGTGGTTGTGCTCACAAAGGTCCATTGCAATTTTCTTCCAGGGTCGCTCCGGAAGCGGTGTGGAGATGAAAGGTTTCTTTTGTTGTGTTTTTTTCAGTTCACAGCACACCTGACATGACGTCACAAGCTTGTTTATCTCCGTAGAGAGTCCGGGCCACCACACAGATGAGCACGCTCTCTCCCTACATTTAACTAAGCCCTGGTGCCCTTCGTGAATTTTCTGAAGGATCTCACCTCTCATTGGCCTTGGCACGACAATCCTGCTTCCTCTGAGGACAAGGCCATTGTGTTTTGATAGCTCTGATTTCACTTGGACGTACCCTCTCGCGTCCATGGGCACATTGCTTAAGTGTTCAGGCCATCCCTTCTTCATGAGCTTCACAACTGACAGCAGTTTGGCGTTGGCTCCTGTCACCATTCTGATTTCATCCATCTTGCTTGTAGACGCAGGGATCCCCTCTACTACACTAGCCACGTAGCATGCCACCTCACTGTGTGTGTCTGTCTTGCTTTTCCCTGGAGCATACTCTGCCACTGGATTGAATCTCATGAGTCTCATGAGAAGATGCTGACATCGTATAGGTACATTGTCCAGGCTGCGGCTGTTAATGAGAGGCGCTTGTAGTCAGTGATTAGCTTGAACTGCTCCAGTCCATTGAGGTATCTGTCGAACTTCTCGCATGCCCATAACACCAGCCAGACCTTCCTTTTCTATTTGGGCGTAGTGTTTTTCTTCTTCAGTGAGGTGTTTGGAGCAATATGCCACAGGTTTACACTGCTCCCCGTGGAGCTGAAGGAGTACACCCCCCAATCCATAACTACTTGCGTCCGCTGACACAGCCCCGTGGGCTTGCTCAAGTCGTAGAAAGCGAGTACTGGTGCAGTTGTCAACAGTTCCTTGATGTGTTCAAAAGCTGTTTGTTGTGCGTGGCTCCATATCCATGTATTGTTGTCCTTCAGGAGCTCGTACGGCGGCTGTCCTACCGTTGAGAGTTCGGGGATGTATCTTCCGAGATAATTCACCATTCCCAGTATCCTTCTCAACTCTGGCATGTCTGCTGGTGGTGACAGCTGCCGAATAGCTTCCACTTTGTCAGGGTCAGGCCGGATCCAGGACCGGTCAATGAGATGCCCGAGGAATCGCAGCTGACTCTGCCTGATTGAGCACTTCTCATGATTGAGCTTCAGACCAGCTGTCTTTATGCGCTGCATTACCTTCTCCAGGCGACCATCATGCTCCTCTTTTGTGGCCCCATAGACCAGAATGTCGTCCATGAAGACCTTGACACCCTCCAGCCCCTGTAGGGTCTCCATCATCTTCCTCTAGAAGATTTCCGGTGCTTTGTGATTCAGAACGGTAGCCGCTTGAAGTTGAATCTGCCAAATGGCATAATGAAGATGGTGAGCTTACAGCTGTCTGTGTGCAACGGTATCTTGAAGAACCCACTGGTGGCATTGAGCGAAGAGAAGACAGTGGCCCCACTCAGCTTTGTTGTAATCTCATCAGTAGTAGGCAGGATATACTGTTCTCTTTTCACAGCCTTGTTCATCTTCTTGAGATCAATACAGATGCAGGCTTTACCTGTGCTCTTCTTCAAGACTGGCACCATGGGTGCACACCAGTCCATGGGCTGTGTCACCCTCTCTGATGCCATTTCCTTCCATCCTCTGGAGCTCCTCCTTTACCTTTTGCAGCATAGGGAGAGGTACCCGTCGTGCTGTGTATACAGCATATGGCTGAGCGTTGTCTTGCAGCAGTATTCTCACCGGTTCAGTCTTTAATGTGCCATGCTCGCCATATGCCTGCTGATGTCCTCTGTCGCACACCGTTTCATCTACTCTCCTCACTAGATTCATTTCCACAGACAACGGCCTGCTGAGTAGGTTGTTGACAGTACGTCTGTGGATGACATATGCTGTGAGTGGGTGAGTCTTTCCTTTGTAGGTCACAGTGCTCTGGATCTGTCCTATGCACTGCAGCTCGCCACCTGGGCCGTCCAGTGGTATGTCTGCAGGTTCCAGTGGTCTTTTGGGGATGAGTGAGTGGTAGGTCTCCTCGTGGATGATGTTAACATTGGCCCGTGTCAATTTTGAAGTCCACTGGTGTAGAGCCTACCAGCAACTCGACGGCCCATTGCTCTGGTGACCCACTTACTTTACTCACAGCCCCAAGAAAGTACAGGTGCATCTCAATAAATTAGAATATCATCAAAAAGTTTATTTATTTCAGTAATTCGATTCAAAAAGTGAAACTCCTATATTATATAGATTCATTACACACAGACTGACATATTTTAAGTGTTTATTTATTTAAATTTTGATGATTATAACCGACAGCTAATGAAAACCCCAAGGTAACACTTTAGAATAATGGTCCGTTGTTAACGAGTAGTTATACAGGAAGTAATAGGTAGTACTACATTAACACCGAATGTAATACTATTAACTAATATGGAACCAAGGTTAACTAAGCAGTAAGTAATAGCTAATTTACTACAAAGGTAGTTCCTTGGTAGGTATTTGGTTATTACTAAATACATATATCCTCATTGAGAACTACTTGTGAACTATGACCAATTAAGAAAGAATAACCAATTAATTACTAATCACAAAAGTAACTTGTCTAAAAAGTGAACAATTCGTTTTTTTTTACTCTGAACATGGTCATAACTTTTCAGAAGCTTGTGCCTCAAATGGGTTCTTTGTGGAAACCAGTTTATGAATATTATATCCCCCCAAATACGTTAGCTACAGGTTGAGATTGTGACAACTCTTACCAAAGGATGGACGTATGTTCTCTGTTTATTTCCAACTTAAACATGGTATAATACAAATAATGATAATTTGTTTAACATTTTTTATAATTGTGAAGTGATGCTGACACGCTCATGATTGGATTAGTTCACTATTATGAGCTCTTGAGTGTCAGTTCAATGTCTCAGACTAAAAAGACCTACCTTTATGTTACAGTAGCCACCTGAGGAGGACTTCTCTTTAGGATATGAATATAAACATTGATGTTCTCTTGTCAAAAACAATTTGCATCCTGCATTTATGTTGCGATAAGCGCAAAACCACATCTTCCAAATTACAATGCTTGTTAGAATATCACTAGTGCCTCACAGAAATGTATGCCTGTACCGTATGTGTATAAATATAAAATTAGACTTGTGAAAACCAGTATAACTCCTCACTAATTACTCAAGCATTACCTTGTCATCCTGCAGGAACTACTTGTGATGTGGACCATTATTTTAAAGTGACAAACATGTTAACTCCTCACTAATTACTCAAGCATTACCTTGTCATCCTGCAGGAACTACCTGTGATGTGGACCATTATTTTAAAGTGACAAACATGTTAACTCCTCACTAATTACTCAAGCGTTACCTTCTCATCCCGCAGTAACTGTAATCTGGACCATTATTTCAAAGTGAAAAACATGTTACCTCGCAAGATCTACAACATAAAACAACTGCAGATTGGGTAACATTTTTTTTAATTATATGCACTGGAAGATTTCGATGAAATCGTAAAAGAAAATCTTACATAATGCAAAAATGCACATGGGCATGCAAGAATAAAGCACTTTGTAAAATATGTCTGAAATAAACATTCTTTATTTGGCCCAATGATGAAACCTAGAATTTAAACAAAAATTCTGTATTTTTTTATGAAACATTCAACACATTCAACAAACGGAGTCAAACATAATGGCTAAATAAGTATTAAGTAAGTAACGCTACATGGCTAACCCTAACCCAAACCAACGTATATAGGCCTGTACTCACTCTGAGTCTAGCATTGGCCACTACTACGAAATACAACAGCAACGCAATTCCAAAGGGATGAAAATGATGAAGGAAGAAATAACAAATGGCCCAATTCAGAGAACAGGAACATGGCCCAAAACGCTAGCCACAGTTGTTGCTAGCTGTAAAGCCAGGCTAGCTGTCGACTAGCTTGTAAATAGTCCCATTCATACAAACTGTAGGCCTATATTATTGCAATCGAAATTCGCACTAATTCCACAATTCGAAATTCGCACCAATTCTAGCCTACAATTCGAAATACTGGATATTTACCATCCATAAAAATGTGCCAAATGATTTCGCGCTCCAAACTCACTAATTGACGTTGCACCAGAGTATAGGTAGGCCTATAGGGAAAACATGACATGGACTTCAGGACAAACAGTTTTCGGTAAGCCAAGTCGACTGGATTTGGAAAATGGACCGGTCGGGATTTGATATTTTCTGAGCTGCAGAAAGACGTAATAGCAGTCACGTCGAAATTGCCCGCATAATCATACAGTATGATCAAATATTGGGGAGGACGTGTCCCATAATCATACAGTATGATCAAATATTGGGGGGAACATGTTATAACGTTAATATTCATAAACTTGTTTCCACAAATAATTCATTTGAGGCACAAGCTTCTGAAATGTTATGACCATGTTAAGAGTAAAAAACCCACAATTGTTCACTTTATAGACATTACTTTTGTGATTAGTAATTCATTGGTTATTCTTTCTTAATTGGTCATAGTTCACAAGTAGTTCTCAATGAGGATATATTTATTTAGTAATAACCAAATACCTACCAAGGAACTACCTTTGTAGTAAATTAGCTATTACTTACTGCTTAGTTAATCTTGGTTCAATAATAGTTAATAGTATTAAATTCGGTGTTAATGTAGTACTACCTATTACTTCCTGCATAACTACTCGTTAACAACGGACCATTATTCTAAAGTGTTACCAACCCCAAATTCAGTATCTCAGAAAATTAGAATATTGTGAAAAAGTTCAATATTGAAGACTCATGGTGTCACACTCTAAACAGCTAATTAACTCAAAACACTTGCAAAGGTTTCCTGAGCCTTTAAATGGTCTCTCAGTTTGGTTCAGTATGCTACACAATCATGGGGAAGACTGCTGACTTGACAGTTGTCCAGAAGACGATCATTGACACCCTGCACAAGGAGGGTAAGACACAAAAGGTAATTGCTAAAGAAGCTGTCTGTTCACAGAGTGCTTTACAAGCACATGAATGGAAAGTTGAATGGAAGGAAAAGATGTGGTAGAAAAAGGTGCACAAGCAACGGGGATAACCGCAGCCTTGAGAGGATTGTGAAACGAAGGCCATTCAAAAATTTGAGGGAGATTCACAAGGAGTGGACTGCAGCTGGAGTCCGTGCTTTAAGAGCCACCACGCACAGACGTATCCAGGACATGGACATTTGGACAAGATTACATCCAGCAGTGTTATTTGCGCTTGTACTGAGTGATAATTGTTCCATAAACACCTTGTACAATCCAACTCAAATTTTACATCAAAATTCAGCGCTGTCTCACCATCAGATTGTCCACTACCGGAGTGCAGGAGGGGAGATGCCCCGACTGCATGGAATACAGGATAACATCACTTATCCTACCTTTAGATAACTGCAGAACACAGCGTATAACTAAATATATTTCTTTAATACTGTGCAAATATATGTCAAAAACTGGAAATACAGTCGTTAAGCTCCCGCGCAATCGCTACAATCTACATCCTTGTTATCAGTCCAGACTTTAATAGACTACTACTGTTCATAACAAAACACTTTTGTTTTCAAATTGTATCTCGACTCGGTATCACTGGCACAGTTGACGCCACTCGCACTGTTTTTTTTTAATTGGTGATCCACCGGCCACCCAATTATGTCTGGCCTCCACCAATAGGCTAACAGCGTCTGAGAAGTTGCGCTTTTTAGGTTTTTTTCGCACCGGTCGCCATGATTCACTGCAAAGAACAATCGCATGCCAGGGTCAATAATATACTGGATTAGCATTCATGAGGTGCTTTGCATTGACCATTTATGGTTAAAATTGGGCGTGTTCAGGGCGGGGTAAAATGCTCATTCCCGTACGCACACTTGTGGGTAATCTGTGATTCATAAAGGGAACATTGTTTACAGGTGTGCGTATGCACAGTTTTATAAATCAGATTTTTGGGGGGGCGTACGCCATTTTAGGCACACTTTTAGTAAGAATCCTACGCACAGTTTTATAAATGAGACCCCTGGACTGTTGCTCAGTGGTCCAAAGTTCTCTTCTCAGATGAGAGTACATTTTGCATTTCATTTGGAAATCAAGGACCCAGAGTCTGGAGGAAGAGAGGAGAGGCACAGAATCCAAGTTGCTTGAGGTCCAGTGTAAAGTTTCCTCAGTCAGTGATGGTTTGGAGTGCCATGTCACCTGCTGGTGTTGGTCCTCTGTGTTTTCTCAGGTCCAAGGTCAGCGCAGCTGTCTACCAGGACATTTTAGAGCACTTCATGCTTCCCTCTGCTGACCAGCTCAATGGAGTTGCGGATTTCATTTTCCAGCAGGACTTGGCACCTGCACACACTGCCAAAGGTACCAGTACCTGGTTTAAGGACCATGGTATCCCTGTGCTTGATTGGCCAGCAAACTTGCCTGACCTAAACCCCATAGAGAATCTATGGGGTATTGTGAAGAGGAAGATGCGAGACAAGTAAAGTGACTTCTTGTATCACCCCCATTGTCTCTCCTTGCATGCTGACTTGAGAAGCAACGTCCTCCGACTGTCTGACTGTCTCTATGGTCAGCGCTAGCGTCAGGTCCTTCGTCAGCTGCAACTTCCGTGAGACACCTTTGTCGAGTATTCCAATGACGATTCAGTCGCGGATATTCTCATCTCGCACCGAATTCGCAATGCTCTGCCAGTTCGTACAAAGCCCTTAAAGTCTCAGCTTTCTCTCCCGGTCTTTGCACGCGCAGATGGAAACATGCACTTTTGTGTATTACATGCCTCCTCGGCACAAAGTACTCATCGAACTTTCCAAGCACCCTAACAAAATAATCTCCATGTCCATCTTCAGTAAATGCAAATGAACTAAAAATGTTCTCAGACTGCATGGCGCCATCTTCTTTGTCCAGCTTGGTGGCGGTTCTGAATCTCACAAAACGCTGCTTCCACTCCAGCCATTTTCCTGGCTTATCGAAGGAAAAGTTTGTCGGTGGATTGAACTTTGCTATGACTCCGTTTTCACTTCTGAGACCATGTGAATCAATGCAATTGAGGCTTCTTAGTTTGCTTGGTTTGTTTAATGGATCACAGTGTGTCTCAGTTTTTATGCGTGCCGCGAACTTCCGTATAACCCCCAGTATACGGGCAAGCGCATTAGACTAACGTATATGACAGTCATATCGATGAAAAAACACCTCAGCTATAGCAATCTCTTTCGACGCTGAGAAAGCTAGGGTGGAGTGCACTCAGGCTATTCAATTAATTGGGACAAATCTGAGGTTATGCCTCTTTCAACAGTGTGTACGGCTACTATGGTAGAGAAGTTTAGAATTACATATTTAGGAATTAGGCTGTCAGAATTTGGAGGACATGATAACATTAAAACTGACCCATTGTTATCAAAGCTTAAAACAAATCTGGAGAAGATTATATTTACTTTGTGGGGTAGGATAAATGTTAAGATGGTTGTGGCTTCCCAGATAAATAATATAATGATGATTCTGATTAATATACCTATCTTCTTTTTTTACATTGACAGTGTAATGAAACAATTGTTATGGGAAGGGAAGAGGCCGAGGAGTAAATTGAGCAAATGTAGTGCCCCAAAAGACAAAGGGGGGTTGGGCTTCCCGGATTTCAGATTATATCAGATGTCCTTCACAATGGCTAAATTAGGTAATGTCTGGCTCCAGAAGGAACATATAGATTGGATGGAAATTGAGAACAATTGTTTTTACCTTTTACCCCCAGGACAGATTATCTCAACTGTCTGATGATATCACATCCACATATTACTGTATATAGAATTAGATGAGACATGGCTTCAAATCCCATCAGGCTGTGGTAAATATATACAAGAAGCAAATCGAAAGTTAATTCAATATAAAATACTCCATAGTTATTATTTCACTCCGTCAAGACTTTACAGAATGAAGCTGATGACTGATGACCTGTGTAGTGTCAGACAGAGCAGGGAACTTTCCTACATTGCATATGGGACTGTTTTTGTCAAGCCATTTTGGTCTCAAGCCATGGATATTGTAAACCGGTGGTACGGATCTGAAACACCAAAATTATGCTTACTAGGTGATCCCACCCAATTACCTAATGCATCCAAAAGGGTAGTCCAGGTCATCATGGTTGGTATTTGTAACTGCCACTAGAATTATATAAAAATATTGGAAGTTGTGGAACACGCCAGAATTTAAAGAATGGGTGAATATGATGGTTGACAATGCTTCATTTGAATCCATGCTCAGCAGAATAAGTGGTGGGAAAAAGGGGCAAATATATCTCCATGGATGGAATTCTGGACACACATTAAAAAAAGGAAAGATTATGTTTAGTGCGGCTAAGGTGGTGACCACCATCTAACAAACCAAATATGGGACGATTACCAAGTTTGTGTGGGACAATGTGGATCATGTTACCAACACTAAAACATAACCTGAAACTGTTATATAATGTCTGTCTAACTTAATGAAAACATTTGTATTATGCTTTGTTCTTTAGTACCTGCCAGAAAACACCATTACACCACAATGTAACATAACATGTCTTTATTTTACGTCATTTAAATTCAACATGTCTGAGCCCAAAGGCAGCAGGCATCATGGAGACAACTATTTCTGAAACAGTTCTGACCAAGTCAAACTAAAATCCAACAAAATAAATAATGAACAAATAAAATATAAAACAAAATTCAAATTAGTTTATTCTTATATTAAGAATTTATTGAACCAAAAACGTTCATATTTTTAGAAAGGTCTTTACTAAAAGAAAATGTTCTAGTTTTTATTGACATTATGCCGCCTTGTAAAAGTTTTTATTTACCGAATTATCTATTTGTTTTCTGACAGGGAACACATGGAACGAATCACCGCTCCACATTTTGATTGACAGCCGTCACAATCTATAGTGACCGTGTTTACTCCTTTCTTTTCATCCATTGAATAGGATTTAAAAAACGGCTGTTGTATTTGTATTTTTGACGAAGCGCTGTTAAACATAGGTGAAAAACTATGCCGCAAAAATAATAAATAAAATGCTTTCTTAAAAGAACGCATGTACGTTTTCTTAATATGATAATTGAAAAACCAACAGACTGATAAATGCGGGACATTTTCTCAATCCGCGACGTGTGGGACAAGGGGTGAAAATGCTGTGCGGTACAACGCAAAGCAGGACGGGTGGTCACTTTAAGTGCGGCCTAGTTTTCTGTTATTATTTTGGGCTGCTTTATACACGTATGTATGATGATTGCCTAAACCTGAAACTAATAGGATGTTTTGTTGTTGATATAAATTGTATTGTACCATGCTTTTCAAGCAAAACTATATACATAAAAAAAAAGTGTTCAAACATTCACTATTTTCTACTATTGGCAACACAATTGACTACGATTGAACTACTGTGATCGAAATAAGGCACATAGCACACATCTAAAAAGAACCGACAATCCTAGTCTGTCGTATAGTTTATTTGTGGCCAATTTGGATTTTATGCGTTCCAATATTTTTTCTTGATGATGTACCCCCTACACTTCAGGCCTTTCTCGTGAAAATAGTGAGTTCTCATTGGCCTTTACAATATCTTCTACACCCATAATGCATTGAGAACCGATAAACAAAAACTGAGGCCTTCTTGAGACTTTGGGGGTAATTTGGATACAAACATGTGTTACAAACTAATGGCACCCCTGGAAATTCTTATGAACAAAAAAAGTTATTTTCCTTTTTACAATAGATTAGATCATAGATAATAGATACTTTTTAAAGTTGATCAGTGTGTTTAGGATCTTTCAAGCAGTAATCCATTACTTCCTGTTTCACGGGTATAAATATGAGGTGACACGCAATATTCCCTTATTCATACATTAACATGTGCAATCACTTTATTGCACTACATTTTTATATTTTCTGCATTTTATATTTAAAATGGTAAATTCCTTGTTTGTGCAAACTTACTTGGCGAATAAATCTGATTCTGAAAGATGATACACAAATCAAATGAGGGAAAAGTGTGTTGAGCTTCACAATATTTATAGAAGTAAAAAATGCTACTCACCTGAAAATACCCAAATCTACCCTTAGGGCAATACTTTAAAAGTTCAATGCAACTGGAGCTGTTACAAACTTGCCTGGACAGTGAGGAGGATGTTAAGAGATCACTATTGGAGAATTACTGGGGAAAGTAGAATCTTGAGGTCACCAAGTCTCCAAAACTACCATTAGATGCCACATCCATGCTAACAAATTATTTGGAAGGCATGCCAGAAAAAATGCATTTCACCTTCAAGTGCCTGTAGTTTGCTATACGCTACTTGAGCTTTGATTTGAACTGTATTCTAAGGTCAGATTATTATTTTGGTACTTTTTGGCAACATGCACTCATGGTGGGTTTGCTGGGGAAAAAATAAAAAATTGGCTGTACTGAAAAGAGGTGATCCCCACTGTTAAGTATGGTGGAGGTTCTGCAATGTGCTGTTTTTCCTCTAAGGGCCCTGGAAACCTTGTTAGGGTACATAGCATCATGAACTCCATGAAATACCAGGACATTTTAACTGAAACTGGGGTGTCGTTGGATCTTTCAGCAGGACAATGATCTTAAACACACATCAAAATTGATACAAAAATGGTCAACTGAATACAAAATCAACCTTCTGCATGGCCATCTCAGTCCCCTGACCGACCCCCCCCCCCCCCCCCCCCCCTTACAAGAGAGGACCTAGGACCGTGTATGATCTGGAGAAATACAGAATCCTTGCTCTGTATTCTTCAACCTTATTAGATGTTACACTAGAAGTCGGTGCTCTTTTATTTGACAAAAGAAGGCTACAAAATATTACATGCAGGTGTGTCAATATTTGTTACACACATGGTTTTGTTCAAAGTAATTCTTTGTTTCAAAATGTTTCTTCAGTTAAAGGTTATATTGTTTAAACATTGTTTAAACCCTTTTTAATCATCATTACCAAGGGTGCCAATAATTCCGGAGTTGACTGGAATAGCTGCCACTATTAATATACAAGCTTGCTAAGCTACATCAGTCCACATGGAAATCATCAAAATAATCAACATATTACATTGCAACAGTGCAACACAATGCAAGCAAATTTGTTAAAAAGGATTTATAAAATCGTTCCAACCTTAGTTTGATTAGTTGAGAGGCGTGCATTATTCAACAACACACCAAATGTCTCTTTACAGTTCTACTTAAATGATTTCTTCCCACATGGGTTAAAAAGGCACGTGTTTCTTAACATGCTGGCAAAATTGGGAATAAAGAATTGGGCAGTCCTTACAATCATATGAATATTGATTCATATTATTTAATATATCTATAAATCAAGCTGCAAAGTATCACCATTGTACAAACCTGCTGCTAATATGAATTTCTGTCGTAAGTTTAAATAAATGAATACCCTAAAAGGTTTACCCAACATTGCAGTCCAAAGTCCCCCCCCAAAATATTTTTGTATTCTTTCATGCATTCAAAAATACATTAGATAGCTGGTTGCTGCTAGCCTGGGTGCCAGCCGAACTTAGCCCCGCCCACAAAATTTGAGGTTGGGAAGTTCAGTCTGGCATTGCTCCGTTGGGGTGGAACTATGCCCGCACCAGAGCTGTTCGGTACCAATCAAATTGTCGGGGCGGGCTTTATACGATGATGGACAGATGATCAACAGTAACATAATCAACCACGTCACCAAAGAGCGCTTGGGTTGAGAATGTGGCCTGGGTTAAAAAATGCTGATCGTGTTGGTAAGTATTCTGTGTATCACCGGCAAAAATCGTTTATACTCACCTTCTTCTACTTCTTCCAGCGTGCCTGCAGTTGAGTTCTGTTGACAACAACTATGCGTCGCTTAACATACGTCACATACTACTTTGCTCTGATTGGTTGTAGGTCTATCCAATTGAGCGAAGAGGCATTTTTTTTCCTGGTTCGGTTGAAACATGCCCCATAATCACAGCCCAATGGAGCAGTATCAGACTCATATTCTGAGTAGAATTATGAGTATGACAACGTCAGGCTAGGTTGCTGATATTGCGCCACTGAAGAATAGAGTAAATGTTCACAAGAAATTATTTCAAACTGTATTAAATGATTTATTTTAGCGTAAATGTGAATGGCAGCCTAACAGGTCAGTTACTTCTTACTTTGGTCGACAAATTGTTTTGTGTTTGTTGTCGTAAGCCCCATAAGCAGGTGTTGATATGGTAACCAATTGTTACTAACATTTCTGTGTTTAAATTGTCAGTTAGAAAGGTTGTGAAACTTACGCACTTTAACATATAAAATAGGTATGGCAAGGCAAAGTTCCACTGGAATCGAAAATACAACTTTTTGAAAATGCATTACGTGCTTATGTTTCTAAAGAGGTCCATCTTGTAATTAGATAAAAATCAACCATTTTAACGTTTATAGTGTTAAATAGTTCTATTTTAATTCTAAATTCCAGGATAGAGTGAGACTGATTGGTGTAAACAATATATATTGCATTTCTCAGAATGTGAATTATTCTGCATGTACACCTGGATTAAGTGTCAGACTGGGGGTACAAGTGGACCTCCAGCTACCTGATTTAGAGCACCAACATTTCTTCACTTTTCCGTTTTGATTGCAATGCTTTTTAAAATATTTGGTTAAGGTTTCTTCATGTTGTGAGCTCTTTGTCATTAACGCAACACAGGCTGAGTAGTCAATGCAAACTCAATGTTACTTGTTGCTAGGCTTGAGAAGTGACTGGAGCAGGCTTGTTCTAGTAACGTTTTTTCTTTAAACCCCCCATCACCCCTCCCTAAAGTGGGAGAACCTTTACCCCTACCCCACCCCCACCTAGTTTCAGGCTGTGGAATTAGCTCAGGGAAGGTTTTATGGTCACAGAGATGTGAGACTTTGTTAGAAAACCTTTCCAGTATTTTGGACATATAACCCCAGGGGGTGGTGTTGTGTGAAGAACTGCATTGCTTTCCTAGTTTTTAGAAATGTCACAAATATATATTTTTAACAGTTTAACATATTTGGCTACATGACGTAATGCTGATAACTTGGTTTTGTGGATAGAATTACTTCTAAGTTAGTTAATGGACATATACTGAATGTTGATGGTGGTGTTTGGTTGTGCTGCAAAATATGAAAATTAATATTAGTATTTATTAGTATTTGTTGTCCTATTCATCCCCATGGTCTGTCTGTATGATCTGTTGCCAACTGTCTAATTTAGTCCTACTGTTGCACCAATGTTGCCTTGTCTGTTTCTCACCTGCCTGTATCCTCTGTTCATTCCTGCCAGTCAGTCTATGTCTTAATTGTGGTTGTTGTCTGGTGTAAATAGTCTGTGTCTTGCTTTGTGTTCTTGTGCTTTTACATTTTTTATCCTCTCTGATTCCCTATGTACAAATGCCCTGCTTGTTTTTCTTCTGTATGTTGTACTGCTGTAGCTGTGTGCCGTTATGCTTTTAACCAGATTTTTATTCCATAGCCCCCTTCCCCTCTCCCTCAAAAAGCTTTTGCTTTTTGCCAGGACATCTTTGAAAATAAGAATTTGTTCTTAAATGATTCTGCCTGGTTAAATAAAGGTTAAATTAACAATTTAAAAATTATATTTAATTGGTTGTACAAAGAATGTATGCTTTTTAGGAGTGCATGTAGAAGATAGGCTGGGAACACAGAATCCTTCATGTGAGTGTGACCATGCACACAGCGCCACTTTCAGGGGCACTTTTGATTGGTTTGCTTTAGTCACAGCCTGTTGGCACCGTTGGTTGTTCCTGGCACGTCGCTGAGTGCTTCGCTGAGTCACTCCGTGCCGACAGTCTAGAAATGTTGAAGTGGGAGGGACATTAGCAGTTAGGAGGGTGTCGTTGGCCCTGGGGACAAGTACCCCGGCCAGTGTGTAACACATGGACACCACAGCAGTCGACTGGCTGTCATCTCAACCATAAGTTTATGCATCTTCATCCAGCAATCTACTCTCTTTCTCACCTACACTTTCAAATTGTCTCTAATTGACCATCTGTCATACTATTTATTTATTTTTCTAGAGTTCATGTACATCTCTCTCTTTCCTTACTTAATGCAACTATGGGGGAGGGGGTTTGGGGTTGTTGGGTACAGGCACCCTTGCTGATTGGCCAGGCTAGGTCCTCCCTCTGTTCTTTAAAAGACTTTCTCATACCGTGGTCACTAAAAAGCAACAGCCCTTTTAGGCTGCACTGGTTCCTCTGTCCTCGTAACCTCCCCAAAATACTTGGGGAAACTAAGAAATAACACGTTGAAATATCATTTTGTGGCGCTACTGAGTAAGTATTTCATTTTTTGGAGGTATTGATACATACTGCTCAAGTTTTTGGCTGATGTAAGAACTTACTTTTGGTGATTGTGGGGCATGGTTTTACACAATTTGCCTTTGAGCTCTTGTAAAGTGTGTTCAATTTATAGCAACATTTTGTGAAGCCCACTGTGGTAATATCTTACTTTACACAACATGAAAAGTGGAGTTCTATCTATAGAAATAATGTATTAATGAAATAGAATTAATTTGACTTTTAAATTTCTAATAAATCTACTTTATTCTTTATATAAACTTGTAGCCTCAGTTTCAGGTTGGGAAAGGTAGGATTTGGTGTTAGAACACCACTTAAATTTGCATGTGAATAGCCACTTGAATGGGTCCGATCTAAATGTCAATTGGATATACTATAGACACTACATCAGAGTTGCGAGGTGCTCTGCCTTGTTATAGTGTTAAAGGAAGAGGTGTGATGACTGGTTCAACAGGTTCTTCAATAGTGAAGTTTTTACACACACAAGTAGTAAAATGTTTTTTTGTTAAAATAAGCACTTATAGCTTTACACTTGAAGGCCACAGTCTCTTGAAAGTATTGATGAACTGCAGTGTGGCTAGTGAAAGCAATGGATATTCACACAATTAAGCTTTAGCAATATTCCATTATCAATTTAGTTAAGACAAACTGGTGTGTTAACATTGACAGAACAAAAAGACAAAAAATCTGCTGAAATATTTCTGGTAATCTACCAAAGGAATGTGAATTATGATAAAGGCTTCAATGTTTGCCAGCTTCCCTAAACGGTAAATGGTTATATGTTACTGTCCCTTTGGACATGGGTCACAAAGTGTGTTTTAGTATCCTCAGTAATTAGAAAATTAATGATATTTAAAGATGTACACTGGTTAACTGTAGAAATGGCATACTGTGATCATCACGTGAATTGATTATTAGATTGGGCCTAATTTCTAGACCAACTTCTCTAGAAATAAGGTTGAAAGTCCAGATGTCATGGAAAGCAGGTTTTGTTTTTCATCTTTTCCATTGGTCTATATTCATTAAAGTATGCACATTTTCTCTATACTAGAGAAACCTAGTCAAAGTCTGTTCTGTGTGGGAAAACTGCATTTTTGTCATTTTTCTGTTAAATAATTTAGAAGGTCTTTATTCTGCCCAGTGTGTCTTTGCTTATTATGTAATCTGCATAATAAGGGATGGACATACATAAATGTTCCCCCCCTGTGGTTGTTTGAGGGATTGCAAGTGGTGTGGCCATTTTAAATGATTAAAACGGAATAGAACAGACCACTCTTTGTCATGCCAATGGAAGTGTGGGGGTAGACCTCACAACTACATAATTATTTGACCTTGGGCTGACTTTTTATGATAGTTATAATAAATCAGTCATAACATCTCAACAAAATAAAATTTGCAATATGTTTTAATATAATTTATTTTTTATCTTTGGGCGACTTCTCATTGTATCATCGGCCTGTGCACCACATTTTTCTCCTTAAGGTAACTTGTCATGGCCTTTGAACCAGAGTGTTTCAGAAAGTTTGAAAAATGTATCTTTTATAACAAAGACGGCTATATGCTAGTTGCAGTAGGTCCAGCCCGCTAGATAAGCACTGATGTGTATCGTGACCTTTCACATGAACAGTACCTAGTATCTTGTGAGGAATTTGGCAAACTTTTTTTCCTGAGGAAACTTACTGTGTAGTTAAATCTATTTCAACATTCACCAAAGAGAGGCTTTAATCATCACAGTATCATTACTAAAATAATACTAAGTAAATCTGGTAATTATGTTGTTCACTCAGATAATTGTAAGTTATTCAACTGGCTATACAGTGTCATAGCATGTGTATAATGCTCCTTTTCCCTCTCCACTATGCTTACAGGTTGTTGTCCACTTTTCAAATTGTCACCAAGTATTCTGACATACTGAAGGCCTGAAAAAGCCATGGACCGTATGGAGCTAAAGAAAGTCTGCACAGATGCAGATGATGACAGTACTGACAGCTTGGATGATCGATGCACAGAGCCCATTGACTCAGAGAAGGCCACCATCAATAGGTCAGAGCAAAGGCTTGCCTTTAGTGCATGCATTATACATTTATCCATCCTTTTTTATGTACAATTGTTTATAACGGTAGCTACTGGATCATTAACTACTTGTAGATTTTTCGCATTTAAGATCAGCATTTTTCGTTTATTTCTCAATGGAAAGATTGTGTACTAGTACTGACTTGAAAATTGATCCTTGCAACCTCAGATACCAAGACTGATATTGGTATTATAAATGCAGTTATTAATGTAAAAGACCACAGAAAATTGTTTAAAAGTGGTGCATGATAATTTACATTAAAGTATTGTACCGTTTATAAAATATTTCTGCAATGTATAATGACAGAATATTAAAATCGGAATATTCTTTAACAAAATCTTTTGAGATTTGAGTTACATTTTATTGACTTACTTATACTTATTTATAGTCAATTCCTTGATGATGGTGATGATGCAGAAAGCCAAAAGTTCCTAACCAATGGCTTGATGAAGAAGAAGTATGAAGAATATCATGAAGAATATGTAAGAAAATGTAGTCGAATGTAAAAACCTAATCTATAAACAATTCTCAACTAGATGGTTTGGTCATAATTTTGGACAATATATGATGGCTTTCACAATTAATGTTTTGTAAGTAAAATTGTCTCTCACACACACACATTGTCCTCTATGCAGCATCCGGGACACACTTCTTTTGGGATGTCTGTCTTCAACCTAAGTAATGCCATTATGGGAAGTGGCATCCTGGGTCTGTCCTATGCCATGGCCAACACTGGTATCCTGCTTTTTGTGTAAGTATGTGCCTAGGGAATACATTCAGTTGGTGTTTCCATAATCATCATTTAACAAGTAGCGGCCACTGTAATGTTTTTTTTCTTTCTAGCAGTCAAGAAGTTACTTTTAGTTGATGTGGATTTTTTTTAATGGCTGCATTTTTTATGTGATTGTATAGGAACAGAGAAGGGTTCAGGATTAGATATTCAACAGTTTTAACAATGTTACGGCTGTCCTCAGGAAGAGAAGTCCCCTTCCGTTTGTTTCTTCTCATATGTTGCAACGTTGTACTTCCTCCCTAATACCACTTTGGCTATTCTGGGATCCTCTGACATTCAGGAAGGTGGTGTCAAGTTACGCCCATATGATGTGGAAGTGTTTGGGAGAGGGGGTGGGGGCACTTGTTATGGTGCTTTTCCTTTGCATGGGACTGACTCGACTCTACTTGCCTTTTGGGTTTTCCACCAGGCAAACCTGGTATCTGGTAGTTTTTTTTGGTAGCACCTCCGTCAAGGTTTGAGATGAGACGATACCAAAAGGTGACGTGAAAACACTGCAGACTATTGATTGGTCAGAGAGAATTGCGACACGGACATTCTGCACAATTCCACAACTTATTTTATATAGCCAAGTTATTATAATGTCTGCAATTTGTTTTAGTTCACTGGACTACTTGATTAGATTCAACCCACAAAACCACGCAGTGGTCAATTGAGGAGGTTCAGAAGTTCCTGTTTGGCTGCCTACTAAAGGATCCAGCAAGAGTAGTGTACCATGTTAAAGATGATGTCATAGCCATTTCATGTGTTGTTGTTGTTGTTATAATGAACAGCTACTTTGAGGGAATAGTATAAGCAGTGGAAAACAATGTACCTGGTACCAATAGTGCATCGAGTTGAAGCGCTACCATGCTATGAAAAAGCAGCTTTCTCATCCCAGTACTCACTTGCTGTACTTGAATAGGTACAACAACTTTTGCTTTGTTGGCTGGCTATTTGTTGAAAGACAAATAGTCAGTTCTGATTAGGCAGTTCTAATAATTAGTTAATTGGTTAATTAGTTGTATTGTTTGTGTGAGACTTCAGTGGTGCAGGCTATGTATCTTTTTTACCTTGTTAAAGGTTACTTGGAATTTTCATCTATCACCAATAAGTATACTTGATATAAATAACACAAATAAAATTACACAGGAGTGCTGATTGAAGCTACTAATAAACTTGTTGACAGATTGGGCTAGTCAGACTGATGAAGAAGTTAATGACTTCTAGCTGACCTG
Source organism: Thaleichthys pacificus (assembly GCA_023658055.1). Taxonomy (NCBI): domain Eukaryota; kingdom Metazoa; phylum Chordata; class Actinopteri; order Osmeriformes; family Osmeridae; genus Thaleichthys; species Thaleichthys pacificus. Next base: position 12,732,015 of record CM042874.1, on the reverse strand, counting down.
ATTGCATTGTGGTCCCAAAGAGTGCCAAGCAACAGACCCAAGCATACTCGTGTTTGGTTGATGCAGGCATTAGGTGCATCCCTCCTGAAATAACTCCAGCAATTCCAAGATAATATTACTTCACTGAGTTAGAAAAGCTCAGATTATTTTCCTGTAAAAATAATTTACTATTGTTGCAGTTACTTTTTTCAGACTGCCTTGCATTATTTATACAGCAGTAGTATATTGACATTGTGTATCTACAATGGACACATACTTTTACTACTAATGGGAGTCAATCACCTGTAATGGGAATCATTATCATCATTCTGAATATGGTGGTAAGAGTTGTCGCATGTAATTCATGTCCTGGCTTTCTTACAGTGATCAACAATTCCATCCTATTTGATGTGCCAAATTGGCCCGTGGCATATCTACAAATACTGTGGGATAACTTTGGTAATTGTGGATAACCCATATGTAAAAGCAATATAAGCAGACAGTCAGTTGGTTTGTTTTGCGAGGTCCTTTGTTTGTTCAGTACCCATTGTTTTACAACCCATTGATACATTTACATTTAGTCATTTAGCAGATGCTCTTATCCAGAGCGACTTACAGTAAGTACAGGGACATTCCCCCTGAGGCAAGTAGGGTGAAGTGCCTTGCCCAAGGACACAGCGTAATTTGGCACAGCCAGGAATCGAACTGGCAACCTTCAGATTACTAGCCCGATTCCCTAACCGCTCAGCCACCTGACTCCATATGATATCTTGCATATGCAATAATTAAGCCAGACTGACGAGTTAATGTTCCCTATGACACTAGGATCCTTCTTCTGGGTGTGGCTGTTTTGTCTCTATACTCTGTGCATCTGCTGCTGATGACTGCAAAAGAAGGAGGTTTGTATTACCTTTCAATTTAAATTCTTAAAGCTAGACCCAACAAAGTGACTTTCTAAAACAAATGTTAGATGGCTAGGAGGTTAAGACATTTGGGAAATGCCTTAATTGACTGATAGAAAGCTAGTTGTGTTTTTTATAGTGGAGTATCGCCCAACATATTTTTGTTAGTGGTGAAACATTGCTATTAGGGATGTAACGACACACTATTAACTATACAATTTTCTTATGATTTTTGTAAATAATGAGAGTGAAGACATTATGACTGAAAAATATTCCTTTAATTAGTTCTCGAACAAAAACTACAAAATACGGTATTTTCTCATATTTTCTTGATCAAATTAAAGATTCCCTTTTTATTTGTGATGTAGTAACGTAACTATGCAAAACTGCATAAACTACACAAAACAATGCGTATTTCCTTTTCTTTGTAAACGTGAAAATATTTATATTTATTTTGTCTTAACAAAACAAACAAGTAATGTTACATTCCTAATTGCTACAGCTGCCTTAACTGTTAATGTGTAAAGAGCTTGACACACATGCAATTCCTTCTATTGAAATTGAATGAATCATTTAACTAATTTGCAATGCTTTTCAATGTTTTTGCAGGTTCCCTCATCTATGAAAAGTTGGGAGAGAGAGCTTTTGGGTGGCCAGGAAAAGTAGCTGCATTTGGATCGATTACTCTTCAAAATATCGGAGGTATTTAGTCTGGGATTGTCGCTCTGTTTTCAAAGATATATGGAAAAATTACATGGAAATAGAAATAGCTGATAAGGTATAACGTTTTGAATTTAGACACAAAAGTGGAGATTGTCCTGGATCAAAAAATGGCTGTACATATGGAAAAGTTCTGTTGATGACCTGACCTTTTTACCATGAATATTGACACAGAGATGCAGTGTCTATGTATGATTAGTCTAATGTAATGAAATTAATGGTACACAATTCAGATTCAAATTAAAGATTTAATTTACATATTTGTAAGTTATATACATGTTTCATCCTCATGTTGGCAAAGCAACTATTTTCATAAAAGTTAATATAATAGATACTCCATTGAACATACTGAAACACTGGTACTGTATATATGTTACCATTTCCAAATACTTGATATTAAGTTTAATTTACTTATTCTGTCCAAGTGCAAGACAATAGGTCAAACTTCAATGCACCTTCAAACCATAAATCTATTTCTTGGTAGCACATCTCATCTTCACATCTAATAATCTTGGTTTGTAAACAGCCATGTCCAGCTACCTCTTCATTGTGAAATACGAGCTTCCTGAAGTAATCCGGGCCTTCATGCAATTGGAGGAGAATTCTGGGTGAGTGTGAGCATGTGAATGTACTGACTGACTTTTTCACTGCTCAATGATTTCTCTATGACCATGACTCATGTAAACATGTTGATCATGTAAGTGGTGAATTATTAGTATGACTTAATAAGTGTTCTTTGTTTGCAGTGAATGGTATCTCAATGGAAATTACTTGGTAGTGTTTGTGTCTATTGGGATCATTCTGCCTCTATCCCTCCTCAAAAACCTTGGTGAGATATAAGTATTGCTGCAGTTGAATCTTTGTACATTGATTTGTCTATTCTTATGTACCCTTCAAATATGTTTTGTGTGTGCGTGTGCTCATACGCTGCAAACATTTGTTTCTCTAGGCTATTTGGGCTACACAAGTGGATTCTCCTTGTGTTGCATGGTTTTTTTCATTGGCGTGGTAAGTTCAAACCCCTAGTCCCACATTAAGGTGTCCACTATCCCAGCTAACAAACCAAGCCAAACGTTAGCAACACAAAGGGAAACAGACAGGGAGATCACACTGTTAATTTACATTTTTGCCTGTAACATTTCATCGTCATATCCACAACACGATATGACTTGCCTAAAAGTTCCTCCATAAAAAAATTGTAGGCTCTCCAACGGCCATGTGTCGTGTTTTGATCTTATTCAAAGCGGTGTGCTTTGAATAAGAGCGGCTACTGTATCATTTTTGTGCCTGAATGTGCTTGCTAGGTTGTTACAAATGCATTGGAGACTTCTTGTGCAAATGATTGTTGCTCTCCTGTCAGCACCACATGCCTGGCACTTAAATATAATTTGGTGTGACTGCCTCTGGCAAGGCGCAACCTATATTCTCTCTCTCATATATATTTATTATTATTTATTGGGTGTGCTTCCCCCTGTCAAGGCACAACCTATATTCTCTCTCTCATATATATATATATTTATTACCCCACCCTAACTCGTCTCTCAGATTTTTTTACATAGACAATGTCGGTGTCAAAATGTTTGTCTTGGTCACGATTGCATTGCTTGTATTGGATTTTAAGTTCCATTGCACAGTTTAGGCTTAATTAAATATGTTGTGGAGAAAAGTGAAGCTAACGGTGGCTAACTAGCTAGCCACAGTCACTAACGTCACAACGTACAAACCTGTGAGCTTGTTAACTTCTGGAAGATAGCGAGCAACCTAAAACGGCAGGCCAGCTGCAGAAACGCCACAGGCAAAGGCCAGGGTGATAACTATTTGCTCATTTAACATTGTGATAAAAACACAAATGTCTCAGCGTATATCATATTGTCTCCTCGGGAGTCAGGTGGCTGAGCGGTTAGAGAATCGAGCTAGTAATCAGAAGGTCGCTGGTTTGATTCCCGGCCGTGTCATATGACATTGTGTCCTTGGGCAAGGCACTTAACCCTACTTGCCTCGGGGGGAATGTCCCTGTACTTCAGCGTCTGCTAAATGACTAAAATATTGTACATTTCGGAAAAAGTAGTCTGCTATTGCAGTGAAGCATTAGCATCATGACATTAGCCTCTGTTGGACGACACATACAACAGCGGTCTGTTTTCAGTCGTTAAAATAATAAATATGCCTCACAAATAAATGTTTGTTTTAGGATTTATTAGGACATTACTGTAGATTACAACCATTTTTTAGTGAAATAATCATTATATACCTGTACTTGTAAACCAGTGCAGGGCTCAACATTAAAAAAAATTGGTGGGTTTGACACTTACTGGCCCCAAGACAATTTTAACAAAACCAAAGACTTATAAGTGATGTTATTCTGTTAACATGTTTAACCATTTATTAAACACATCCTGGACATAAAAAGAACAACAATGAAATCCCATTTCTAGTGATAAAAAATAAAAAGGTAATAGTCAGCAAAACAATTGACTTTTAACCTCAAACATGACGTGCTCTCTTCCCTGCTGACAGCCATCTCTGCACTGCAACTCTGTCTGGCTGAAACTGAAACCTCTGGTCCCTCAATGCTAATATATAAAAGCTTCCATAGCATTTCATCAAGTCGACACCATTCTTCTGCTGCAGTTCAATAGCCCAGGGGAATGAGGCGAACGGCTGTCCGTCTTAATTACGTGATATGCCTTTGTTAGAAGTCGTGCAATAACACGATGGGCATCTGCATTTAAATTCCTGACCAGCATGGTCAACGGCCTGGAAGATGGATTGTCAACCATCCGTTTAGCTGTCACGTAAACCAGGTGCTGTCTGCTAGGATGGCTGGTCAGGGATTGTTTTTGAAAATTGTCGGTGGCTGTGTAAAAAGATCCACTTTTGTCTGCTTTAGACAGAAACAGACGACACCATAAAAAAAGTTGCTTCCGTTTGAGCTCATAGCTCTACTTTGCTGCCATCGTCACTTTATTGGCTCGCGCCAGTTGTTAAAAAATGTATCGAGATTAGAGAATTACAATTTGACAATCACTCACTACTCATCTCTTGATTTGCCAACTGTGCGCCCCACGAGCTGCAAAGTTATTTATGCATTTAGCAGATAGCAAAACATATGAAGGATGTTAACTTTTACAATGTAATTTTTTTTTTCAATCAATAATTTGCAGTGGCCCGATTGGGCCAGTGGGTTGCTAGTTTAACTGTCCCGACGTTACTTTTTACTGGCCCCAGGCCATCGTTATTGTCGAGCTCTGCAGTGTAGCTCAATGTAACGCTGTACCTGTCGTGTATCTACAATGAAGGTAATATACTCCGAAACAGGTTCTTTGATCTTTTTCACTTTTATTGCTAACGCAGTAAAATTATCTGAGCTCATTACACAATGTACCGTCAGTACGTAAGAAAGAAGGGGGAGAAGAAGAAGAGGGCGCTCAAGCATTTATACAGTTCTGTCTATCCAATTAACATGCCAGGTCATGTCAGAGGTCATCAAAGGTCACACATCAATAAAACAATAATTATTCCTATGTAGCCATTTTCTCAGCTTGTTTTGACTGTTTGTCCTGTCTCTGTTGGATAGAATCTGTAAAACTAGGTTTGGTTAGAGACAACCTCGTTTTAAACTGACGTCTGAGAAACAATTCCGCAGGGGTTTTCCCTGTCGTAGACTGTGGCGTGCTTCTGTAACAAAACAGAAAATTGTGGACACAATGCTGTAATGTCATGTTGCCATTCTTTCCTTTTTCCACAGCTGTTTTGAGATTCTGTACCAAACGCTCTGCAGCTCCATTAGAAGCTGGGTGATAAGGAGAACTCTTAATATGTTTAACACCATTGTTTGTCAGAAATGTCTGAAATTCAGAAGATATAAACTGTGGTCCATTATCAGACACCAGTTCTCCGGAAGACCCCAAGTAGAGAAGTATCCCCTCAAGACCTCTATAGTCTTCTCAGCTGTTGTGCTACTCATTAAAGCTACTTCTGGCCAACGTGAATAGCTATCAGTCACAACAAGGAAGTTATGCTTTCCTTTTTGTGCAAAATCTATGTGTATCCTCTGCCAAGGTCGGTTAGGCCAACTCCAGTTGTGCACAGGAGCTGTGACAGTGACTTACTAGAGATTCTATGTCGGAATCAAGGTTCGGCCACCAAAAATGATTACGGGCTAAAGCTTTCATCTTTACCATTCCTTGATGGTTTTCATGCAATTCCCGCAACAATTGCGACCTTAATACCTCTGGTATGACCACGCGAAAACCCCACATCACACAGTCAGATTCGACAGTCAGCTCAGTGTTTCTAATGAAAAATGGCTTTAACTCCTCCTCATTCAAATGCTTTGGCCAGCCATTCAGTATGAATTGCTTCGCTCTCTGTAGTACCGCTTTTGTCTGCTTTGCTATTTCTAGTGAAGAAACTGGCACCTTGTCCAAAAATGGAAAAGTGGAGAACAAATCCTGTGGCTTTGGCAAGGGGTATTGATCAACATCGAGCCACTGATTTACCGTGACTTTATAATCTCCACAAATGCGCACAGAACCGTCTTGTTTTGGAATGCACACTAGCGGCGCAGACCATTTACTATGCTGCACAGGCAAGATTATTCCTTGATTTTCCAGCTCGATTAGCTTTTTATCAACGGTTTCACGCAGCGCATAAGGCACTGGCCTCGCCTTGCAAAATTTTGGTGCAGCATCTGGTGACACACGCAAGGACGCAGTGACACCCTTCGCTCGGCCTAGGTCTGCACTGAAAACTGCTCTGTGCTCTGAGCACACTTGTTCGACTGGGTCAGTGATGACAACGCGATTTACTTTGGACCAATCTAAATTCATCACTCGAATCCAGTCACGACCCATAAGCGCAGGTGCTTTACCACGGGCTACTAACAGTGGCAGCTGCAATTGCTGCTTTCCACAATGCACATTCACTTTGATTTTACCCAACAGAACTAACGGTTGGTCAGTGTACATTCTCAATGTAATGTAAAGTAAACCGCCTCTCTTGGTCCTGGCGCTTATTTCTGCAGGCGCGTTCCAGATGTCCGCTCTTTCCACATCCCCGACACTGGAAATCCTTGAAGCGACAGTTCGCCGGTCCGTGTCCTTTCCCGAGGCACCTGTAGCAGTCCTGGTTGCTGTCACCGACCTTCTCTCTTGGGTTCTGCGCAGCCCTGGGCTCCCAGCGTCTCCTCATTCCCTTCTCTCTTGGATTCTGCGCAGCCCTGGGCTCCCGGCGTCTCCTCATTCCGACATGGTCCGCACGTGGAGGCGCAGAAGCATGCTGTCCCTTCTGCATACTCTCCAAGCCAGTACTCGTACACTCAAAATTGTTTGTTATTTCTACCATTTTCTTCCACGTTAGTCCCTCGTCAATGGCGGCATTTAGCAGTTGTCGATGTAGGTCTTTGCTGGATGTCCCACAAACAAATTGATCACGGAGCTGCTCTTCAAGGCTCCCGCCAAAATCGCATGTGGCTGCTAATCCTTTCAGACTGGCTATGTAATCGGCAAAGGTCTCTCCAGTCTGTTGTCGACAACTTCTAAAAGTGAATCTCTCAGCCAATACGTTTTTCTTTGGCATGTAAAACTCCTTCAATACTTTTAGCAAGTTTGCGAGTGACACATCACTAAACGATTGAGGTGATATGAGGTCTTTCAACAACGCGAAAGTCTTTGGTCCGACCACCAACAAAAATACTGCTCTACTTCGATCTTGCTCGATTTTGTTCGCAGCCAAAAATGGCATTAGCCTTTCTTCGTAGTTTTCGAATGTTTCTGCCATTTCGTCGAACTGCAGTCCAGTTTCTGTACTGTACAACGCCATCGTCTAGGATAGTCAACTTCACTGACCTAGCAGCTAGCTCTTCAACTTTTACTGGTCAAGACGGGAGTCACCCGTTGCATATAAAAAAAGGAAAAATCCCATCCTCATCACCAATTTACTGTCGTGTATCTACAATGAAGGTAATATACACCGAAACAGGTTCTTTGATCTTTTTCACTTTTATTGCTAACGCAGTAAAATTATCTGAGCTCATTACACAATGTACCGTTAGTACGTAAGAAAGAAGGGGGAGAAGAAGAGGGCGCTCAAGCATTGCGCGCAAGCATTTATACAGTTCTGTCTATCCAATCAACATGCTAGGTCAGAGGTCATGGTATAACACATCAATACAAAATAAAACAATAATTATTCCTGTGTATCCATACACTACCAGGGCTCGACATTAAGGCTTGTCCGCTTGTCCGGGACAAGTGGATTTCTTTGGAGGGCAAGTAGAAGAGAAATTTACTTGCCCCACTGGACAAGTTAAAATTCAAACTAAATAAAATGCCATGTTACTTCACGTTATGTTCCACTCATTATGTCTATTTTACCGATTTTATTTGACCGAATTCTGCATTAGCAAAACACAAAAGAAATGGCTTTGTCCCAATATCTCTACAGACCATGCATCTAATTCCATGCTCAACACTTGAACGGGGGCTTATTACTTGAAAGAGGAGTTATTTACTGTGTCGTCTCAGTTACACTATCAGGGCTTTGAAATACTGTGACTTGCTCAAGTAAGCAAATGGCTAGTAGAACATAACATTTCATAATAATTCCAGTAAATCAAGCAGCGCTGTAAGACCCAGTGAAATGTTATACAGATAACAAACTAACATTAGCTAGCATCGCTACGACATTGGCTAACTCTACTTCGGTAGGCTATCCTCAGTATTTGCAAGCTAGCTAAATTTATACTGTATCTAAAATAAGATAAATAGCTTTCACGGGTGTTCGCGCGTCTAAGTTGCTTCACTCCTTGTGCCTGTGCCTCAACGTTAGCAGGACTACTTGGTTGGCGTTGCCTTCTTAGAAAATTCAGGAGGTGCACGTCGAGCTCTCCGGGGCTCTCTGAGGACTCTCGGAGAGCTTGGAGAGAGCGTTCCCCGTAGTGGAGGGCGTTCCCATGTGTCTGTTTTTCGACAAACGTACAAGCTTTGGCGTGAGAGCGTGTGAACTGGTTGAATTGCGTGTCTCACGGCCAATGCGTGAGCGTTGGCAGCCCTGTATTAAAAGGTGTATAGCCTACTTTACAGTTGAATATTAGCTGATATTTAACTATGTACATTTAACCGATACAAATGCTGCTAATGCTTGCTAGGTACACAGCTGCCGACGCTAGCTAGCTAGCTAGAAACGTCAAAACAATGTTTAAAAAAAAAAAATATATATAAATCTTTACCCGGACAAGTGACTTTTGTGCATGGACAAGTGAAACGTTAATGTACTTGTCCAAAGGACAAGTGCCTCAAAAAGTTAATGTTGAGCCCTGCACTACAGTACCCGACACTGGTAAGAATATTTTATTCTTTAGGAAGCCCAACGGCGACAGTACATTTTCGGCACTCCCCTTATCAAAAGTCCCAGATTCGTTTTTCAATTGGTGAAACAATCTGACTACTAACCTGAACTTCAATGCTACAGCCTAAACTGTATGCCAATCTACAGGGCTCTGAAAACAGCTAACATTTTCCAGATATTTGAGTTTATGTCCGACGAGTAGATCTTCATTCTGAGCGTTACAAACTGCCCTTTGCTCTATCTAGCTAATTAGCTTGCCAGGGGCATTTCTCTCCCGTCGTCACACAAACAATATGGACAGATGAGTGAAAATTGGGCCTTGTTTTCGCTCATTTAATCCGATCAACCTCAAAAAACCATTTCCATATAGTTCAAATGTAGGCCTACATCTATGAATGTGTGGTCTCAAATATACGTAAAGAAACATTTTTCAATTCTGGCGTATTCAAACAATCCCCTCAGTGAAGGTTGGCTAGCAACACAGTGACTGACCTTCAGTGACTGGTGGGGGAAGGTGCACAAAGGACACACGTATTAGTGGTATCTATAATTAGTAATTACTTAGTCTGATATGGCGTGTCCCAAATTTGCCATACATTCCCATTTAGTACAGTTAATTTCCCCAAAATGCAATTGAAAGTTTCCACCTACTGTAAATGTATCATAAATAAGCTGTGTTGTGTGTTAACTTAAGTAAAAGAGTGAGTTAGATTGTGTAGAGTGTGTAACATGGTCAATTTTTCTTTTCTTTTATACACTGACTTGATTTACCTTGACATTCAGTCACTTTGGCCTTTCATTGTTACAAATATTGTCAAAATATGGCAATCCACTAACCCTCTTCTCTCTCTCTCTCTCTCTCTCTCTCTCTCTCTCTCTCTCTCTCTCTCTCTCTCTCTCTCTCTCTCTCTCTCTCTCTCTCTCTCTCTCTCTCTCTCCCATAGCTGATTTATAAGAAGACCCTGTTGCCTTGCCCTCTGCCTTTCTTCTCCCATTACTCCAACTCCAGTATGAATGGTTCGACAGCGCTGGCCCCCTTTGCTCTTCATAACAGCAGCACTCTCGTGGACCTTTCCAGAGCTGATGTGTCAGCCAGCCAGCATGCCCCCCACACCACGAGTGTGCTCTATAAACCCCACCCTGACGACGAGGACATGTGCACACCCAAGTACTTTGTGTTTAACTCACAGGTGGGTAGCTAGTAGAGGCAACAGCTAAGGGGGTAAAGTAAAAAGTGTGTTTAAATGACATTTGAGTGAATGTATCTGTGCTTACATGTACAAGTATCTATTTGAATATAGCATGTGCCTCTACATGTCTGTGGCTTTTATTCGTGTCTAAGCATGACTATGACTATGAAGTGTGTCTCTTAGGACTGCATGTACCTTTTTGTGTGACTGGGTGTGGGTACATCCTCATCCCTATTTCATTTCAGACTGCGTACACAGTGCCAATTCTTGCCTTTGCTTTTGTGTGCCATCCTGAAGTCCTTCCCATCTACAGTGAGCTAAAAGAGTAAGCATCAAACACATTTAAGAATTTTCTCACTCACACTTTTTACTTGTGTCTAAACATGCTAAAATTACTTTTCCTAGTCGTTCTCGGCGGAAGATGCAGAATGTGTCCAACCTGTCTATCCTGGCCATGCTCATCATGTACATGCTTTCTGCATTATTTGGTTACCTTACCTTCTATGGTAAGAACACATTATAATCACTGCATACCTGTGTTCACCCAATAAGGATGCACATCAACACTGAAGGCGTGTCTTGTGTTTAAAGATGGTTGAAAGGTATCAGATTTAAAAATAGGAAAATCTATTGAATTTACTCCACAATTTGTCAGCCACTTATGCCATCAAACTGCTAGCTTTTTAGTGGCGTAGCTGTAGTTTTAGAAAATGTACAAGTGAGTCATAGAACAGAAGATTGATCTCAGTAAGGTGAAAAATGAGCAATAAAAGCAAGACACACTGCAAGCATAAAATTAGTACATATGAGCATTGTTTAGTGTGAAAAGCGATAGAAAATGTTGTGCGTCTCTTCGATAGTGACCATTGCTTTATGTACTTGGCTGTTATGAAACTGTTAACTTTTTTATCCTCTTCTCTTTCCAAAATACACAGATAATGTTGAGGCAGAATTGCTTCACACGTTCACCAAAGTGTACAAGTTTGACACTATGCTGCTGTTGGTGCGTCTAGCTGTCCTTACGGCGGTTACTCTTACAGTGCCCATTGTGCTGTTCCCTGTAAGTATTTAAGCATTGAATATGTGGCAACTTGCATAAAAATTGTGTGCTCTCTCTTTTGGTAAACACTTGTGCCTGAGACGCACTGGCTGCGAAGCGCCGCGATTAGCTGCGAAGCGCCTGGAAGTGCAGCCTTTTCCTTTCAGCGCCCATTTGATCAAATTGGACCGGCCACACAGGCTGCGAAGCGCCGCGATCGGCTTGCGCTCTGCAGCGATCGTTTCGGCAGCTGGTTGAATTTTTCCGCAAGACGCTTGCGAATTTGGCTGCAGGATGATAAAATACACCATATTACATGATATATTTGGATAAACAAACAAGTTATTAAGATTTGACTGCGTTAGTTGTAGGCTATAGCCTATCACTTAACACCAAACTTCACTACGCTGGTAACAAACGGCCAACCATGTGTTTACCCCGATAAATACTATATCTGATCAATTCTCAAAATGTACCGTATTTTACGGAAAATAAGCCGCATTTTCTATAAGCCACATCCCACCAGAATGGGAGCTTTGTGTTAAAAAATAAATCGGAGTATAAGCTGCACTTTGAATATAGGCCGCACTTGATACGGGAACAATGGTACTGTCACGCCGGCTAGCGTTGAGAATTGAAGACGAGGAATAATGCTCACGACTGTTTATTTACCCTGGAACACTTTCACATTGGACATTATCTAAAATACAGACCATAGCACATATCAAAACAGAACGAACACAACAATAGAACTCAGAACAATGCTTATCTAACTAAGCTAATGCCCTTAACTTCGTAGCTTTTCAGCTTGCCGCGGGGCATTCTGGGTACCAAGAGCATTGTTGCTACAATACCAAGCAATGCACGAGTATAGGCGATGTGTAACACACTTCGGTTGTGGATAGTATGTCCAGAAATAAAGCCAAGTCATTAATTTAGTGGCAAAATCCATTGTTATGTCTACAATTTTTTTTTATATAGTATAAGTTTAGCTAGCTTGCAAATCCTGAGGATAGCCTACCGAAGTTGAATTAGCCAATGTCGTTAGCGATGCTAGCTAATGTTAGTTTGCTAGCTGTATATAACATTTCACTGGGTCTTGCAGCTGTTTGATTTACTGAAATGATTATGAAATGTTATGTTCTATTCGCCATTTGCCTACTTTAGCAAGTCGCTGTATTTCCAAGCCCTGATAGTGTAACTAAGACGACACAGTAAATAATTCCTCTTTCAAGTAATAAGCCCCCGTTCAAGTGGGCATTAAATTAGCTGCACGGTCTGTAGAGATCTAGGGTGAAGCCACTTTTTTGTTCTAAAACCGGGCTATAAGCCGCTTAGAAATATAAGCCGTACAACCACAAGAAAACTGTAAAATCTGGGTACACGCCGCGGCTTTATTTCCAAAAAATACGGTAAACATAAAAATAAAAACATCCCGATTGATGATTGCGTTGACTGTCAAGCCAACATATTTACTACATGGAGTTGTGTGACCCACAGCATGTAGCCTATTTTACAAAGACTAAGGCAACAAAAGATTTGTTGGGATGCTGTTGCGATGGCTGTTAGAATAACAAGTTGCCTAAATATAGCCTATGCCATGTTTATGTACCATGTCAGCTTTACATGTGAAAAAGGAAAGCTCAGAGGAGGTGACAGGCTTGGTGACGGGCACGGAGAAATGCACGTCTAGTGTGACTTGCGCCGATCGTGGCGCTTTGCAGCCAGTGTGTCCCAGGCGTTAGGCTACGTCACTTGCATTAAGCCTGATTCTATTATTAAACATGGACAACAATGTTATACTTTTGAGTGTGTGTGCTGGGGGGGGGGGGGTTTACAAATATTGTAAGTCCAAATCCCAACCCCGGCTAATGAGAAATGCACAAGTGGCTGCCACACCTACAATTCACACTTGGATGTCAACCGATAATAGAAATCTTTGAGATACAGATGAGTGCAGACTGCACATCTAAGGTTCAGTTATTAAGATCTCTGCCGAATCACCTACATCTTCTATGTACTTACCTATACTCATTGTGGCCATACCTGACCACCCCAATATGGCCATGGGCTACATTTGGCTTGGCCATTGCCAGATACGTGTGGACCATAAATGGCTCATAGAAAGTGTCATACTCTCTTTTGTCTAGATGCACACATATGTATTCAGTCACAGAAGAGTTTGTGTAGTTGTTAGACTGAAAATATATTTGACAATTTATCATATCAATTAATTAATTTGTATTGAGTGCCATTACACCAATCCACCAGCAGAGGCCATAAAAGTGCTATCCAGCATCAGTATAGCGTCACATGATCACCTGGGATTGGACAAGGAATGTTGTATTGTCTATTGACTGGGTGCTATACACACATACACACACCCACACACATGCAGTGAAAGTACTGCAAACGGGCTGCATATACACGTATACAGAAACACACATACTTGCACAGCATGTGGGAGTATTCTTTGTCTATTAAATGTATGAGTGAATCCCACACTCCCTAGTGGAATTTTACAGGAGATAAGCCCTGAGCAGACAGTGGAAAAACCCTCACCTCGACATCCCCTTCACAGACAGTGGGAGACAGAAAAGCCATAGGGCAATAGTATAGACAGGGAGTTGGTGTGTCTCAACTATCCTAAAAAGAACACCAATGTGTATGTATTCAGCATACAAAATGTTGACACTGTTGGATATTTGTACAGAGAATGTTATGAAACAAGTTGATAAATACAACAGTAATAATTTAGAGTAGCCATTCAAACACAAGCAAGTTTTTTTTTTTTTTACTTTTATTTGTCAAGAACATAATTTTGATACAAGGTTTTGAGTGGGACTGCAAATTCTTCTGATGGCAAGTATTTACATTTGTAGTCTGTCCTGGAGGTGTTTATGGAAATGCAAAAAAACAAAGTTATGTTAATCTATTGTTGTTTGCTTTTGCATTTGAGGTTCCATTAAATGGAACATATCTGCAAAATAACTTATCAAACTACCAATTTAATGGTTAACCCCTTCAATTTCAGATCTCTGTCCCCACCAATCTGGGCTTTCAAATCAAGTTTACTAAAATAACCAAGTAGGTCACACTGGCATTGCCAACCATCCACTTTTTAATTTCTGGGTACATGGCATACAAGATCTCCCTTCAGTCATTGACAGTCTTTAGTTTGGGATCCCACAAACCATCAGCACAAGATTAACTTTAGCTTTGTCTTCCAAGCTTTCAGTCCTTTGTTTCAGAAAGAGTAGTATGTGTGTAGGTGTTGTAATGTGTGTATGTGGCACTACATGAATTTGTCTGAATGTGCATATGTGGGGGCTCGGGAACAAGCTATAAACACCACAAGGCCGATGCAGGAGTAAAACTGTCTAAAATTCAGGGGCATAGGTTTGTTTTCAAATGTGGGTGTGACAGCTGTTAAATACAATGCCTATATCCCCCTTGGATGTTTAAGATAATCCTTTATTAGTCCCACAATGGGGAAATTCGCAGGTTACAGCAGCACAGAGATAGTGCAATCTACAACAAGAGTAAAAGAACAACAGTTCAAAACAACAATGTAGCAGTAGTAGTCTACTGGGAGCACAGCTGGTTGTACAGCCTGACAGCAGCAGGAAGGAAGGACCTGGTAAAAAAAAAAAAAAAATTGCCAAAGTTTTTTTGCAAAAGCATATCACAGGGAACTTCAATGTAGTTGAGAACAAGACTATGCACGCCTAGCTCAGCTGGACCCTGAATGCAGCTGGTTGGGAACATTGTCTACCAGAAACATAAACCTAAACGTAAAACGTTCTGTTGTTTTTGAACGTCTTTGTCATCAGTGTTGTGTCTTAACGTTTCAGCCCTATGCCTGGCAAGTGTGAGAGCGCCGAGGCCAAGAGCGGTATTGCAGACAGATAGAGATTTCAATTATAGCTCGCAACATATTGAAATAAATTTTTGGAGCTGTGAACTTAGTTAAAAATGATGAATTGAACTAGTTCATTTTAAAATTTGTGAACTATGAACTGAACTAGTTCATGTAGAAAGTGAACTTTCCCAACACTGTTTGTCATTACCTAGCATATTGATTACTTGGTAAACTGAAGCCATGTTCATTTTAATACCAAGTTTATTTGTATACAGTAGACTAACTTTTTACAGCAGTGAGAGTAGGATGTATGTATGTCCACACAAAAGTTGTATTATAAATGTTTGCATGCATGTCTGCTTATGACAAGGTAAATACAGTTAAATTACCCCAACATTTCCAGTTTATTCCTGTATATTCCCGTATATTCCCGTTAATTCCCGTGGAAAGTTTCCAATTTATATTCCCGGCATTTTGCAACCCTACTCAGGAGTGCTCCCTGCACTTCAAAAGACCTCAGTCTCCTCAGCAGGTAGAGTCTGCTTTGTCCCTTTTTGTAGACTGCATGAATGTGATCAGTCCAGGCCAGTTTGTTGTTCAAGTGAACACCCAGGTACTTATAAGATCTCACAATCTCAATGACCATTCCCTGGATGTTCACTGGTACCGGAGGAGTGTGTTTACCCCGGCAGAAGTTCACCACCAGCTCTTTGGTTTTGCCAGAGTTGATCTGGAGGCGGTTCTGCTGGCACCATTCTATAAATTCCTGGTTCAGTTCTCTGTAGTCCCTGTCATCACCGGCGGAAATTAGGCAGACGATTGCAGAGTCATCAGAGAACTTTTGCAGGTGGCAGTTAGCAGAGTTGTATCTGAAGTCCGAGGTGTAGATGGTGAACAGAAATGGAGCTCGAACGGTTCCTTGTGGGGCCCCCATGCTGCAGGACACCAGGACTCACACTCCCGTATCCGCACATACTGTGAACGGTTGGTGAGGTAGTCCAAGATCCATCCAGTGAGGTGGTGGTCCACTCCGGTCTGCTCCAGCTTGTCCCTCAGAAGTAAAGGCTGGATGGTGTTAAAGGCACTAGAGAAATCAAAAAACATGATTCTCACGGTGCTTCCAGCCTTTTCCAGATGAAAAAGGCATCTGTGTAGCAGGTAGATGACAGTGTCATCCACCCCGATGCCAGATTGGTAGGCGAACTGAAGGGGGTCCAGAGCTGAGCTCACCAGGGGACAGAGATGTACAAGGACCAGCCTCTCTAGCATCTTCATCAGGTGGGATGTTTACGCCACCGGTCTGAAGCCGTTTCACCCTTTTGTTGCTTTTATACATGAAATCAGGGAGTCTGGGAGGTGGCTGAGCTGTGCGGGAATCAGGCTAGTAATCAGAAGGTTGCTGTGTCCTTGGGCAAGGCACTTCACCCTACTTGCCACGGGGGAATGTACCTGTACTTACTGTAAGTCGCTCTGGATAAGAGCGTCTGCTAAATGACTAAATGTAAATGTTAATGTAATCATGGTCAATATAATTGTTTGTTTTTTACAAGAATTTGCAAAAAAACTGATTTGTAAAAAATAATGTAAATTAAAAAATATATATACGGTCAAGTAGATGATTGCATAAATATTCACCCCTTCAGGTTAGTATTTAGTAGATGCACCTTTGGCTGCAATCACAGCACTGAGGGCCTCATTTACTAACAGGATTGTGCCCATTTCAGGCGTGAAATAGCGGGTAAAGACATAACACTGTATTTACAAAGGCAGCGCACTTGAGTAAAAACGCAGATTACCGCTGCTGGGAAAGGGAAAAAGGGTGTGTATATTTCTAGCTCCTGTTCACAGAAATCATTTTCCTCGAATCACCCATGGTGGCAGTAACATGCAGGCGATTTTTCCCGTCTTTTAACGGCGCGCTAATTAACACTAATGGGCGCTGATTGCCCGACAAGGATCTGGTTTGATAAATACCACGCAAAATGCGGAAATACACCGTCCGCTATTTGCGGTTGGGCAAAGGCGCAGATTAAGCTGCGGTCACAATATTAGTAAATGAGGCCCTGAGTGTGTGTGGATATGTCTCAATTAGGCTGGCACATATGGACACTGCAATTTTTCTCCATTCTTCCTTGCAAAACAGCTCAAGCTCTGTCAGGTTGCTTGGGGATTGGGCGTGAACAGCTCTTTTCAAGTCCAGCCACAAATTCTCGATTGGACTGAGATCTGGGCTTTGACTTGGCCACTCCAGAACATTTACCTTGTTGTCTTTGAACCATTTCTGTATAACTTTTGTTGTATGCTTGGGTTATTGTCTTGCTGGAAATAAATCTTCTCCCAAGTCGTAGTTCTCTTGCAGATTGAGCGATATTGTTCTGCATTCATGTTCCCCTCTACCTTTTACAAGCCTTCCAGGGCCTGCTGCTGAGAAGCATCTCCAGAGCATGATTCTGCCACCACCATGCTTCTCTGTGGAGATGGTGTGTTTGTGGTCATGTGCAGTGTTTGGTGTTCGCCAAACCAATTTTTGTCAGCTTTTTTCAACAGTGGCTTTGTCTTTGCCACTCTCCCATACAGCTTTGACTGGTGAAGAACCTGGGCAACAGTTGTTGTATGTACAGTCTCTCCCATCTGAGCCACTGAAGCTTTTAACTCCTTAAGAGAGGTCGTAGGTGTCTTGGTGGCCTCCCTCACCAGTTTTCTTCTTGCCCGGTCACTCAGTTTGTGAGGACGGCCAGCCTTAGGCAGATTTAAACATGTGTCCTTCCATTTGTTAATGATGGATTTAACTGAACTCCGTGGGATGTCCAGTGAGTTGGAAATCTTTTTGTAGCTGTCTCCTGACTTATACTTGTCAATTATTGGTGGCCAAGCCGCAAAGCGGCGAAGCCACCTTAAGTGTTTCTACCTTTTCTTCTTCTTATTATTATTATTGGTGGCCAAGCCGCAAAGCGGCGAAGCCACCTTAAGGGTTTCTACCTTTTATTATTATTTTTGGTGGCCAAGCCGGGAAGCGGCGCAGCCACGTAAGTGTTTCTACCTTTTCTTATAATTGGGTGTGCTTTGCCTTCGGCAAGGGCACAACCTTTGTTCTCTCACATATATATTATTATTTTTATTTATTTTCCCACCCCTAAGGATCAGTCAATATTTGTACTACATAGACAACGTAGGTGTCAAAAGTTTCGTCTTGCTAGCGATTGAGTTGCTTGTATATTTATTTACGTTCCGTTGCACAGTTTAGGAGGTTACAACGTTTTTGTGGCAAAAAGTGTCTTCTGTCAACGAAGGGTACCAGTGCTAGTCTACGTCACTACGTCAGCACACGTTAGCAACGACGCATGGATACAACGTGATAGAGACGTTCTAGCACGCAAATTGGAGCTTGGATTATGAGTGAAAAATGCCAACCCCCAAAATTACCCACCATTGGGTTTTGTTGAGAAAGCAATTTCGAGTGGAACTGCCATCTCTGATTTTTTATTTAGGTCGTGAAAGTCTTTGTAATTTGAGCGAGTGTGGGTCGCCCGTGAGACTGCCTACTCTGGCGGCAGCCGTGCAATCGTCATAGTAGTTTAGTATTTTCGTATTTTTATAGTTCGGTCAATTCTACACCTAAAAACAGAAGGAGGGCAATGTTATGACGATATGACTATTGTGAAGACAGCCAGATGGTGAGATTTTAATGTAGGTTGCTGTAAAAACTTTGATTAGTTTGCTACATGAGAGCCCTGTCAGCCTCCGTTGACGATTGCGTCAGCTGTTGTTGATCTCTGATGACTATTTTCTTAATTTCGTACCAGGGTCAATTCTACATCAGAAGGAGGGCAGTGTTTTAAAGATATGGCGATTGCGAAGACAGCCAGCGGGTCAGCATATTTTTGTGATTTGTGTAAAACTTGGAATTTGAGTGACACCGCGGCTTGTTTTTACGTTAGCCTCAGTCAGACTCGGCTCGCCCACTGGCAGTGTGTAGTACTGTTTTCAATGCCACAGCTAAACTTTATGTCAAAAGAAACTTTCTCATTTCCGGCGCTTTCAAGTAATCAGTGAAATGTGGAGCAACAGCAGCTAGCTTGCCTCTAGCAAACTTATTTTAAATTAGCCATTTCCCCTACATTAAGGTCAAAACTTATTTACGTTTTGGGGGGCATATTTTCAGTTAGCAGACGGTACTGTTTGAATCGCGATTCCATCCTGCCAGTGACAACGTTGTTACAGTAGCTTGTTTCAAAGGGGGTTCGCAGCTGTTTCAAAGGGTGTTCTTAATGAAATATGCAATATGAGTAGGCTTAATGCTTGAAAATATCACTAGAAGGGAAAAACTTAAAGGACGGACTCACCTGCAACCGACGCAAGCAAGCACACCCTACAATTTCCCCAGAAATTGTACCCTCTCTAGTTATTATTATTGGGTGTGCTCAAGCCTTCGGCGAGAGCACAACCTTTGTTCTCTCACATATATATTATGATTAATGTTTATTTTCGCCCCCCTAAAACTCAGTCAATATTTGGCCTACATAGACAACCTAGGTGTCAAAAGTTTCGTCTTGGTAGCGATTGAGTTGCTTGTATTGGGATTTACGTTCCGTTGCATGGTTTTAGGCTCAAGTAAAGTTTTGTGGCGAAAAGTGAAGCTAACGGTGGCTAATTTGCTAGCCACTGTCACTGACGTTACTTACGTCACTAACGTCACGAAAACACGCGTGACTACCTTTAGCAGAACATTCGTTTCGCATCTGTTAACTTGGGGGATAGCTAGGCTAACTATAGCTTTACTGCAAGGCAGCTGCAGAAACGCCACAAGCAAAGAGGCCAGGGTGATAACTATTTACTCATTTTACTTTGTGATATGACACACAATTGTGATGTGTAATGTACAATATAAACTAATATTATTAAGGAAGTAGGCCCACGTCTACTTTCGGAAACGGTAGTCTACTATTTCACTGAAGCATTAGCATAATGACATTAGCCTCTGTTGCCCGGGCAACACATACTACATTGGTCTATGATGCATCTGTTTTCAGTCGTTAAAATAAACATTCCTCACAAATACATTTTCGTTGTAGGATTTATTATGACATTACATTACAAGTAAACGATTTGTTGGTGAAATTATCATTACCTGTGGTTACAAACCAGTGTTGCTCACTGCAACGCTGTAGCCTACGCGAGACACACTGCAAAAACATCTAGCACTACACAGCTGTTTAGGAAGTCAAATGTCTAACTACTAACCTGAACTTCATTGCCACAGCCTAAACTTTGTTCTGTTCAACTGTTCATGAAAATAATTCATTTCAGCCTAAACCGTACAACGGAACGTTACATCCAATTCAACCAACGCAATCGCTACCAAGACGAGCACTGCCAGTCTAGTACTGTACTGTAGTAGTACAATTTACCGGGGCAGCTTCTCCACACAGGGCTATATTGCATTTTGCGTTGTTACTGACAATGATCGCTACCTGTGAGCTTTTTAACGAGCGATTTTCCACTAAATAAATGTCAAGCTTATTTAGGTTTTTGGGGGCATATTTTCAGTTAGCAGATGGTACTGTTTGAATCACGATTCCATATTCTACTGCCGGTAACGTCGTAGAATAATCTTCAAAGGGGGTACTTTATTAATGAAAGAATGCAATATGAGTAGGCTAAATGCCGGAAAATATCACGAGAAGGGAAAAACTTAAAAGGACGTTTAAGTAATAGAGATTAGGTCAATTTTTACACCGGTCTGCCAAATGTATTCGTTTTGATTCAGCTATGAGGCTGCCTCTTGCAGGGGAAATGAGAAGACATCTATTTCATTCTACACTTCACTCGTATTTTGATTTGTAAATGAGCAGCAAAAAAAAGATGCTTTTAAATCTATGTAATCTTTATAACTAATAAGTATGCATTTTTATGTAAAATATACAGAAATATCAGTTGTAAAAATTTCATTAAAAAACGGACCCTGTGCAACCGACGCAAGCAAGCACACCCTACAATTTCCCCAGAAATTGTACCCTCTCTAGTTATTATTATTATACATCTGCCATGGGAGTCTATGGCAGCCCCTAGAACCACATGGTCAGAAGTTGTGAAATTTGGCACACTCTTTGGGACCTGTCCCCTCATCACTTTCACCAATTTTCATGTCTCCCATTCCAACCCTCTAGCGCCACCAATGGGTCAAAGTTGAAGGTGTGTTTACACACGTTACCTTTGAACCATATGCCGCATTTTCCAAAATGAGGTATCATTGGATTCCCTGGATCAAGACAAGTTCAACGCACTCTATGACGTCATACCCAGTCATATAGATTCTCCGCCATTTTGAATGTTAAGGAGAAGCGTTTTTTCGCTACTCCTCCTCCATTTCTTGATGAATCTTCTTCAAAATTGCCACAGATGATCTTCAGACCAAGCCTCACAAAAGTTATCCCCTGGAGCTTTGATTTTCGCAACCGTTTGTTAGTTACAGCCAATCAAATTGATGTGGCTGAATTGATGTGGCCGCCATTTTGAATATAACGTTTTTTCGCTACCTCTCCTATAAGGTTTGTCCAATCTTCACCAAATTTGACACAGATCATCTTCAGACCAAACCTCACAAAAGACATCACATGTTTTTTGATTATCTAAACCTTTTGACAGCCAATCAAAGTCGTCAACCAAGCCACCATAAAAGAAGTGAGGTCATATCTCAGCACCTCTTTACTGCATTGACACCAAATTTGGTATAAGAACTAGGGACCCTGTTCTAAAGAGGTCCAAAATAGGTGATGCCATTTCACCTCTAGGTGGCGCTGCAATAAGCAAAAATTTGGCACCATTTATCTTCAGATCAAGCCTCACAAACCTTTTCACATTCCGGTAAAGCTGATAAAAGTCGGCGATGAAGATCATATCTCAGGAAATATTCGCTGACTTGACATCAAACTTGGTACAGGTGCTCGGGACCCTGTTTCAAAGAGGTCCACAAAAGGTTGTGTCATCTAGCCTCTAGGGGGCGATCCCGTGTCTGACACATGTTAAATTGTGATACCAGCTGAATTGATGTGGCCGCCATTTTGAATGAATGAATAAAACGTTTTTGGTGAATACTAAATATTCACCTAATTTGGCACAGATTATCTTCAGACCACAATCACCTTGAAATGTCAAAATAGAACTGAATTACAGCTGTTTAAACTTGGCACAAATCTGACAACCGCTTGCCACAGGAAAAATTCCTTATATTTTTACGCAGTCACTGAAATCTGATTTCCAGCACTGAGAATAGCTCACTAGGATAAATTGGTGTCCTGGCAACGTCAATGTCAGAGATTCTCTGTTTAGCGAGACTATAAGCCACTGCAAAGGAAGCCAGGTACACCGCAGTCACTAGATGTCGAAAGTTTCTTCTGGTTTATCTGACCTGCTTGGCCACCACATTGCTGCTTGCAGCTATATTTATTACACATCTTCTTCTGCCATGGGAGTCTATGGCAGCCCCTAGAACCACATGGTCAGAAGTTGTGAAATTTGGCACACTCTTTGGGACGAGTCCCCTCATCAATTCCACCAAGTTTCATGTCACCCATTCCAACCATCTAGCGCCACCAATGGGTCAAAGTTGAAGGTGTGTTTACACACGTTACCTTTGAACCATATGCCGCATTTTCCAAAATGAGGTATCATTGGATTCCCTGGATCAAGACAAGTTCAACACACTCTATGACGTCATACCCAGTCATATAGATTCTCCGCCATTTTGAATGTTAAGGAGAAACGTTTTTTTCGCTACTCCTCCTACAATTCTTGTCGAATCTTCTTCAAAATTGCCACAGATGATCTTCAGACCAAGCCTCACAAAAGTTATCCCCTGGAGCTTTGATTTTCGCAACCGTTTGTTAGTTACAGCCAATCAAAGTCAGCAACTGATCCGGAAAAAGGGAAGTGAGGTCATATCTTAGTGAATATTTGATGCATTGACTCCAAACTTGGTGTATGGATTCATGACCCTGTTATTAAGAGGTCCGAAAAAGGTAGGGTCATTTGAGGTCTAGGGGGCGCTACAATAGATAAAACTGTGTTTTGACCAATAACTGTTGATTTGTTTGTCGTATTTAAGTGATTCCTATGTCTCGTGATATCTTAGGAGATCCCGTGTCTGTCGCATGTTAACGCATGATACCAGACGAATTGATAAGGCCGCCATTTTGAATGAATGAATTAAACTTTTTTCCCTACTCCTACACAATGTATCCAATATTCACCAGATTTGGCACAGATTATCTTCAGACCACAATCACCTTGACATGTCAAAATAGGATTGAATTACAGATGTTGGGGCGACAATTTGGGCCAAATCTGACCACGCGTGCCACAGGAGAAACGGCTTACTTTTTGTATACAGTAACTGTACACAGCAATTCCCAGCGCTGAAAATGGCTCACTGGGATAAGACGGGCTCCTTTGAAGTGCAAGGTTGTAGGTTCGAATCCAGCCAAAGTCACAAGCATGTCATGATACTGGTTTATCTGTTTAGTGAAGCCAGGTATGCGACAGTAGCTGTCGAGCAGTATAATCATAATGGTCACGATAATGTTTCATTCTCAGGGGATTTATACTCATGAAGAGTCAGATTTATTGTGCTTTGTAGATATAATGATGCTACATCTAGCCAGTGCATCGGATTTCTTGCATCATAATTTCTGAACAGATTTGTCATAAATCACAAGATTGGTCTCTTCTGATTCTATGTGGCATACTAAGTCGAAATATATCACACTGTCCCGTGTCCGCCATTTTGGGCGTCAGCCATTTGGAATTTTCATAAAAACAAACTCCTTATTTGCCGTTGCTCCTATTTTCATGGACATGTAATCAAATAATTTTCAGACCACAATCACCTTGACATGTCAAAATAGGACTGAATTACAGCTTTTTATACTTGGGTCAAATCTGACAACGCTTCCCACAGGAGAAACTGCTTACTTTTTTTTATACAGTAACTGAACACAGCATTTCCCTGCAGTGAGAATAGCTCACTGGCAGTGGCGGTTCTACATTGAATTACACCCAGGGCGAGACGCCCTTTGCGCCCCCCCCCCCCCCCCCCCCCAGACAAAAAAACACGCTGTTATGACGTTAAACTATACTTTGTCACGAAATATAGTTGTAGCAAATAGCAAATGTTCGTCTTTGAAACTACCTACAGATTTGAAAATTCCGTTGGATAATTACAGGGCCTAACCTAAATAATGAAAATAAATAATAACTGAACTTGTAACAGTTTTGTTGCAAAGCACACTATTATGGTGAAATGTTATCTCGTGTTTGTTGAGTTAAAACCGAAATATTGTTGTTGCATAGCAAGCATCATAGCAAAAAAGCTAACAAACGTAAGAGTTAGCCTATACCCACCAATTAACATTAGCCCTTCATTCATGACATGGATACCGTAAATCATACAGAGACATATTTGCATACCTTTATCTTTTTCTCGTTTCTCCTCTTCTTCTTTTCTTTTTTTTCGAAATTGGGCACCTGATGGCTTACTTGACCTTTTCCTGTCCATCTTCTTTGGCACTCAACAGTCAACAGATTTCCCATCCCCCCAACACTGTCACTCACGACCAGAAGTCAAGACTAAACCAATTCACCTTGGTGACCACAATCGTTTTGTGTTACATATTTTTATTAGCCATTTCACACAATTAAAAAAAAAAAGAACAGGAACTTTAGGCCTATATTTATAATATTATGAATGAAATGTGCGTTATTTGGAAGAAAGTCGAGGTGCAACTGACTTTAGCCCACTAATTTAGAGTATTGCACTATACAGTGGACCCCCCCCCCCCCCCTTGTCCGTTCCATTTGGGAGACCCAGTCAGGTGAGCTGTCTGTCCCCCTCCCCTTTTTTCACACAGCTTCTGTGCACGGCACCTTCTCAGCAAGCAGGGGTGCCTGCAGCTGCCTGAAGGGGGCGCCAATTTGCCAATTCCCCACACAGTGATAGAAAAGAGAAAACCGCTTCGCGGCGCAGAGATTTTTATTTATTTATTTTATGCTTGTGCGCCCCCCACGTGACATGAAAAAATGCCGCCCCGGGCGGCTGCCCGGTCCGCCCGTGCCTAAAACCGCCCCTGCTCACTGGGATAAGACGGGTTGCTATGAAATGCTAGGTCATAGGTTTGAACCCAGCCACAGTCATCAAGCATGACATGATACTGGTTTATCTGTTTAGTGAAGCCAGGTATGCCACAGTAGCTGTCTAACAGTATAATGGTAATGATAATGTTTCATTCTCAGGGGATCTATACTCAAGAAGAGTCAGATTTATTGTGCTTTGTAGATATGTGTCCTCTAACCTCTAGGGGGGCGATCCCGTGTCTGACACATGTTAACTTGTGATACCAGCCGAATTGATGCCGCCATTTTGAATGAATTAATAAAACGTTTTTGTCCTACTCCTCCTACAAAATGTATCAAATATTCACCAAATTTGGGACAGATTATCTTCAGACCACAATCACCTTGACATGTCAAAATAGGACTGAATTACAGCTGTTTAAACTTGGGCCAAATCGGACAACCGCTTACCACAGGAAAAACTGCTTATATTTTTACCCAGTAACTGAACTGTGATTTGCAGCACTGAGAATCGCTCACTAGGATAAGTTGGTGTCCTGGCAACGGCAACGTCAGAGGTTCGAATCCAGCCAAAGCCGACGAGCTTGTCATGTCTCTGATTCTCTGTTTAGCGAGACTGTAAGCCACTGCAAAGGAAGCCAGGTACACCGCAGTCGCTAGTTACCTGTAGTCAAGCTACAAGCTATAGTCAATGCAATCCTCACACAAACTATCAAAATTATTTTAGATTTTCGAAACCGTTTGTCCAGTACAGCCAATCGAAATCGGCAGCAGAGCCGCCAAACAGAAAGTTGTGTCGTATCTCAGCAAATCTTTGATGGATTCACGCCAAACTTGCTGCGTGTACTTGGAACACTCTTCTGAGGATGTCGAAAGTTTCTTCTGGGTCATCTGACCTGCTTGGCCACCCCATTGCTGCTTGCAGCTATATTTACACATCTTCTTCTGCCATGGGAGTCTACGGCAGGCCCTAGAACCGTATTGTCAGAAGTTGTGAAACTTGGCACACTCTTTGGGACCAGTCCCCTCATCAATTTCACCAAGTTTCATGTCTCCCATTCCAACCATCTAGCGCCACCAACGTGTCAAAGTTGAAGGTGTGTTTACACACGTTACTTTTGAACCATATGCCTCATTTTCCAAAATGAGGTATCATTGGATTCCCTGGATCAAGACGAGTTCAACGCACTCTATGATATCATACCCAGTTATATAGATTCTCCGCCATTTTGAATGTTAAGGAAAAGCGTTTTTTCGCTACTCCTCCTACAATTCTTGACGAATCTTCTTCAAAATTGCCACAGATGATCGTCAGACCAAGCCTCACAAAAGTTATCCCCTGGAGCTTTGATTTTCGCAACCGTTTGTTAGTTACAGCCAATCAAATTGATGTGGCTGAATTGATATGGACGCCATTTTGAATAAAACGTTCTTTCCCTACCTCTCCTATAAGGTTTGTCCAATCTTCACCAAATTTGGCACAGATCATCTTCAGACCAAGCCTCACAAAAGACATCACATATTTTTTTATTTTCTACACTTTTGACTGGAACAGCCAATCAAAGTCGTCAACCAAGCCACCATAAAAGAAGTGAGGTCATATCTCAGCACCTCTTTACTGCATTGACACCAAATTTGGTATAAGGACTAGGGACTCTGTTCTAAAGAGGTCCAAAATAGGTCATGCCATTTCACCTCTAGGTGGCGCTGCAATAAGCAAAAATTTGGCACCATTTATCTTCAGATCAAGCCTCACAAACCTTTTCACATTCCGGTAAAGCTGATAAAAGTCGGCGATGAAGATCCTATCTCAGGAAATATTCGCTGAATTGACATCAAACTTGGTACAGGTGCTCGGGACCCTGTTCCAAAGAGGTCCACAAAAGGTTGTGTCATATAACCTCTAAGGGGCGATCCCGTGTCTGACACGTTAAATTGTGATACCAGCTGAATTGATGTGGCCGCCATTTTGAATGAATGAATAAAACGTTTTTGGTGAATACTAAATATTCACCTAATTTGGCACAGATTATCTTCAGACCACAATCACCTTGAAATGTCAAAATAGAACTGAATTACAGCTGTTTAAACTTGGCACAAATCTGACAACCGCTTGCTACAGGAAAAATTCCTTATATTTTTACGCAGTCACTGAAATCTGATTTCCAGCACTGAGAATAGCTCACTAGGATAAATTGGTGTCCTGGCAACGTCAAAGGTTCAAATCCAGCCAAAGCTGACAAGCTTGTCATGTCTCTGATTCTCTGTTTAGCGAGACTATAAGCCACTGCAAAGGAAGCCAGGTACACCGCAGTCACTAGATGTCGAAAGTTTCTTCTGGTTTATCTGACTGACCTGCTTGGCCACCACATTGCTGCTTGCAGCTATATTCTTTTTTTCTGAGTTGCTTTGAGTTTATTTTTTTTACATTTAGCAGACTCTCTTATCCAGAGCGACTTACAGTAAGTACAGGGACATTCTCCCCGAGGCAAGTAGGGTGAAGTATCTTGCCCAAGGACACAACGTCATTTCTCACATCTGGGAATCGAACCGGTAACCTTACGATTACTAGTCCGATTCCCTAACCACCCAGCCACCTGACACTTGAGTTATTTTCTTTTGTCTTCATGTTGCAATTGTAGTAGGAATACTGATGAACCAGAGACTGGACCTTCCAGACACAGGTGTTTTTATACTACAATCACTTGACACACATCAACTGTACTCAGGTGATCTCCATTTCACTAGTTTTGACACTGCTAGCATCAACTAGCTGGACCTCTGTTGAATTAGGTCAGTCACTTTAAAGGGGGTGAATATTTATGCAAACATATATTTTTAATTAATTGACATTAGTTTGTAAAAATCAGTTTTCACTATGACATGAAATAATCTTTTTGGGAAATTCTTGTAAAAAAAATAGCCACATTATATGGACCATGATTTCATGTATAAAAGCAACAAGAGGGGAAAACATCCAAGGGGGATGAATACTTTTTTATAGGCATTGTATGATTTTCTTTATAAAAAGTAGGGGGGACTGATTTGCCATTAAAAAAATTGGGTGGGACATGTCCCACTCATATAATGAAACCTATGCCCTTCTGAAATTGGAGGCAGTGAAATGTTTAGTTTTCATGACCTCAATAACTTGACTCCAATAACAGACTTCCTCAGATAAACCATGGCTCTTTTAATAAATGTGTACAAACAAAATTAAATGAATACGTTTTGTTGATTGAAAAAAACATATAGGTTACTTCACATATATTGAAAATGATTGAGGGTTTAGTAAAAGCTTACTGTGGTCCTGAAGTTTCCACCTTTATTGTAATCCAGTATGTGTGGTCTGGTGGTGGTTGTTTGCGTTTGAATTGACAAAAATACACTTTCCATACTTGTTGGTATGTATGGCTGCTACAGTAACTGTCATGATGTCACTATTCGTAACAAAGAACAGGGCTATTTTTTCCCTTCACTAAAATAGTGAATTAGAAAAACGTTTTTATTTTAACCAGCAAGATGTTCGTTTTCATTATATTAAAGCTCACATTGTTAACAATATCTTGCTGGTAACAAAATATTTGAAGGACAGATGCTTGAGTCAACAAAGCCTGAAAACCAAACTTAGGCAGAATGCATCGCCATTACTCTGCAGTAAGAACTAGCAAGAACTGTTTGCATTTCATGCGGTGTCTGACGTTTGACCTAAAATTGTACAAATTCTAGTGGACTGTGAAATGACCTTAACCCTATGTAAAACCTAAGTAAAACCAAATTTAACTAATATTATATTTTAAGGCAGTAAATGTTGTTTTGCCAAGCAAATACCCAATAAAGATGTCTTCTGTAAGTGTCAAATACAGTAAACCATTAGAATATGTAAATACAACACATAGACCCTGAGAAGACAGTCACTGAACCTAAACTTGGCGACAGTGATTGATCACATGCAAACAGAATCTAACTTGCCACGCTCTTGAGACATCTAGTATGCAAAAGTGAAATATAAGCGGCTTGTTAATTTATAACATTCATAAAAGCCCTGACCCAACCTGGCACAGCTTAGAGCTTCAATTATGTCACTTAGAAGCATTTAGATATCCCTGGATATGTCACTTTAATTGCTTTCTGATTGTATTCAGACATACCTAGAAAGCTCCATAAAGACTAGCTGTTAGTTGATCTGTCAATGATCTCACCCAGGTGGGAGAGATCTTGTCAGTGTGGGGGAATTCAGGGGTAGAATTAGGTAAATATTGCAAGGTTCACTCCAAAGCCCCCATGCTGAATCTCTGTTGGACGCAGAATAGTTGGGGTGCTTCACATGCTGGTGGAAGAACTGTACCTGAATGCTAGGTTGACACAATTATGCAACAACCACGAGGAACGGGGACATTGTTTTTTCAGATACAGTTCTTTGGTTGTGATTAATATGAAATGTGTTTAGCAACCATTTCATGATCAAGTTCAGTAGTCTAAAGCAGAAAACTGTTTTAGATTATTTCTGTTCACCTTCCTATATTTACAATCACTTTTCCTATGGTTGAGAGTAGTCCAAAGATGCATATTAAGTCAAAACCTCTGGTTTAGACAAAGTTCCCATATTTGTCCAGCTTCTTCTAGTAAAGACTGTAAGAACATAGAACAACAGTTGCTTAAAGTTATGTCATGACCCTCCACCACTGCTAGCTGCTGTCCTGCAGGTTTGCTCTTGGCTGATGCAATAGCTCTGTAGTACTACCAAGTTATTTATTATGCTTTTGCAGGCACCCTGAGTGCCACTCCCTGCAACCTTTTCCTTCGTGGCTATCTAGCCTGGTATGCCACTGTTCTTTTTCTTTACCCAGTACCTTGACCTTTCACCTAGAAAGCCAAACCATAAGCTTAAAGCCACCAGACCTCTAACTAGTGACTGACTGTACAACCTCATCCTCTGCAGTTGACCCACTTCAGTCAGCTGTCAAGTGTGGTATTAACCTATGGGCCTAGAACAGGGAACCAGTGCCAGTCTGACAAAATGTGAATGCGGAATTTAAAAATCTAACTTTATTGAGCATAATTATCCTTTTACATGAAAAATACTAACTTTTGAATGGTAGTCAATGACAGAAAATGCTTTCTGCCCCCAGTTGTAACCGGCAACTACTGGTAGATTTCCGCATTCAAATGTTCTCAGACTGGCCCTGGCCTGCTATTCATGTGAGAGCTGGTTTTGCAAGATCACAACATGCAAAAACCCATCTTACCAAGCTCCAAGCTTTTTGTTTGTGCCCAAACCACAGTGGTTCTGACCAACGGTGGTAGACGGTTATAGACACATGGTTCATCCAAGTATTTTTTGAAAGTGCCTGCCCTTTTCCTTCCCAAATGAATGTTTGGAACAAACCATCTGGCTGGGTCGGGTTGCCTGGCCCCCTGGCTGCGCCACTGAGAATTTCCCATGGGCAGCCATAGCGACATCATATATTTCACTGGATCCAGTTATATTATACTATCAATGGCCTAAACTAGCAAATCAGACAAATAGATTGCTGCTGACTTTTGTTTGTTTCAAAGACCATGCCTTTGAAATACTGTACTGTACATTTGAAATACTGTACTATACCTTTGAAATACTGTACTGTACCTTTTCATGTCAAATCACCTACAAACTACAATGTGGCAAATCTTTCTAGACACTAACTGTCCAAGACAAACAAAGACATGTCTGTTTCTTCTTCAGATCCGTTCCTCTATTACCACACTGCTGTTCAGTGGACGAGAATTCAGCTGGACACGCCACTTGCTTATTGCTGCCGCCATCCTCGCTTTTAACAATCTCCTAGTCATCTTTGTCCCCACTATTCGAGACATTTTTGGTTTTATTGGTGAGTACTTTTTTCCTTTTCCTAAAGAATTGGAAGAAGCAGATTTTACATGGACTACCAATTAGATTAGTTTGCTAATTTAAACATCAATGAAGAACTGTATAAACAACCCTGTTTAAATGCTAATGTGGAGCATAACTGGAAGTAATTAGGTGTGATTATCTCAAAATGTATCCCTGGTGCAAGCAGGCATGGACTCTGAATTAACACTGTTCAATACTGAATCAGTGTATACAGTGCCAGTGAAAAGTTAGGACATACCCAAATAAAACAAATAAAAACATATTTTAGAGTTAGTCTTAAAAGTTTGACTTGATGACAGCTTTGCACACTCTTGGCATTGTCTCAACCAGCTTCATGAGGTTGTCATTTGCAATGCGCATTTCTTACACCACGTCCTAACTGGATGTGATACGAGCGACCGTCTGCGACAAAAGATGTTCGATTGCCTTGTTGTCTATTGTAGTGTCCTAACTGGACGCGAGCAATGCGCGAGGCTGCACAGCGCGACACAAAACAACATTTTTGCAAAACTTTGTTGGACGCACTGTTTCTATTTATTTTTAGTTGCTCGCGTTTAAAGCTCTTGTTGAACAAGGTGTCTTAAGAAGGTGGTTAGTTTACATTACGTAATAAAAGTGAATATGACGGATTCAGTGTGGACAGAAAGCGTCAGATGCAACGCTACAGTCGGATGCTTGCATCCAGTTAGGACACCGTGTTAGTGGAATTCTTTCCTTCTTAGTACATTTGAGCCAATCAATTGTGTTGTGATAAGTTAGGGTTGGTATAGAGGACAATATCTGGTAAACAACCAAGTAAGACACAACAGCCCATCATTACTTTAAGACATGAAGGTCATTCAAGACTGTTTCTTCTTTAAAGTGCAGTTTCAAAAACCAACGAAGCGTTATGAGAAAACTGGCTCTAATTAGGACCGCCATAGAAAAGGAAGATCCAGAGTTACCTTTGCTGCATAGGATACGTTTATTTACATCCCAATTATCATGATCATTGCTTCCTTGTTTGGGTGACTGCGGGCTACAAGCTGATAATAACCGTAACTTATGACCCAGGGGTAATGTAGTTACTTGGAAAATGGGATGAAAAAAGGGAAATCAAAGTGAGCATATGCAAGCACCATAGAGAGATGTATCCAATGTAACTCAACTCTTGAATGCAGTAAACCCAATGTAATACTCTCATTCAACAGGCTCCTCTGCAGCTACCATGCTGATTTTTATCTTGCCTGCTGCTTTCTATTTACGACTGGTCAAGTCTGTGCCACTTCGCTCCCCGCAGAAGATCTCTGTAAGTGTGGAGAAACTCTCTAACGCATGCAAATAGTTTTGGACAGCAACACTTTTCGCACAGTACTTTGGATTACATTTACATTTAGTCATTGAGCAGACGCTCTTATCCAGAGCGACTTACAGTAAGTACAGGGACATTTTCCCCGAGGCAAGTAGGGTGAGGTGCCACAACGTCATTTAGCACGGCCGGGAATCGAACTGGCAACCTTCAGATTACTAGCCCGCTTCCCTAACCGCTCAGCCACCGGATTTGACTTTATACATTGACTATGAGAGAAAATAAATTACTATGAGAGAAAATAAATTACTATAAGAGAAAGGAAATGCCAATAAGCCACAGCATTCCATCTCATTTGTGAAATATTGTATAGTATTGCTATGGCTGGACAGAATTGGCAGAATTCAAGTGTAACAATATTTTATGTGCTTGTAAGAAGAAATCACTGAAGAGATCCATGCCTATAACGGTGGTTTGCATCTCGAGTTTGCTCCCTCAAACTCTAGATGACTTGCTGTCATTTAGTCAACCATCCCTTACTGTCCTAGAGTAAATGCAAAGTGTTTATAGTAGCAGTTTGGAGGAGGGACAGCTAATATGATCCTATAAGTTGGGTGATGCTGATGGATCCCAGACTGAAGGATGTTATGCATGCAAGAAAACATTTGAGTTGAATTTATTAATGCTTTATCCGCTGTCAATGACCTGTTTTTCTCTCTGTCTGTCTCTAAACCCTCCAAGGCTGCCATTTTCCTAGTGGTGGGTATCATCTTTATGATTGTCAGCCTGTCACTCATCGTGCTGGACTGGATTCATAACCCTCCTGGCTCTGGGGGTCACTAAGTACTCCGACCCACGACCACACAAACCCCCTACAGAGTTATGCAGTACACCCGGGGGGTTCCCCTTTACCCTCACAACCACCTAATCATCCTTTGGCCCTCCCTTCTCCTCTACGGTACAGGGACCTCATCTTTGGGTGCAATGACCCCAGAGCCTCTTATGTGCAAAAAATACCACAGACTGAACAGTCTACATGCTGTGAGTGGCTGTTTGCCTCCATCTAAAATGCCTTTTGATAGAGTATACTTTTTATTTTTCTGTTAAATGTTCTTGTTACATAGTTAAGCTAAGATCAAAAGTGACTTAATGCAAAAGTCATAAACTGAGGCAAAATGGAGGCCTTTGGCTCCAAGCAAAAATCAATGGGCAATCTAGACGAGAGCATATTTATGATGTAGTCTTTTAGATTGCCCAATGATTTCTGCAATAATAGAAGAGACAATGCCAAGTGAAGCAGGGACCTCAAACTTTGGAGAACTCGAGTACCGCTAAATAATAGGATTTGGTCAGGGGGCTAATAACGGGACATTTTAAGAGCCATTGGTCGCATGAACTTGAAGATGGTAGAGAAAAGAGAGAGAGGGGTAATCCAGGGAGCACTTCCAGAGCACTTCAAGAAAATATTTCATCTTATTGTGTTTTATTTAAACTTCAGATACATAAATACATACATACAGCCAGACCAGCCGAATTTGAATCCTTACACTCATTTAGTAAAGTAGATGTTCTTCACTAATAAACCCAAAGATTACATTCACACAGCCTACGGCAGACGTTATAACATGTTTTGTTGAGACAAAATCCTGGCACTCGCAATGACTTGAACGCTCATTAGGTCACAGAAGGGTGAACATCGACATTGTCAAAACTTGGCCCGCATTCCAAATAAACATTACTTCAGAAACAGGCAGCCATTTTAAAATCCCAACAACTCAAAGCATTCACCAAGGGACACCATTCAGTATTACTGTTACAGAGAGATGTGAATGTGCAGGAGACTTGAATGTACTTAGTAGTTCTGCTATCTACAGATCTAAGCATTGTATCATATTACATTGGTGCAATATCTGAACCTGGTTTTTCATCCTATGGCCTAATTGTGTTATCCTAATGCAATATATGAGGCCCATTGTCATCTTTAATAGTTTCATCTTGTATCTTAAATTCATCATGAATATAATTAAAACTAAGCTGTTCTGGCAGTTCCTAAATCTTGAATGAAAAAGTAAGGATCAAAACTTAAGTATGGTGTGGGTACATGAGAATGTGGTTTAAGTTGTTTTATTTCATTTCATAGTTAAGGTTTGTTTTTGTGATTTTATCCCTGGTTTGTTGCAAACAAGATTTGGGTTAGTACCATTGTTTAAGATTCAAATTAAAGATATCTATGACACTTGTTGTTACAAACTAGAAAATATGTGCCCTTTTTTCTTAATTCTAGGTTAAATTGTTGAGATTAAATCCTGCCAAAGTGAACATTTACATATTTTCCAGATATACATATAAAACAATTCAAATTAAATGACTTGTGTGCATATGACAAACATGTTTTTTGACAGCTGTATATGCCTTGTAAATAATCAATATATGGTACACTCACTGAATTGTTTATATGAGATTTGTAAGAGACTTTAAGTCTGCAATCTTATGGTTTTAGTATTAGCTATTGTCCGTTCTTTCTTTATGGAAGCTTGTACATTTGTAGAAAATAGTTTATCACCTTACATGTTTTCCTAGTCATTTACTTCTAGACAGATTTGGGAAACATGATTAAGTATCCTTAAATTCATCATCTTGCAGTGGAGCATGTTAGCTAAAGTGTCATTGCCATTTAAGTGTCATTGCGTTGAGGCCTTGCATGACTTTTTTACAGCTTTGGTAAATACTTGATTCTTCCCATGTGGATCAGTATACCATTCAATGTTCAGTAAAACTCAACATTGAATGACGGGAGCCACTTACGTGCTTTAATTTCAGTTTAGCCTTTTACTGTTCTTGGGGTAATGTGACACAATCCGTACATTTATATTAAACCTCAGGCATAGTATACCGTGCAGTGGCAACATTATATTAAATGCAGTTAGTCTGTCATATTGCCATTTATGTGATCAAAACAAGTATACAGGTGAGAATTTAGAGCTTTTTGATGTTCAAAAGGGCATCTTTTTCAAGGAAGAACTAGAGACAGGATTTTAGACATGTAAAGGGTCATACACTGGGGGTTGGAGGAATTACAATGCCCTTATTGTCTCTCAGGTACTGCATCTTTGTCAAAACACTCATTTGACATTGAACATCTTATCATGCTTAAAACAGAGTAGAAAATGGGTCTGGTCATCTCCCTGTCTATAATGTTTACACCAGTTTTTTCCTAGCATTTGAAATAAACAAGGTTGGCAAGTGTTCAGTCAATACAGAATTGAACAACATGGGAAAATGTGATACACAAAAAAGTTTTTTATTATTATTATTATAAAACTGAGAAGCACAGGATTGATGCCTTGCAATTGAGTGCCGGCCTCCAATGACAATGCAAACGGTATATTTGCCTGAACAAGAGGGATTTTTATATTAGTGAAGCAAATCCAATACCATGTAATATGAATAATAAAATGTGAAATGAAACACCTCTGTGCTGTTTTTGTTTGTTTTAAATAGGGGTAATGGGGTGCATAAATTGAGAGAGAAAAAAGGCAATTTTGTACAGATTAAAACTGATGGAACTACAGTAACAACTGTGAAAAGAATCTCGCTAAGCAAAATATGCATGAAGATGCGCGTTTCACAGGGATGGAAATTAGCACCCGCCACCAGCCAAATGCGGGTGATTTTGTGTTGTGGCGGATAAACTCGCTTCACCTACCGGCCACCGTGGCGGGTAAATAAAAATAGCATACTGTTTCACCCGGACACTTTAGAGGCGGCGCACCTTCAAAACAAATGTGGCGTTACATCGCAGGCGTTAAGAGGTCTGCTGAGAAAACATCTCAGGAGGAGCCAGTGGACAAAGAGGCGAAAGTCAAAAAACGTTTTTTTAAAGAACGATGGAGAAAAGCGGACAATGGGGAGTCCCGCGATTCATAGTTTTCACGTGACGTCACGTTCCAAGGGACACGCCCCTCTGGAGGGCAAAAAATACTTTCCGCTGCCCGCCACCCATTATAAAGTCATACATTTACGTTGAGTCTGCTGCTTTTCTTTAGGCATAATGCCGGATAGTTGTTGTGCTATCGGATGCACTAATTGCAGAGGAGACAAGCCTGGGCTGGGTTTCTACAGAATTCCGTCCGATAAAGAAAATATAGAGAGGAGAAGATTGTGGATTTGTGGCATTCAACAACTCTGTCTCCGGTGAGGGCATACAATGGCAGCCGTCCAAATATACACGTATTTGCAGCGAACACTTAATCAAAGCTAAGCACAAGTAAAGTTAAACGCAAGTATATTAATGATCGTATTTTTAGACATAAAAAACATCTTTATGTAATCGGTTTGAGATTGTTGTGTATCGAGGCGACCAACTGCATTGGTCGTAGTGAGATAAAGTTAGCTAAATAGTTGGGTTGTTGTGTTAGACGCCAACACTTGCAGTTTGTGTCCATATATTTCCTTTTCTTTAGCTGAGAGGTGATCCAAAGAAACGTGGGAAGGTACATTTGCCGGCTTTTGCTGCGTCTCAACGGTGTGAGCCGCTATCGCCAGCAGCTTTCTGCCCTCCAGGTCACATAGCATGTCACGTGACTGAAAACGATGAATTGGTTAGTTTACGACGAGACAAATCTGATAATGTACTGCTCTGTATGTCATCAACACGCTTCAGAAGATGCCAAAACTAATAGTTTCATTCATCACTCATTTAATGAAATGTATATCAGTTCGTGGTTTGTGTATGTATAAGAGAGAAAGAGAAAGTGTCAGTGTTTCATTGAGACTTGAGATTAAATAAACTGCTTAAGTATTGTAGATCTTGTAGTATTAATTTTCACATGCAGTTACACATTGTCGGTTAAAAACAAGAAAGTGGCTGGTAGATTTTGAAATCCATCCCTGGCGTTTCAAATTCTATTTACGTGAACCCCTTTAAACAGATTCTCAACAACAAACTGCAAACATGTTTGCTTGAATTAACACTATATTATTTGTATACAAATATATTTTGTGAATAATGGCATATTAAGTGTTGGTGCCTAGACATTAGCACCTGGAAGATAACTGGCAAAAGGAATTAAGTAGGCTTTTAAATTACTGTATTGTACTTATTTTCAATCAGCCCCATGGTGTAGATTGTTTACATTACAGACACTGGTACAGTGGCCGTGAGAGGCCTATACATTTCAGACTGAGACTGGTTGCTATTTCTTCTAGTTAAACAGTTTTCTAACCAGCGATGAGCTCATGAACATAAGGGAAACAACTCCAGCAGACTTATTTCCAACTTTAATGCTTTCGTCAGAGGCATTACTGGACATTCTGGTCAAAGGTGTGCTGTCCATGCAGTAAAACTCAGCAGAGAGGGAAATGTCTCTTCCGGCACAGACACCGTTACTGGGAATAACCTATACTATAATGCAAGGAATCTCTGTATCTTGTACATTTGTACATTTGTATTTTTTGTAATATTTGTATTTTTATATTGTAAATTTGGCAACTAATTTTTTTAGCTTTTATTGTATATCTTATTTTTTATTGTATATCTTATTTAATTATAATTCCACTTAGTACTGCTAGTTTATGTACCCTTAGTATAGATAGGCCACATATTTAAATTTGAGGTCCCTATATGTTTATTGTATGCACCTTCCTGCCAAAGCAAATTCCTTGTCTGTGCAAGCTTTCATGGCAAATAAATCCAATTCTGATTCCTCTGATTCTGTATGTATCTGTTTGTCTGCTTAAGTTTATTGTGGGATTTTAGGGGGACTTTAGTGGAACGATTATCTCAAGAACCAGGCACTGAGCAAAGCTGACATTTTGCAGGTGTCGACCTCAGGACCCAAGGACCTGCAGTACCACGGTTGATGTTGTTTGGATGAGCGCTTTGTAATTAAACATTGTTAAAAATCCAGACTCCCAGATGTGGGTGAACGACCTGAACTTGTTCTTCAACAGGTTTGATCAGCCACCCACCCCTCCCCCGGCCCAGTCACCCCTCAGGTGCTCCCCCAGTACACTGCCCTACCCCAATCACCACAGCACTCAGGTCACAGACCCCCACTGCTTTGGCTTCTTCTGCCCCATCCCTTTCATCTCACCTCTTACCCTCACCTCCACCCCCTCTTATACCGTCAACACCCCCTACAACACCAAACACTCAGCCCCCGTGCTCCACTCTGTCCCTCTCCACAAACCAGGTGAGAAAAGAGCTCAGGAAGATAAAGGCAGCAAGTCCGGACGGCATCAGCTCTCGGATCCTGTGCAGACCAGCTGTGCGGGATTATGGAACTTCAACCTGAGCCTGAAGCTGGGGAGAGTTCCACAGCTGTGGAAGACATCCTGCGTGGTGCCAGTACAAAAGTACCGCACCCGAAGGACCTCAACAGCTACAGGCCAGTGGCATTTACATCGCACCTATTGAAGACACTTGAGCGCCTGGTGCTCGTCCATCTCCGCTCCCTGGTGAGACCATCAATGGACCCGCTGCAGTTCGCCTACCAGCCTGGCATCGGGGTAGATGACGCCGTCATCTTCCTCCCTGAAAGAGCTCTTTCTCACCTGGAGAAGCCTGGAAGCACTGTGAGAATCATGTTCTTTGATTTCTCCAGTGCCTTCAATACCATCTAGCCAGTGCTTCTGGGGGACAAGCTGGTGCACTCAGGAGTGGATAACCACCTCACATCCTGGATAATCAACTACCTCACCAACCGCCCCCAGTATGTGAGGACAAGGGAGTGTGTTTTTGATACAGTAGTCTGCAGCACAGGAGCACCACAGGGCCGCCAACAGTCCTGGCTCCCTTTTTGTTCACCCTGTACACTGCAGACTTCATGTACAGCACAGCCACTTGCCATCTGCAGAAGTTCTCTGACGACTCCGCCATTGTAGGCCTCATCACAGATGACGATGACAGGGAGTTCAGAGAACTGACTGTGCCAGTGGAACAGCCTCCAGATCAACACGGGGAAAACCAAGGAGCTTCCGGAGGCGCAGTCACCCCCCCACAACACCGGTGAACATCCAAGGAAAGGACATTGAGAGAGTGGACTTTTATAAGTACCTGGGTGTTCACCTGAACAATAAACTGGACTGGACTGACAACACCATGGCACTGTACAAGAAGGGCCAGAGCAGACTGTACCTGCTCAGGAGAATCAGGTCGTTTGGAATGCAGGGGGCGCTGCTCAGGACCTTCTTCGACACGGTAGTAGCATCAGCCATTTACCATGGAGTGGTCTGCTGGAGCAGCAGTATGTCAACAGCTGACAGGAGGAGACTAGACAGACTGATCAGGAAGGCCAGCGCTGTCCTAGGATGCCCCTTGGACACAG
Organism: Thaleichthys pacificus; assembly: GCA_023658055.1. NCBI lineage: Eukaryota > Metazoa > Chordata > Actinopteri > Osmeriformes > Osmeridae > Thaleichthys > Thaleichthys pacificus. The sequence continues at coordinate 12,692,336 of CM042874.1, read as the reverse complement.
TGCAGGTGGTGGGAGAGAGGAGGATGGTAAGCTATCATCAATGATGGACAATGAATCCCACCCTATGCAGGACACTGTCTCTGCACTGAGCAGCTCCTTTGGCGACCGGCTCCTTCACCGTAAGTGTGTGAAGGAGCGGTACCGCAGGTCCTTCCTTCCTGCTGCTGTGAGACTATACAACCAGTACTGCTCTACACACACAAACACACACAGGACTCAACCACTCTAAATAACTCATGGACACACATGAACTAATGTGCAATATTTATATTTGTTTATTTATATTTTGTCTCCATATGCAACTGGTGTTATCTTTATTATATCTCGTACTTACTTTGTAAATTGTATGTATACTTCTGTCCACTTTGCTGCTGCAATGCCTGAATGTCCCCATTGTGGGACGAATAAAGGTATATCTTATCTTATCAGTGGCAAAAATGCAAATAACTTGCTGAGCAGAGACACGGCAACATCGATAGGGCTTGTGAAGCGCATCGAAGAAGCATTCAGTGAGCATGGAACTTTGAAAACAGAACCCGTTAAAAGAGAACGCCCAGCCATACACAGTGCACACGGCCCGTCGCATCCCTTAGGCCCTGTTGCAGCAAGTAAAGGAAGAATTGCAGCTAATGGAGGAGAATGATGTGATAGAAGCCATGACTGAACCTACAGACTGGTGTGCACCAATGGTGCCAGTCCCACTGAAAAATTGTAAAGTGTGTATCTCTGTGGATTTGAAGAGGTTAAATGAAGGTGTACGTAGTGTGGTATCATGAGAGGTTTTACAAATAAGCGGGGTGTATGGCAGTGCATCACAACAGGACATAGCAGGCAAAAGTGCTTTCAAACAAAGAATCCAGTTTATTCACTAACAAAAAGTCTTTCAGGAAGCAAACAAGAGTTCTTCAAAGGCAAAACATAGGCTTCATAAAGTTGCTCCTAATTTGAATCCTACCTATCAAGTTCCTCAGACGCCGAACTACGTTTGTGCCACGTACGATACCGCCTGCTTGGCGTGTGGGTACACTCCTTTGTTCTCTCTCTCTCCCACACCTGAGCGCCTGCTTTAATCAGAGGGCTGAGGCAGTGCATTCTGGGAGATGTAGTTTTCCCGGCAGCCATCTTGTGGTGTGGTAGCCACTCCCAGAGAGGAACATAACGCCCCTCTACCACACATCCTCTCGTGATGCCACACATCCCTCCCCCCGGGCCTGACGTCCTCGGCAGGGTGATTGAGGACCAAAAGGCATCACGGCGGGATAGTGCGTCAGCGTTTCCATGACTACGACCGGGCCTGTGAATGACAGAGAAGTCAAAAGGTTGGAGCCCAAAAGAACCCCTGGTTACCCTACTGTAAGACTGAATCTCCTCCCCAACAGATAGTATCTGAGTGTTTCCACGGCCCACTTTATCGCTAAACCTTCTTTCTCAACCGTGGCATAGTTCCTCTCCCTTGGCTGCAACTTCCGACTAAAATAAAGAACTGGATGTTCAGAAAAATCAGGCCTAAAAATGATCTTATTATGTTTTTCCACAGGATCTGTATAAATTATCTTTTCAATTATACTGTTTCTTACATTTCTGGATCACAAATATATTTAGGTCTCACTGTGTTGTGTTACACAATAAAGTAGGTCAATTTAAGAAATTCTGTATCTTACCTGAAGTTGTTGGACTGTCCTGCTTACTTTTTCATTTGAGTTGAATTCATAGCCAATTTTAGTCCAGGCATTCTTTTTCAGATTTTCTGTTGATGAATCATGCTGTTCTCAATAATGGGATGGTTTGACAAAATTAGCTTCAAAAGATAGTTTTAAAATGTACTGAAATTATTTGAATGTTTTCTTTGACCTTTGTCCATTGTTTAATTTTCATTTATTAATTTAGCAGACGCTTTGGTTGATTGGTTGATTTACTCCAGTTCCACACAACGCTAATGTTTCTTAAGGTTCTATCACTGGTTTTTGAAGTGTCCTCAGGTCAGCACCATGTGCACATATTTAAAGATCCTGTAAAGTCAATTCCATGATTTGCTTCTCAGTACATTATATACGTGTGAAATGAGTTCCTGAAAGCATGTGCAAAGCGCTAAAACGTTGTCGCACCGAAATGTGTAGTTAGCCCGTAGAACAGTTTCTCTTCCGTTTTCAGATCAGGTTTTAATGGACGGGGCCAAAAAGTTACCCATGTACGTCATTTCAACCCATCTACGTCAGATCACTGACTGCTGTACTGTTATTGTAGCCTACATCAGCTAGCTAGCTAGCTAGCTCCAGGATGTCTCCCTCCACCCGCAACTGCATCTTCCCCGGATGCAAAAACTTCAGCTGCGCTGCAACACTATTTAATTTCCCTATTGATGAGGAAAGGAAAAATAGGTGGATTGATTTTGTGAAGAGCCACGCTGATGGAAAGCTTCGGATAAACTCCAACAGCTGCCTCTGCAGTGGATAAGAGTCTGCTAAATGACTAAATGCAGTGACCATTTCACGGCGGATAGTTTTAACAGAGACAGACGGGGTTCGCGGACACACTGCTTCTCTTGCAGCACGGAGCCGTACCGAGCATCGCCCTCCCGGCCATTCCTCCTCCGGTCGCACCTGGACAATCCACCGCCGCCAGCAGTTCATCACTCTGTTCTGTGTGCTTGTTATAATTATACTAGATAACTTTTCCAGAGGTATCTCTGCTATGAGTTAGTGCAAACCGCTAAATTGATATTAGGGTACTCAGTGTAGAATGATGGTATTTTGGTAAAATGGTAGCTAATGTGTTAGAAGTAGCCTAGTTGGAGAGCTCACTGTCTACTGTCTCTGGTGTCCAGCTCAGGGGAACATTTCATTTATATGCATCTGTATGTTTCACTCATTGAACAAATACATTCTAATTCTATACGTTTTTGTTCGGCTTGACGTAGCGTCCATTATCTGGGTCGGAGGTAGGCAACGAGGGGCGGAGCTTCAGCTCCTTCAGGTGACACGCCCCCCCAGTCTCAAGCAGAGAAGACTGCTGATTTTTTCACGATTTCAAAGACTAATTTAACATACTTGTCGGTGTTATTTTTTCATTCGAATTTAGATGGGTAGTTAATAACACATTATTCTGTGGTGTGGCAACTTTAAACTCGTTTAGTAGAATTAATCTAGTTCTGACTTAATTTAAACCATGTCTGGGAAACTGCCCCGTTAAATTTAGGCTGTGGCATTGGAGTTCAGGTTAGTAGCCCATGGCACAAAGGAAACTCAACCATTTACAATCTTAAAATACGTCTTTAAATAGTCCAGTGCCACATACTGGATGATATTCACACTGGGACTAGCTGTAATTAGGGTTCCTCCGGTGGGAGGGAACCTATCGTTTTTGTTAGTATTCCTATTTTTTTTTTTTCCTCTTCTCCATGAAATGGCTCAATATCTCAAAAGGTCCTTGACCCGATTTTTTCAAATTTCGCCCAATGATACAACAGGTCACTCACTACTCCCTGACCGCTAATGGTCCACATATGCCCATAGGTGGCGCTATAAGCCGCGCCCAAAGTCTTCGTGTTTTCCCCTGTGCCCCATTACTCCAAAATGCCTGAAAATAGGTATACATGCCTTATTACAGCTGTTGTTTGGCCAAATCTAACAATGTGTGCTACAGGAGAAACGGCTTCCTTTTTTTATACAGTAACTGACCTCATCACCTCCCAACACCTGAGAATATCTCAATGGGCTGGGATGGTGTCCTTCAAAGTGTAAGGTCACAGGTTCAAATCCAGCCAGTCTTTGGGCCTGTCATAATTTTGATTATCTGTTTAGTTAAACAGGATGACATCATTCAGAAATACCATGTGCAATTTCACCTTGAAATGTTTTTTAAATTTTTTTAATTTGTCCCAAAGCTGATCAAAGCCAATACATTACATTTACATTTATGCATTTAGCAGACGCTTTTATCCAAAGCGACTTCCAAGAGAGAGCTTTACAAAAGAGCATAGGTCACTGATCATAACAACGGGATAGCCCCAAACATTGCGAGCAGCCAAAACATGAAGCATACATTGTGAAAAAAACAAATAAGTGCCAAAGGGAAGAACCATAAGAGCATGCAGTTAAACAAGTTACAATTAAACAACATGAAACTCAAAAAGTGCAAGAGTGTACCTGTAGAAAAGAAGACAAAACAACAATCAACAGTAAAATATTTCACAGTGAGTACAAGAATTTAAAAACCGTCACAACTAACCAACAAGAGCAACAAGTCTCTCAATACGAGTCATTGTGATCCTGGAGGAAACTAACATCAGGTCCAGCCAAGCATTCCTAAGTGCCGTTGTACTCCCGGAACAAGTGCGTCTTGAGCCTTTTCTTGAAGGTGGGGAGACAGTCAGTGTCCCTGATGGAGGTGGGGAGTTGATTCCACCATTGGGGGGCCAGACAGGAGAAGAGCTTGTGTTGGGACCGGGCGCTCTTGAGCGGTGGGACCACCAGACGGTTGTCAGAAGAAGACCGTAGGTGGCGGGTGGGGGTGTAAGGCTGCAGCAGAGACTTGATGTAGTCGGGTGCAGTCCCGTTCACCGCTCGGAAGGTCAGTACCAGAGTCTTGAATCTGATACGGGCCGTTACGGGAAGCCAGTGGAGGGAGATGAGGAGCGGGGTAACATGGGAGCGTCTGGGTAGATTGAAGACCAGACGGGCTGCCGCGTTCTGAATCCTCTGGAGAGGGCGGGTTGCGCATGCTGGGAGACCGGCGAGCAGCGAGTTGCAGTAGTCCAGCTTTGAGAGGACAAGTGCTTGGACTAGCAGCTGGGTGGAATGCTCAGACAGGTATCTCCTGATCTTCCGGATGTTGTAATGTAGAGAGTGAATCTACACGACCGGGAGACCGCAGCAATGTGGGCTGTGAGGGAGAGCTCGTCATCCATGGTCACCCCGAGTTTCCTGGCAGAGGATGAAGGGGTCACCGTCGCCGATCCCAGGGTGATTGAGAGATCGTGGGAGATGGAGGGTTTGGCCGGGATGATGAGGAGTTCTGTTTTGGCAATACTCTGCCCTTTCTATTCATAAAATCTCAGCAGTTGGGGGCAGTTTCCCAGACACTGAATAAGGCCCTGTATACACAGAGGAAAAACGCATATTTTCATGCGGTTTGGCCTTTATTTACACGAAAACTGAGGTTTTATCACGGAAAACGATCATTTCTAAAAACTCCGGCCAAAGTGGAGATTTCTGAAAACTCAGACTCTTTTGTGTTTGCGTATGCACTAGGTTAAACAGAGTTTTAGGTTCTCAAACGTCACAGTATTCGACTACAAATGCATCACGTCATTTGAGCGTCCTATGCTTACAGTTAGTTTGCTTACTTATCATGGTTGCTGTTACGGTAGTGCTCATTTATGCGTTAATGCAAACCCTTTTGGCCTGTTTGTATTTACAAACACAACTGATTTTTATATCGACGAGCAGAGGCGAATATTTTGAGAATTCTGATTGGTTTGCATGGCTTTATCCTTCTCGTTACACTGCCACCTACAGGTTTGGCATAGTAATGATGGCGCTCGGGGGCATTTTTATGCGGGTTCATGTAAACAGAAACATTTTGTGTAAACGTGGCCTAAGACTAATCATAGACTAAATTGGAGATTTAAGCTGGACTAACTGAAATTGAATTTCTCAGACATGGTTTAAAATAGTCTCAGACTTTACCTAGTCCTGAATTACAAAGTCTGATTTCCAAACGTCTGATTAGAACTAGTCTAGATTTAAAGGTGACATGAGACATGCTGTTTTTGGATGCTTTTATATAGGCCTTAGTGGTCCCCTAATACTGTATCAGAAGTCTCTTTCCCGAAATTCAGCCTTGGTGCAGAATTACAGCCACTACTAGCAGTCCCACAAGGAGCTTTCCTCAGAACGCGCTGTTTTGGTGTCTGTAGCTTTAAATGCTAATGAGGAGTGGAGGGGCGGCACCATGCGCTAATGTTTACAATGGATGTATCGCAATGGCTGTAGCCCCGTTGCTGTAAAATGCCTCGAATTTGCCCATTCTCATCTGATAACCCTGGTTTGCAGAGGTACACACTCAGTCATTTCAATGAGGAGAAAGGCGGATATCGCGCGCGCCATAACACAAACAGCAGAACGGTTATCCAAATAACAAAGAAGTGTACAACACTCACGTTACAGCATGTGTATTCACACACATACTTGATGCTATCTACCTTTCCATTAGTGACAGTAACTCAGCTGTTAGCTGCAGAGCTAATGTTACAGCCACATTCTAATAATGCTTCGTTCGTTTGCAAGCCATGATGTCTTGTTGGTTTACACCTATCGAAAATTCTAGCCACTGGGGGACCAAAGGCAGGCTAGGGGAACTCATATTAATGTTAAATAACCTCCTAAAGTGAAGTTTTCATGTCATGTGACCTTTAAGTAAAGGCTTAAACTAAACCTGGCCAGAGGCAGGTTTAACTTCAGATTAATTGATGTTGGCCTCCAGATTGACTTTAGCAATATAGGAAAATGGATAACCTAGACTATTTTAATGATGATGAAAGAGCTCAATATAGACCAGACAGAAGGGTGGTTATGGACAGGAGCAACCCACTGAATGATTTTGATGAAATCAACTTTCGTGACAGTTTTCACATATACAAAGCAACTGCAGCAGACATAATTAGTCTGCTTGAGACAAGGCTTTCATCTGATTCTTTTAGGGGAATGCCTATCCCTCCTTCGCTACAAGTACTGATCACCTTAAGGTTTTTGGCATGTGGAACCTTCCATCGTGAAACAGGCGATTTGTGTGGCGTAAGTGAACCAACTGTGTGCAAAATAGTCCACAAAGTGTGCAAAGCTATATGTGAACTGAAGGACGACTACATCAAGTTTCCTGATGCTGCTGGCCAAGCCAACTACAAGGTGGAGTTCTTTGAATATGGAAACTTCCCTGGAGTCATTGGCTGTATTGATGGATGTCATATTCCAATAAAGTGTCCATCTACTGCAGATTCTGAGGAGTACAGAAATCGTAAAAAAAACGGTTCTCAATAAATGTACAAAGTGTGTGCACTCCCACTATGCAGTTAGGGTTAGGGTTATCCAACAATGTTGCATGTTGGAAAGGTGCAACTCATGACTCAAGAATTTTCCAGAACTCCTGTCTGTACACTCAGTTTGAAGGTGGTCAACATAGTGGAATCATACTTGGTGATAGTGGGTATGCACAGACCAACTTCTTGTTCACCCCTTACCTTCATGCAGTCACACCTGAGCAGCAGCAGTACAACCAAGCTCATATCCGTACCAGAGGTACAGTGGAGCGCATGTTTGGTGTATGGAAGAGTTGTTTCCAGTGTCTCAGAAACACATTGCGCTTTGAACCAAGAAGATGCTGTATTGTCATAATTGCAACAGCAGTGCTTCACAATTACCTCAAACAGCATGGCTGCCCAGATCCTTAAATGGAACATAGGGATGAATCACATCTTCCCATGGTTGAGCCAGACAATGACGGGTATGGACTGGTGTGCAGAGATGCTTTTGCTTTGCGGCACTTCTCACAATAAAGTTACCTCAGATAATTGAAGACAACAATTGCCACAGATTGATGATGAAAAAAAGTTTTATTTCACAACTTGAGATATCGGAACCCTGAACTGGTGCTGGTTTCAGTAGAACATTGGTACTGCTGCTGCTTCATGTTTCTCTCTTCCTCCTTCATGGCTAACTCAACATGTAGTATTTTTATCTTCATTTCATGTTCATCTTTTAAATACTTTACAGACCCTCCAGGAATTTGCGATGTTGCGATCGCACCAATTCACGAGAATTCAACAATTCCCCGCGAATTCAGCGCAACGTTGCAGTTTTAACCAATCACCGCAATTTTCCCGCAACTTTGACCAATCATCGTCGTCTCCCACAACTCTCTCCAGTAAGGGTTAAATCCAGTGTTGCGCCTGAACGCGTTCATTGAACGAAAGTTCATGAACTCGTTGATAATTTTGGTGAACGTGAACTGAACATACTGTATTACTGCCTGATGAACGATACTGTGAACGCGTTCATTCTGGTGTCTGTGAACCCCTTCCCTCTTTTTAATTTTGTTCAATAAGGTGCCAGATTTCTAGAGACTTCCAGGCGAAAGTCTAGAGACTTTCGACAGAGTTACATGGACCAGGATAATTGTTTGGCTATCGATTTTTACGTTTAACACGCAATATATACTTTTGCATAAGTAGCCTACTACTTGCTACATGCTTCGATAGCCAAACAAATGTCCTGGTGCACGTAACTCTGTCAGGCTATTGCATTTTGTACTTCTGTCGATCAATTTCTTGTTAGTTACTGCATCCATTCAGCGACGAAGTGTTGTACCTACCCTTTCCGTTTTGAGTTAATGTAATGTGTTTTTGAGTTAATGTAATGTCGTTTCCCATTTGGGGGAGCATGTCCTTGTATTGGGGGGAGGTGAGCAAGTCATCCTATTTGGGGGGAGTGTTTTCATTTGGGGGGTGCACTCATGTTAGTGATTGTGATTTGCACTTCAGGGCCACCGTATGAAACGCTCCCTACGTGCAACAGCATTTGTCTTCTTTAAGTTCATTTTTATGTTTTTCCACAGGATCTTAGAAAGATGAGACAATATTTTTTTTTTTAATATTCTGTATGATGCCGTTTGTAATATACTTGGATCAAAATGAAGCAACATTTCAAAGTGACTGACATGTAAAAGTAGACCAACAATAATACAGTAGCTTACCTGAAGTTGAAGTGTCCTGTTGCAAATTGAAGTCCAAGCATTCTTTTCTTGTTTTCTGTTGCTGAATCATGCTGTTTATTCTCAATAATTGGTTGGTTTGACACAATTTGCTTCAAAAGGGTCTTTTCAAAGTCACTGAAATTCTTTGAACGTAGTCTTTTACCTTTGTCCATTATTTGGTTGGATGATTTACTCCAGTTCCACACAATGTGAATGTTTCTTATGGGTCCAGCCCTGGTTTTTGAAGCAACCTCAGGTCTGCACCAAGTGCACAACATTACTCTAATCGGCCTTCACAGAGAGTACCTAGTTAGCAGTGGCGGCTGCTGGTCTTTCAAAGAGGGGAAGCTCATTTTCGGCCTACATCCTAAAATGTTTTTATTTAGTTCACTGGCTAGTTCACCACTACGACACTAGCGTAGCCTACTGAATGAATGAACGGACGATCTAACAAAACAATATTAATCAAGGAGGAAATGTGGAAATTAGGTTAAACTGAAACAAGGAACATGGTGTATAATTGTATGACCGCAATTTTAGCTAGCGTTTAAAAGGATTCAAACCCAAATATCTCACCCCTCCCTTAAAAGCCACTTCTTCAAAACACATGATTGTGCTGCCTGACAGACACACACACACACCTCACCCTGGCAGCTCTGCCACCTTTTGTACAGATAGGTTAATGCACCAACTAAATGTACAAGGGAAAAGAACAAGCATCATGCTGCGCACAATGGGCCAGGAGAAAACTATGTCTACTAATATCATCACTGGACTGGAAGTAAGTGGACTTCATGACAACAGGTTCATAACTCTGACAGAGACATACACACAAACAAAAAATTCCTGTAACAAAGAGTAACATACCCAACCAGAAGTCGCTATCGAAGTGGCCTTATCTTAAAGATGTCAAGATTTCCACCATTGATGCAGGCATTGACTTGCTGATAGGCACAAATGCACCCAAAGCAATAGAGCCCTGGCGAATCATAAACAGCGAGGGAGATGGCCCGTATGCAATGAAAACACTTCTTGGATGGGTAGTGAATGGCCCAGTAGGGACAGGATCTAACAATGAAATTCAGTCTCATACAGTCAACCGAATTACAGTACATAACCTGCAGGAGATGCTGATTGCTCATTACAATACTGACTTCAGTGAGAAACTATGTGAAGAGGTGAAGGAAATGTCCGTTGAAGACAAACAGTTTCTGAAAATCGCAGATGAATCGGCCAAAATGGTGGATGGACATTACAGTCTCAAGTTACCATTTAGAAAGGATCATGCCACATTGCCTAATAACCGTAACCACGCAGAGCAACGGCTCCAAAGCCTGAAAAGGAAATTCAATAGGAACCAGCCATTCAAAGCAAAATACACCTCATTCATGACTGACATGATCAGCAAAGGATACGCAGAAATTGTGCCAAAGGGGCAGCTGACTGGGACGGATGGAGAGGTGTGGTACCTACCCCACCACGGAGTTTACCACCCAAAGAAAGGAAACTTAAGAGTCGTGTTCGATTGTGGAGCATCCTTCTGCGGAAAAGCGTTGAATGAGGAGTTACTCAAAGGGCCTGAATTAACCAACAGTCTTATAGATGTGCTCAACAGATTCCGTCAGGAGCCAATAGGATTGATGGCGGATATCACTGCCATGTTCCATCAAGTGAAAGTCTCAGACAGTGATGTTGACTTTCTCAGGTTCCTGTGGTGGCCAGACGGAGACACATCAAAACCTCCCTTGGAACACAGAATGACTGTCCACCTCTTTGGGGCAACATCTTCCCCCAGCTGTGCAAGCTATGCACTCAGGAGAACAGCTAAGGACAACAGAGAGCACTTCAGGCCAGAGGTAACAGATACGGTTCTACACAACTTTTATGTAGATGATCTATTGAATTCGGTGCCCACGGCCCAGGAGGCAATACAACTCATCACTGACATCACAGCCGTCTGCCAAAGAGGAGGCTTTCACCTTTCGAAGTGGGCTACAAACAGCAGAGAAGTGTTGTCTTCCATTCGCGTGGAAGATAGAGCCAAAGAGATGATGGATCCCGACCTTGACAAAGACAAACTTCCAACTGAAAGGGCCTTAGGTCTGCAATGGTGTATCGAGAGTGACAACTTTACCTTCAATGTTCAGTCAAAACAACAGCCACTCACCAGAAGAGGAATGTTGTCAATGGTCTGTTCAATCTACGACCCCCTTGGCTTCCTGACCCCCTTTACACTAACAGCCAAATTCCTCCTACAGGAGCTCTGTAAGGTTGGGATGCAGAAGTACCCCTCGGCCTCTGTGAGCAGTGGTCGAGATGGGCAGCTGACTTAACTAGAATCTCAGACTTCAAGGTGCCACGATGCTTTAAACCTAAAGGATTTGGATCAGTCATGTATGCACAATTACATCACTTTGCAGATGCAAGTGACCAAGGCTATGGAACTGTAAATTACTTAAGGCTTGTGAATGACCACAACGTTGTCCATGTCGCCTTTGTCACGGGAAAGGGACATGTGACTCCTCTCAAAGGGATGACAATCCCCAGGTTGGAACTCGCCGCATTTTTAGCTGTAAAAGTGGACAAGCTGCTGAGATCTAGTTTGCAGCTGCATTTAGACCAGTCCATGTTCTGGACAGACAGCCAATCTGTACTAAAGTACATAGCAAACGAACACTCCAGATACAAAACATTTGTGGCCAATCGAGTTGCAGCAATAAGAGACGCAACAGAGTTATCACAGTGGAAGTACATCGAGTCAAAAGCCAACCCCGCTGATGATGCAACAAGAGGCCAAAATGCAGACAAACTTACGAACAACAAAAGATGGCTTCATGGTCCAGACTTTTTATGGAAAGAGAAACAGGAGCAACAGCAAGGGCCTGTCAGCTTCAAAGAAACCAGTTCACTTGCACTGGATAACCCAGAACTAAAAAGAACACACACAGTGAATGCAATCTGTGCAAAAGAACAAAACGCAACACAAAGGCTGATGACACACTTTTCTGACTGGACAAAGCTTCAGCTTGCAGTTGCATGGTATCTGAAGCTAAAGGAAACCTTAAAAGGACTGGCACAAAAAAGAAAACTGGGCGAGAACAAGGTGGTTACCAGGAGTAAGACAAAGGACGTGCCCGCTTACCCACTGAGTGGCCAGCAGGTGAGTCTTGAAGACTTGAAGAAAGCTGAAACTGCCATTGTTCAACTTACCCAGTCTCAGTTCTTTCCAAATGAAATAGAAATGCTCGCAACAAAGACACCTGAAATAAAGAGGAAAAGTGTACTGTACAAACTTGACCCATATGTAAAGGATGGAATACTAAGAGTGGGAGGCAGGTTGAACAAAGTAACCATAGGAGAAGAAAGAAGATATCCTGCCATAATCCCAAAAAACTCACACGTATCCACACTGATTTTACAGTACATGCATAAGGTAACAGGACACGGTGGAAGAAACCACATGCTGTCTGAACTGCGGAGAAAATATTGGATTGTCAATGCAAATTCAGCAGCCAGAAAGATTCTTACTCGATGTGTGGTGTGCAGACGACACAAAGCTCGAGTTGGAGAACAGAAAATGTCTGACTTGCCAAAGGAAAGACTTCAACCTGATTTACCTCCGTTTACCAACACCGGCGTGGACTATTTTGGTCCTTTCGAAGTGAAGAGAGGGAGAACACTGGTGAAGAGATATGAGGTGTTATTCACTTGCATGACCAGCAGGGCAGCTCACATTGAAGTGGCCAACTCCTTAGATACAAATGCCTGTATCAATGCTCTGAGACGTTTCATTTGTAGGAGGGGGCAAGTAAAACACATACGCTCAGATAATGGAACCAACTTTGTTGGTGCAAAGAAAGAACTGCAGAGAGCATTGACCACAGCAAACCAGGACAAGATACAAAAAACACTCACAGAACAAGGCATAGAGTGGACGTTTAACCCACCAGGCGCATCCCATCATGGAGGCACATGGGAAAGGCTGATAAGATCAATCAGACAAGTACTCTGTTCTGTTCTTAAACAGCAGAGCATCGATGAGGAGGGACTCCAGACCATATTGTGTGAAGTGGAAGCAATCTTGAACAGTCGGCCCCTCACAACAGTCACCACTGACCCTCAAGACTTGCACCCCCTCACACCAAATGATCTCTTACTGCTCAAAGCAGAACCAAGTCTCCCACCAGGTACATTTGATAAGACTGACCTTTACACCAGACGACACTGGAGGCAGATTCAATATTTGTCGAACCTCTTCTGGAGACGTTGGACACTAGAATACTTACCACTACTACAAGAGCGCCAAAAGTGGAATACCAAAAGAAGGAACTTCCAGTGCGGAGATGTTGCTTTAGTGGTGGATCCAACGGCACCAAGAGGCTCCTGGGTTGTGGGAAGAATAGTTGAAGTTTTCCCTGACCAGAAAGGACTTGTGCGCTCCATGAAAATCAAGACCCAAAGCAGCATCATAAAAAGACCCATCACAAAGCTCTGTTTGATACTAGAGGGTGATGAAGACAAACCTTGAACACTCAAGACGCCAATTGTCTAGTACTTTCTATCTTTTCTTTAATGTGCTTGGTACATAGAAAAAGTAATGATTTCAAGGCTCCCATTCTGATTTGATTTCGTAATTGTTTTGCTTACCAAATACAATTAGGGGCCGGTTATGTAGGAGCCATTTCTGTGTTTTATTTTATATGTTACTTTAACGCTTGCATTTGCCTCACACGGCTGAGGGTTTGTGCCCTCTACAGGTCAAAAGGCTGTTAAATAGGAGAGTGACCTGTTGGAGGTGCGGCTGACTGGGAGCACACAGCTTTTGACCTTGCATTCTGCTGGCTTGTTGGTCGAGGATAGGCCTCGCTGCTCTTTGTGCTCTAAGGTATTATTTATTTATTTTCAAACCACAAGGTGTAAACATCCATTTAAATAAACCAACCAACCTCTTTGGATCTCCTTTATTTCATATGGCAAGCGTCAAAGAACCCCCAGTCGACGCCAACAATGTGATTAACAAAAGGGACACTCCTGCAGGATAAATGGTCACCACACAATACTTGGACCGTGCCCTGTCAATAAATAAAGAACAATAACTGCCAGGAAAACTGGATCTATCAGACCCTTGAGTGTTTGAGACAATTTCAATAGCTCCTTCTATAGACCTACTGATCGCAAACTATAGTTTGAGTCTCCACTAATTTGCGTTACATAAATTTATTGTCGATTTTATCGACTAATGATTCGTTAGACCCATGTTTGACACACATACATGCAAAAATGCTTTTATTTGTTACGTTTATCTGTTTTACAAAACATAGCTTATTTGCAATCGTAAATTATTGTTGCCGCTCTAAAATAATGGGACATAAGAATTGCGCTTATACCATTGTCTACACCAGGGTTCTCCAATCCTGGTGCTCGAGGGCCGTTGTCCTGCATGTTTTAGATGTTTCCCTGCTCCAGCACACCTGTTTCAAATTAATGGGTTGTTATCAAGCTCTGTGGAACCTGGGTAATGACCATTCATTTGAATCAGGTGTGCTGGAGCAGGGAAACATCTAAACCAGTGGTTCTCAACCCTGGTCCTCAAGTACCCCCTGCATGTTGTAGATATTTCCCTGTTCCAACACACCTGATTCAAATGAATGGGTCGTTATCTAGTTATGCAAAAGCTGTTAACGACCATTCATTTCAGCCCTACTGAAACTGACCAGTACAGTATGCTACTTACAGCAGTTTACAGTAGTACCCGCTATACAAAGAAGCAACCAGGGGCGATTCTAGGATCAGACCTTTAGGGGGGCTCAGCCCCCAATGAGAATGTGACATGGATACAGTGCCTTGCAAAAGTGTTAAACCCCCTTCCTAATAAATCAAAAATTTCACTGGATAACAATTAATAGATGTATTTATTATTATGCAAAATATTGAATGAATACAAATAAATAAATAAGAAAGTCCCTTTCTTCATGAACTACCAGCATCAAATGAAACAATAATGATGTGTCAACAATAAATAAACATTGTTTTAACACGTTAGAGCACAAAAACATTCCAAATATTTCCGACGGTCCCCACAGCGTAAGTTATATTTCTGAAACGGAAGCTAGCCAGCTATAGTTAGCTTCCGTTACCTAGTTACCTAGCATAATACTCGTAGCACTGTTACTACCATGCTAGTGTTACTTGTTAGCCTCCTCATTAGTACATTTTGACGCCAAACCAAACCTTTTGAGGCATAGTTTTTGTCTATCGGAAAATATTCAATTGGAATGTTCAAAATCGCATATGTGCGACGCTACGCTGTGGGACCCGCATTCGAACAATCACATATGTGCAACGCTACTCCTTAATGGGTTAAGATAATAATAATTCATAATGATTACATTTTTTATTATTTTTTTTTTTTGGGGTGCTGAGATTAAATTTAGGTGTGCTTGAGCACCCCTGAAAAGAGACTAAAATCGCCACTGGAAGCAACACTTGATGGACTAACAACGGTAACTAATGTGGGCGTGGCTTATGCAAAAGGTCAATTGGGTGCTTCCAACTTTGTGGCAACAGTTTGTTGACTGCCGTTTTCTGTTCCAGTATGACTATGCTCATGGGCACAAAGCGGGGTCCATAAAGACATATGGTTTTATGAGGTTGGTGTGAAGTAACTCAAGTGGCCTGCACAGAGCTCTGACCTCAACCCCACTGAACACCTTTGGGATTAATTGAAACTGTGATTGCAAGCCAGGCCTCCAATCAGTGCTTGACTGCACAAATGCTCTTTTGGCTGAATGGGCCCAAATTCCTAGCCTGGCTCTGCCCTCCTACGTACTTCCGCTCAAATTTATTTTCGCTTCTGTACATAGGTCTGGCCATGAGGTACATAAGTCAGATTTTTCAGGTTGATTTTCTACCGGCGAATCAGCGAACAGAGGGAGTGGCTGAGAACGATGACGTTGATGTTGTGCACTAGTTTGAGTTGTAGTTCAGTAATGGCGGCGGAGAAAGATGCGAGCGAAGCTATTCTGCGGTTGTGGCAACGCTGCCGAATATCCATAAGTTAAAGCCGGAGCAAGAACAATCCTTGCTGAGTTTTGTTGGTGGTCATGATGTTGTGGACCTCTTCCCCACGGGGTTCTGGAAAAGTTTGATTTTCCAGCTACGGCAGCTAGCTCCGTGGTGAAGGAGTTACATTACATTTAGTCATTTAGCAGACGCTCTTATCCAGAGCGAGTTGGCTAAGGCGAACGCTAGTGATTAGTTATGGCAGATCCAGATTGGCTCTGGGCAGATCCAGATTGGCTCTGGGCAGATCCAATAGTTTTAAACTTCAACATAGTACCCGCCTACAAGGAAGTCAACGCTTGTCAATGGAGCGAGGCCAGACTCTCTGTACAAATGCAATGTACGAGAGTCTGGTTAGGACCAGGCTACCAGACACACACGAAAATATTGTGGAAAGCAATTCCAGAAGCTGGCAGCTCTTATAGCCATATAGGGGGAAAAATCCCTTATCAATGCTCACAGTTCTGGAATGGGATGTCCAACAAGATCATATAGGTAGGATGGTCAGGTGTCAACATACTTTTGGCCATAAAGTGTACATTTCAGCACAATGTTGCATTGTAAACAAGACCTGTTATTGTTCAGAAGTTTTGTGATAAACTGGTACAAACCACCTCTTGACCCACATGGCCTACAATGAACACAACTAGAATCATTCAGTTCAACTGGTAACCTGTGTTTTACTTGTGTTATTTGGTCAATGTGAAAGGGTTAGCTTTTTTCCATTCTAGACAAGGTCTTATTCTGATGTAATGCAATTTCCTGTCTCACAATGCTGAAAGCCATTACTGATTTGCTCATGTTTATATCTTGCTCTTAATCATCTCTTCTACTTTCAACTTGTCTCATAACGTCTCAGTCTGTGCTACTTATACCTGAGGTCATACCATCCCAGAATTATATCCATCTCACCCTGAATATCACTGTGTGCGTGCAAGCGAGAGTGTCTGTCTTTCTGTCTGGTCACTGGTCCCTCTCTTGATCCCCTTAATCCTCTCAGCCTCCACAGCTCAACCAGCCTGTATTCTGGCAGCTACATAATTTCCCCTACTTTCCCATCCGTGATGGACCCATATTACCTCCCATGACCTTCCCCCAATGCACACACTCACACAAACATGCATTTACACGTATGTGCACATTCACAGGTATACTGTACACATGTATTTACATGCGTCTCTCACTCAGTCTTTCGAGTCAGGAGTCAGTGGGTGCATGGGAGATGATTGTATATATTCAAGGCAATCTAAATGGAAAGTTTTCAGAGTCCAAGAGAGGGAGTGGCGTCCTGTACCGGGCCCCTAAAGCCAATGTGATCCTCCCCATTTGTGCTCCTGTCATAAGGAATGCTCTGCTAAACCCACCACTAAGAGGATTACCAAGGTAATGATTCATATCATAGATGCACTGGCAGATGTAGACACTGGGAGGCTGAGCAGTAATCATTTGTAATGAGAATTGACAGACTATCCTGTGAACATTCCAGTTGTTAGTTAGGAATAGAACATTTAACATTTTAGAATACCGGTAGTTCGCTGTTTAGAATAAACTAAGGATTATTCCATTTGCAACTTTTTGAGAATATTTGATTTAACCTTTGTATTCACTGCGATGGTTCCTAACTATTTAAACTGCAAAATACACAAAATATGTAAACAGCGCACTCAATTATTGTCTGAATTTACTTGATTTCCTTCAGCTTGAGTTTGATTGACAGTGGTTTCACAAGATAAGCCAAGGAGGAAGGCCCGCTGTTACGATCCTCTCTTTGGTTTATGTATCTAGGGAGAGAGAATAGTCTTAACAAATGTACTAAATATGGGTTTAGTTGTGTGAAAAGTGCAACTGCACAACAACGAATGAAACCAGGTTTCAATACAAAAAGTGATATTTATTACAACAAAATATTCACCACAGGGGAACAAGGAAACCATAAATGGTGCAAAAGACAGGTAAACAGTAAAAGTGGTAAATAACCCTGCCTATCCAAATAATTATATTGGGTGGAATGAGCAGTCAGCTAAATGTATGAATGATAGTGTGGGGAGAAACAGGAGGGAAGACAGAACAACCTAACAATGTGTACACAGACAGATATCTAAACATATGGCTGTAACACCCAACTAGCTGACAATTGGCTGAAACAGAATTGCTGGAACATAATTGGCTGGAAAGTAGCGAGCCACTCCAAAAATAAGAAATTTGACACAAGGCAGGATGGTGGACCCAAATGCGGACAGGAAGCGGGGTGGTTTGCGGTAGAAGAGTTTTATTCAATCTCGTAGTCCAGGGCAAGCAAGGGTCGGCAACAAAGTATCAATGCAGAGGTACACTGGGGCAGGCAGGCTCGTTGGTCGGTGGGCGGTCGGAGGTCGTATCGGGGCCGAATGGCAGAGGTACACTGGGGCAGGCAGGCTCGTTGGTCGGTGGTCGGTCGGAGGTCGTATCGGGGCCGAATGGCAGAGGTACACTGGGGGCAGGCAGGTCCCGGGTCGGGTCGGGAGACAAAACAGGTAGCGATCAAAACCGAGGAAACACTATGACGAGAAACAAACTGGAATGCTGGAAATGACTGTGAAGCACAAGACGATCTGGCAACAGACAGAACAGAGAACAGAGGTTAAATACAGAAGACAATAGGGAACACCTGGTGAGGGGTGGACACAAACCAACAGGTGAAACGGATCAGGGTGTGACAAAATTAGCATGTTTCAAAACATGTTTCTAGGGTAAACAGATTACATTTTTTACCTTTAAAACAATCAGATAAACAGAAGCCTCTATCGTGGTGGAGAGGTTTGTGCGTCCTTATGAACCAGGGGGCTGTGTTGTCTGGAGCCTGGTGCTCCTGGTAGGGCAAAGTAGTTTCAGGTGAGGGGCCAGACTAAGAATGGTTCCAAAAAAGACTACATGGAAAATGTATATAGAGGAGTTACCCTGCCCGGAGGAAGCCCGGGGCAGGGCCTGGCTCCGTCTGGAGCCGGGCTCAGAGGGAGGGCTCACCGGCGAGCACCTTCTGGCCGGTTTGGCCACGGAGCCCAGCCGGGCACAACTCGAAGAAGCTTCGTGGCTACCCCCTCTACATCCTTTGGGCCCACCACCCATGGGAGGAACCGTGGGAGTCGGGCGCGCTGCCACATTGGTGGCAGTGAAGGCCAGAGGCCTAGATGGACCAGACACAGGTGGACCAGACCCAGGCGGCAAAGGCATGGAACGGTTCGTACTGCAAGACCAAGGGTAGATTTAAGTTTGGGAATTTTTAACTGGATTTGGAGAGAGGACCGGGTGTTGTGCGTGACAGGAAGAGGATGCAGCAGGTGAGATAGGCAGGGGGGTGTCCGGTGAAGAAGGGTCTTGTAAATGAGGATAATCCAGTGAATATTACGACAGGTGTGAAGTGAGGGCCAGTTTACCAGGGAGTAAAGAGTACAGGAATGAGTTCTTACCCCAAGTGAAGGAGTTCTATTACCTCAGGGTCTTGTTCGCGAGTCAGGGGAAAATTGAGTGGGAGGTTGACCTGACAATCGGGGTAGCGGGGGTGGTATTGCCTTCGCTCTATCGCACTGTTGTCACGAAAAGAGAGCTGAGCCGGAAGGCAAAACTCTCGATCTACTGATCAATTTGCATCCCTACCCTCACCTATGGTCATAAAAGATGGGTCATGACCGAAAGAACTAGTGTTCATGACTGCTACCAATAGTCAGGATGAGCTCCCGGAGGCTGTAACATCATACATCAGCTTCTGTGAGGACCAACATGCACCAGGGTGAGCTTCAACATCGACAAACCCTGGTTTACAGCTAAACTCAGAAGGCTGAGGTTGGACAAGAACAGGGTTTCTGCAGGTATCAGCAAATCTAATTTCATGCTTTTTCATGCCACTTTAAACTAATTTCATGCCCATGTCCAACTGCAGATACTTTCACACACAAATTGTAAGCATTTGACAATGCCAATTTTTTATATTTGAAAAGCCAAATTTAACTGTCAGATGGCTCACAAGACGGTTTACAATCATTAAACGCAACACAAAGTGCTTCACAAAATAAGAACACAACAGAAATCCAAATATTTAAAACACGGTTTTTCTGAGCAGCTCACGTCTCTGCCCCGCGAATCTCAAAACAACATGCACCGATAATTAAAAGTAATGAACCTATACTGCTTACGGCAGTAGGCAAATTCGCCAAAATCATGTCAACCAGTCCCAAAAGTTAGACTAACTTCAAGTAAGCACCGCCATCTGAACTGAAAGCTGGTATTGAAACAGGGTGTAGCCAGACTTTGGTTTCTAAGGGGGAATACCCTCTGTCCTCCACACCCACCCACACACCCACCCACACCCACACTGAGGATCCAGGTGAGGAAAATCCATCCATGGGGAGCCATTAGTGCATATGTCTTAGTTCCTTTCCTTTTTGCTCCAACTCTGTCTAAACGTTTTTCAGTTCGAGGCATTTGTCCTTGTGTCTCCTCCTTAGAGCATTCGACTTGGTGATCATTTGAGCCCTGAGTGTCCCTGCTTTGCTTTCAGCTTTCTCAGCAAGGTCATCAGCGTCCTTCTGAAGGCTGGCGCACACCTCTGTCAACACAGCCTTTTTCTTTCTCAGTGCTTCCAGCTTGTCCTGTAGTGCTTTTCTTTTAAGTCCACGCATTGCAACCTCTAGCTCCCTCCTTTCTTCATCGAGGTACATCCTGTATTTTGTCCTGGCTGAGGCTACAGAAGCCAGTAGTTCTTTTGTGAGGGACACCCCCACAAGCTCTAACGTGGTCACAGACTAGTCTCTGGGCCTCAACAGTTTTTTCAGTTATGTTGCAGGTCTCCACTTCCCTGTTGACAGAGAAACCTCTCTCCACTGTAGATTGCCCATGAGATAAGAGTAGCAGGCGTTGAAAGAAACTCCGCAGCTCAGGATAATCCTGGTTGAGTTTCATGAAGAAAAACATCAAGCCGCTGATCAATGGGTTTGAAGGAGTGAAACTCCTGACTTTTGCCATGCTGAGAAAGAAAGCTGTCGAACTGTTGCACAAGAGCATCACCTGCGATGGATAAACACAAAAATAAGTAATTAAATCACAATATCAAAAATGCTCATACACGTCACATTGATACAGCATACTAATGTTTGCTTGTAAAAAATTAGTTTGAATAAATAATGTAAAATCTACTAGCTCTTCATTTCAGTCAATATTACACCCTTTTTAATTACCCTAAGAGTCAGAATTTCCTCTTCATTTGGCTATAACTTAAACTGTTACCTGCTTCTTTGAAAAAAGCCTTACTTTTACAAAAATTGTGAATTAATAAATATTATTTCAAATTCTTGACTAAGTCAATAATACACTCTGGACAAATGTACTACCATCTGGAGTATTTGTGATTGAGAACAGCCACTTAAATAAACTGAGGTAAAAACATCAGGTAAATATTATGAGATTGATTTATACAAAACAATTTGGAAAAAGTATTGATATGTTTTTACAGCAGTTTAATTTAGTGGCTGTTTTTAGCCAAAAAACTCAGTTGTTGGTAAATGTTGGTAAATTGAGACATGGGTCATTGCACATTTAAAAAAATACTACAAAAAAAACAACTACTGTTCCTATATTAAGATGAGGTGTAGTGAGAATACAATGTATGCACACAAACACAAAACAGTGCTAAACCTTGATTTTGGAGCTATCCTTAACATTCCTACCAGCTAAGACACTGCCTGTCAGCTGCCTGTCCTGCAGGAATCTTTGCACGAGTGACTTCATCTTTCCCTTGCACCATTCTGGGTCTCTCGTCATGTTGGAGGGGTACAAGAATGCAATCTCCCTGACAGAAGGATATTTCAAAGGGCTCTTTTCTTGGATTTTCTTCATCATTCTGGAGAGGGCTGTTATGCAGTCCCTTCTGAACTCCAGGGCTGAGAGTTCGCCTACACTGTTACTTGGCTTACTCTGCAGAGCCTATCAAAGAGGGACAGCATACAGCATTTGCAATATATGGGGAATAAATACAGTTAGTTTTAATTTTTGTTGTGTAATAGAATAGAATCCTTATTGTCACTGTGAATATTGTTGCCAACATTCAACTGTGAAAATCAGATTTGCAGCTCTCTACATGGCAACAAAAGACACAAAAATAAATTAAACAACACATTAAAATAAGTATCTTAAGGACAGACTCAGCACCCAAGCCAATGTCATGGCTTGCACTGACACGGTTCTTCTGGTCATCAGGGTCAAGTTTGGTCAGTTTAAAGGGAATGATGTCTTGGAGTTGCCTTTTGATGAAACGCCTCGCTAGACTCTGTAAATTGAAAAACAGATTTGTCAAATTATTTAACATCCTCTTAATCAGTTTTGAAGAATTGGGTGGACACAGTTAGTTATTCATTTAAAAATAGCCATGGAAATGAAACAATAACTGAGACTATTACCTTCATCAGTTCAGTCAAGTCTTTGCACAAGAATGGCAGGACAGGTTCATCAGTTTGGTACTTAGTCAGGAATGGGCAGAAAGTTCTGGATATTGCCATGAAAAAATTAAGTTTGGCTAAGATCAGGGGATCTTTGTTTGCTGCTTCAATAGTATCAAATGATGAGGTTCCAGGGTTTGGTAGTTCTGTTCTGTGGACTGCTGCTACATACTCTTTGAGCTTTGGCCATACCTCAATGGCTCTCTCTGCAACAGGCAGATTTTCTACCCATCTGTGTCCACAGAATGGGAGTGGAAACAGAGATGAACTGGTAAGTTTAGTGTAGTCCTCTCTTCTTGCAGGGATGTTGTGAAAAACAAAGTGCATTGCTCTCAACAGTTTCTCAACATTCCATGTGGAGAAGCCAGTCTTGAGTGAGTTGTAGAGTGTGTAGCCCACAGCTCCCAACCGAAATTAGCTGCCGTCCTCCATGTAGTTCAGCATGTTCTTGCTGGAAGTCATTCAGAAACTTCACATTTGGTCCATCCATGCTAATGGAAAGGAGATTCTTCAGGTCTAATCGGCGCACACATTCCTATGAAAAGAATAAATATTTTGTTCAAATGATTTGACACCATGCAGACATGTTGAAAGATGTTGGTTATTGCAAGTTAGATAATAAAAAATGTGGGGCAAGTCCAAATTTTAGAATGTAGCTGGTTTTGTCCTTTCCACAGGTGAAAGATTTGACTATGTCAGAGTCAGGAAACATTTTCTGAAATAACTCAGAGACACCTTCGTTGGATGCACATGAGTGGTGCTTCACTGCAGTGTTCAGACACCAGAGCACCTCCGCTTCCAAAGTCGCATTCGAGCCAAATGCCGCTCGCAGGTCGCTGGTCTTCCCCGCTGTCCCGGCTCTGCTGGGGACAGTCACTGTAGCGGCTCCGCTGGGTCCTATGTCAGGAGTGGTGGTAGCAGCAGCAGCTGCAGGTGTGGTGATGACAGCAGAAGTTGCGTTGCTGGTCACGGCAAAAAAAATCGAAACAGTTAACTGCTGCTTGCCTTTAAGCGCCGACTTGTGACTCTCAGACTGCATGTGGGATTTCACCGCATTGACGCCCATTGTGCAAAGTTTTTTTGGCACACGCTGCAAAATGCCTCTCCGGGTTTACCGTCGACGGGCTTTAACCAGGTTCTGAGTAGTTCATCCTCCAACCACTTCTGCTGAAACTTGCATTTTCCCATTTTTCCGTCATTTGATATTTCCTCCGTTCTTTCGCCACAGCGAACACTCACGCACACCATAGACAGTAGACTCACACTCACCTCACGTTGCATTACTAGCATCCGGTGTCACGACTTCGTGCACCGGCCGTAAAAAACAGCCAATTAAAAGGTTCTGCCTGTCAACCATTACGCTATACTTCCGATCAAAATTAGTTTTTAGATGTTTATATAATCAAAATAAATCGTGAAAAACAATGTTTTTATTCCATCAAGTTTACATAATTTTTAATGCCTTTGAACATCGACGTTCATGCTTTTTCATGCCAGTTCATGCCTGAATTTTCACAAAATCTAATTACTTTTCATGCTTTTTAATGACCCGCAGAAACCCTGCAAGAAGGAAGCGATTCAAGGAGTTGAAGAACAGGTTTAGCAAGGCTCCGCTCTCCTCCCTGTACACCAACAGCTGCACCTCCAGTCATCCGTCCATCAAACTCCTGAAGTTTGCGGACGACACCACCCTTCATTGGGCTCATCTCTGGTGTGGGATGAGTCTGACTATAGGTGGGAAGCTGACAACCTGGTGACTTGGTGCAGCCAGAACAACTTAGAGCTCAATGCTCTCAAGACAGTGGAGATGGTTGTGGACTTCAGGAAGAATACAGCCCCACTCACCCCCATCACCCTGTGAAACTCCCCAGTCAACACTGTGGAGTCCTTCCGCTTCCTGGGCACTATCCTCTCACAGGACCTCAAGTGGGAACTGAAGTGATCAGCTCCCTCACCAAGAAAGCACAACAGAGGATGTACTTCCTAGGCAGATGAAGAAATTCAACCTCCTAAAGACAATGATGGTGCACTTCTACGCAGCCATCATTGAGTCCATCCTCACCTCCTCCATCACCATCTGGTACGCTGCTGCCACTGCTAAGGACAAGAGCAGACTGCAGCGTATCATCCGCACTGCTGAGAAGGTGATTAGCTGCAATCTGCCTACCCTCGAGGACCTGCACACCTCTAGGACTCGTCCCACCCGGGACACTCTGTTCCAGCTACTCCCCTCCGGCAGAAGGCTGCGGTCCATCAGGACCAAAACTTCACGCCATAAAAACAGTTTCTTCCCATCTGCTGCTGGCCTCTTCAACAAGGCCAAGGACTCGCACTGATATAAAACTATCTATATTATATAAGTCCATTCACCACCTATTTGCACAATTCATTTTGCACTATGCTGCCCGATTTCACATCTTGTAACTGTAACATTTAATATTTTATATCTACTTTGTTTAGCTCTTTAGTATATTGTTTAGCTCTTTAGGATATGTTTGGCTCTTGAGTAATAGTAATTTTATTTATACAGTCTGCTTTTTCTAAAAATTAAAAATAAACCTTCTTTCCACAGTAAATTCTGTGTTTGTGTTAACTTACATGGCAATAAAAAACAATTCTGATTCTGGCCCATGACTGGAAAATGGGCCATGGGCCCCACACCAATCTGGCTATGACTCCGGAGGAGGAAGAGGAGTTGATCCAGTATGCGATGTGGATGGCAGACCATGGGTGGCCATTAAGCCGGGCCACCATCAACGTTTATGTCAAGTGCCTGCCCACTAATAGGACAAGCCTTGACCACTCCACCCACTACAGGGTTTGTAAATCTCTAGCACACAACCCCAACACGGATGACCAGGACAGGTAATGGCTCACATAATGCTTTATTACAAAGTTAGATCTAATACAATAAAAATGACTCCCCAAATGACAACCGGCCAACACAAAGTAGTCTTTCCTTCTTTAGCAACGATACCAGCCTGGCATTTTCCCAAAGTGTCTGGTCCACGGAGTGGCACTCAGTCCCGAGCAGCGACGCCGCCCAAAGCTACGCCAACAGGCGGTGATAGCTTGCAGTCGAGAACGTCGGGCGTGGTGTCCGTCTTTCACAGTCTCAGATGTTTTACGGGGAGCGTGGCAGAATGTCCAACTCCATTGTGTCCTTTTTCAAGCAGCGTTAAAAAGGCACGATTCTCGCACCGATCCCCAGGGAAAGAATAAACATACGTCAGTCAGCATGCCTGGCGACATATATACATACACATATATTATACAAAATAACTAATTGAGTTGGAATCATTTGCTGACAGCTTGGTCCCCCCCAGTTCAAAAATTCCATCTGCACCCCTGGCAGGAGGTTGTTGGGTCTTCAACTGGTTGAGGTCTGGGGACCTTATACGGGCATGGTCGTAAATGATTCCGATGAATTGTGCGAACCAGCCCTCCCCCTTCAGGCCGGATACGCAGGACTGGACATCCAGGGCACAATGGCCCCAAGACGACATAAGGTTGGGGCTGCCATCTCGGAGCAAGTTTACCCTGGTCGCGTCGTCTGAAGTTGCGCAGGAGAACTCGCTCACCTGACAACAATGGAAGGTCCCTTGCTCGCTTACCACTTGTCCCGTTCCTGCTGATGACTGGCCCTTTCCTCAACCAGACTATAGGCTCTGCGTAGTTGGTTGTGGTGATGCCTCACCCAGCCATCCAGGTCCCTTCGTAGTGCCGGGGCCTCTACACCTGAAATCACATCCACAGTAAGACAGGCATGCCTGCCACACATTACAAAGAATGGTGTAAGCCTAGTGCTATTATGTTCAGTGTTATTATATGCCTGAACCATATGCCTGAAGTTATTATATGCCTATGCAGCAGCATAGGCAACTGCTCAGGCCAGGAACTTTGTTGTTCCTGTCCTAGGGACCCAAGGAGAGAGATAAATAATAATAATAATTAAAAAAATTATAGCGCTTTTCTAATACTCAAAGTCGCTTTACATGTATGAGGACAAGCAAAACAAGACAACAGTAAAATATAAAGACAAAGGATTGAACAAAACAGACAAACAGAATATTATAAAGAAAACTAACATATAAGTCTAATAGTGGAGGGGAGGGAGCAGGGGATGTTCAGGTGAAGGCGAGGTTGAAAAGGTGAGTTTTGAGGGATTGTTTAAATAGTGCTATATTGGGAGCCAGACAGATAGGTAGAGGGAGGTCATTCCAGAGGGAGGGTGCGGCAGCAGAGAAGGCCCTGTCACCCCAGGTCCGGTGCTTAGTCCTGATGGTTTTTAGGGTGTTTGCGCTGGCGGACCTGAGGCAACGGGTAGGGGCATGGAGGGGGAGGAGGACAGAAAGGTAGGAAGGGGCCAGGTTATTTAGGGCTTTGTAGGTGGTGAGTAGTATTTTGACTGGGAGCCAGTGGAGGTTTTGGAGGACCGGGGTGATGTGTTCGTAGCGGCGGGTGGCGGTGAGCAGACGAACGGCAGAGTTCTGGACATATTAGAGTTTGTTGAGGACAGTGTTTGGAGAGCCCAGCCATATCTAGAAAATAGATCTGTCATGACAAGCAGGTAAGGGTAAGCATCACCAGGCCGACCCAGAGATAGGTAGTCAATGGCCAACACTTCCAAAGGATCTCTGCCAGGAGCTCTGCACACACTGGGTGCATTCACTGATCCAGCCTCACACATCGTTCCCCAGACGAGGCCAGTAGAATCCTCGCCGCAAGGTGGCTTCGGTGTGTCCAGCACCCAGATGTCCGAGCGAAACATGGTACTTCTCCCACAAACCTTTGGTAGCAGTGTTGGGCACCAGGATCTGCCACCTCCAGGCGCCTTCAACCTTATCCCAGACCTTACGACAAAGGGTCCCATTCCTGTTAGCTATACGGTCCCATTCCTTCCACCATCTTTTTTCCTCCGGATGAACACCTTGCTGAATCCCTACTTTGGGCCTCTCCCCTTGACTGACTTTCTGGGCCAACGATCGAAGGTGTGGATCCTGTTGTTGAATCTGCCCCCAACTAGGCTCTATGTCGGTTAATTCTGCCGGTGGCACTCCTTCAGGCGTCGTTTGGCTCAGACAAACCTGTCCCTCTATGCTAGGGAGCCAGGAGAGAAGATCTGCATTCTGATTTGTGCGGCCAGGGCGGTACTTGACTTGGAATTGAAAGTTAGCAAGCTGGGCCACCCATCATTGCTCCACTGCCCCAAGCTTTGCAGTGTGGAGGTGGACCAGGGGGTTGTTATCGGTATATACTATGAAGTCTGCCCCCCACAAGTAATCTCGAAACTTCTCTGTTACCACCCAATAAAGGGCAAGCAGCTTGAGTTTAAAAGAACTGTAATTCTGGTCATTCTTCTCAGAAGGCGAAAGGCTCCGGCTCGCATAAGCTATAACCCTCTCCTTATTATCTTGAACTTGGGACAGGACTGTCCCTAGACCCCCTAGACTGGCATCGGTGTAAACAACAAATGGCTTGCTAAAGTCTGCATATGCCAGGATCGGAGCACTTAACAGGGCAGTCTTTAGTTGGTCAAACGCTTGTTGACATTCCGGGGTCCAAACCACTGAACAACTCTTCTTCCCCAGGGTCGCAGTACCAGCCAGCAAGCTATTGAGGGGGCCAGCAATCCTGGAGAAGGAGGGAATAAAACGTTGGTAGTAGCCAGCAAATCCAAGAAATGAATGCACCTGTGTAGTGGTTTCTGGTTGTGGCCATTCACGTACTGCTGCTATTTTCCCAGGATCTTTGGACACCCCTGCTCTACTCACCACATGGCCCAAATAATTGACCTCCCTTTGAAGGAACCGGCACTTCTTGGGTTGCAGTTTTAGTCCATGTTTGGCAAGTCTCTGAAACACTTTCTCGAGATGTTCAATATGGGTTTCAAAATCAGGTGAGTAGATAATGACATCATCTAAATAAATCAACAAGAAGTCATTTACCTTATCCCCCAAACACTTCTGCATGAGTCGCTGGAATGTGGCGGGGGCATTACAGAGTCCAAAAGGCATTTGATTGATCTCAAAAAGCCCCACCGGCGTGGTGAATGCAGTCTTTTCCCTGTCGAGAGGGTTCACTTCTACCTGCCAGTAGCCGCTGGCCAGATCGAGAGTCGAGTACCAGGCGGCTTCTTTGAGGCAGGTAAGGGATTCCTCGATGCGAGGGAGGGGATATGCATCCTTGTGGGTCAAGGCATTAAGCTGGCGATAGTCCACACAGAACCTCCAGGTCCCATCCTTTTTCTTTACCAGAACTACTGGTGCAGCCCAGGGGCTGGAACTGTCCTGTATGACTCCAGACTCCAACATGCCAGCCAGCAGTCCTCTGAGCTCTACATAAAGGCTAGGTGGAATTGGTCTATATCGTTCTCGACTTGGAGGGGCAGTGCCCGTAGGAATATGGTGCAAAACAGCGGCACTCTTACCAAAATCCTCCTCATGAGCAGAGAATACACCTGACCAGTGGGTGAGTAGGGTCTCTAACCTGAGCTGTTGTTCTGACTCCAGGCCCTCTACTGGAGGAAGGTCCACCTGGGGGTGTCCATCTGGCTGTAACTGGATTGTCTGCACATCTACCTCTCCTTGGGGCGTGGCATGTAGAACAAGGTCTCTCTCTCCACAAATCTGAGTAGGCTCCAAGAAGGTTACTGTAGCGAGCGGACGACGCCTAGGAAGGTCAAGGGGATAAGGATTTAGATTTAACAGTCATAGGGGCAACTTTCCCCCTTGGACTCTCACAACAGAGCGAGCAACCTGCCAAGCAGTTCCCTTTCCTGGATCCTCCACCAGGGCATAGTAGTCTCGGGAGGGGCCACAGCCGACGACTGGAGCCCATAGTAATTTCTCACAGCTAGCTGGGACTCTGTTTGGATCACTCTTGGTCAGGCGTGCGGTGCCGGGTTCCTGTTCTGGGTCATCGTTCTGCATCACTTTGCTGCACACAGCAAAAGCCTTCTGCCACTCCTTCCCAGCAGCTGCCCCCACCGTTACGCTAAACCCTGAGGTGCTCTGGGTGACACCTTGGAAAAGTTCCTTCCAACAATGGGTAATAACATTAATTCCCAAGATTCCCTGGTCTGCCCCTAGACAATCGTCCTTGACTATAACTACCCCCTTCCCTGGGACTTTTACCCCTCCCACTGTAAAGTCCATAAGAGCGTAACCCACATAGGGAATGCTTAACCCATTATCAGCCTTTAATGTTAACCAGCTGAGTTCTGCAGTATCCTGCATAGGCAAGAAACTAAGGCTAAACATTGTTACTTGTGACCTTGTGTCTAATAAGCAGGGCAGCTTTATCCCACTAACCTCAACTTCCACCAGAGGGCAGTTCCCTACAACAACAGACTTCTATTATTCCTGTGCCCAAGCAAAGCAACATCAGCACTTTAAATGATTATAGACCTGTGGCGCTCACTCCCATCATCGCCAAGTGCTTTGAGAGGCTGGTGGCGAAGCGCGTTAAGGCTGCCCTCCCTCGCTCCCTGGACCAGCATCAGTATGCTTACAGGGAAAACAGGTCCACTGAGGATGCTATCGTCACAGCCCTTCATACAACGCTGACACACCTGGACAAGAAGGAGACATATGTGAGACTCCTCTTCATAGACTACAGCTCGGCTTTTAATACCATCGTCCCCAACCGACTGATCACCAAACTCCTTGATCTGGGCCTCAGCTACAGCCTGTGTATGTGGATTAAGGATTTCCTAACAGATCGCCCCCAGACAGTGAGACTGGGTCCTCACCAATCCTCGAGCCTGCCCCTCAGCACCGGAGCTTCACAAGGCTGTGTATTGAGTCCCCTGCTCTACTCTGTCTACACATATGACTGCACCAACACCCATACTTCAAATACAGTAATCAAATTTGCAGATGACACGACTGTGGTAGGACAAATCACCAACGGAAATGAAAGTGCCTACAGAGACGAAGTTGACAGACTGACAGGATGGTGTAAGCAAAACAACCTGACCCTGAATGTCAAAAAGACAAAATAAATCATAGTTGACTTCAGACGGCAAAAGGCAAACCCTCAACCCCTCATCATCAATGGTGAGGAAGTGGAGAGGACCTCCTGCTTTAAGTTCCTGGGGGTTATGCTCTCAGAGGACCTGAAATGGGTGAGTAACACAACCGCCACAGTCAAGAAAGCACAGCAGCGGCTCTACTTCTTGAGAATACTGAAGAGAAACACCCTGTCTTCCGAGCTGCTTAAGTCTTTTTACCACTGTTGCATTGAAAGCGTCCTCACATACTGTATCACTGCATGGTATGTCAACTGCACAGACAAGGACAGGAAATCCCTCAGTCAGGTCATAAGGTCTGCGGAGAGAATAATTGGACTTTCACTGCCTCCCCTGGACGACATCTTTAGGACACGCTGCCTCCGCCGAGCATGTGGCATTTTGAAGGATGAGACTCACCCCGCAAACCATCTCTTCACCCTGCTACCCTCTGGCAGGCGCTACCGGGCCACTACAGCCCGAACCTCCAGACTGCAGAACAGTTTCATCCCCAGGGCCATCACAGAACTAAACAATCACACAACCCTCATACCCTCCACCCAGCACAACTGCACTTTTTTTTAGTGGTTGCACAAACAAATTTCGTTGTGTATCCAATGTACAATGACAAATAAAGTCTATTCTATTCTTCTCAGGACATACCTCCGTCCTGGCGCCTGCATCCCCGACCACCTGCCCTACAGTGGTCGGGGGCTCCTGTTTAAAGGGGCATGTTCCTCTTGCTGGGTTGGGCAGAAACGTTGAACATGACCAGGCCGTCCACACTTCAAACAGATCGGTCTGGCTTGTCGATCCCACTGAAAAGCAGTCCGTCTGCTACTGGAAAGGGGGACGTATTGACCGCTGGTCACATATCCCCTCGGTTCCTCTCTGGACTGTTGGGGGGCGGTAGCCTGTTGTCGAAGTTCTCTTATAAGGGTTTCGGCCATAGAGTCCAATTGTTCCTTCATTTCTTGCCTGATTTCGGTACGTATTTTCTCTTTCCACTGTTCCAGGTCTGGTGTGGTAAGGGGGACTAGGGCAGTGTCCATAAGGGGCGCAGTCATGCAACAGACCTGGTAGTTGCCTCCTTCCATCTCTTTAGCCAGTGACTCTGCTTCGGTCATTACCTGGTCAAAGGTCATTCCTGGTTGCCGTTGGACATACTTTTGCAGCTCCTGTTTCAGGGCCCCATCTTTAAGACCCTTTATGAACTGGTCCTGCAGTGTAGATTCCTCCTTGGCAGACCCATCTGGCTACGCTTGAAGCCATCGGCCAAATGATTCCCGTGTACGTAGGAGGAAATCTCCCAGCAACTCCTCACTTCCCTGGTTACAATCGAAAAACCTTGAACGGAGAGTTGGTGGCGGAGTAAGGCTTCCAAACCGGTTCTGTAATGCAGTCCATAAACACAAAGGTGAATTTCTCTGAGCCTGATTAACCTGTTCTGGTTTGTTCAAAATCCTGTTAAATATGCCTGAAAACGCCTAAACAGCATACCCAAAGTAAATTGAAAGCTGTTCTTGAACCATTTGGAGTACATGCATGTAAATGGTCTCTTTTGAAAGCTGACACTCTGAAGTTATTTCCCCTGTTGTCAGGGCCCCTGTCAGTCCTACTAGTGTTGAGTAATAGAAGCTTGAACACAAGGAAAGTGAAAGTTTCTATTTCCGCCTAGATTTTGTTTTGAAAACAGAGGCCTGAAGAGGCCTAGAGGTGGTAGGTATTAGCTGGAAGACTAAATTGGACCACAGGTTGAAGCCTTACCCAATTCAAATCAAAAGTCAAACATAATACCACAATATATTCATATTTGACACATGTTTTTATAAGAGTACATCCAGGCGTTTTCTAAAAGGGCCTTTTGGAGACTCTAAAATGACCCTTTGTAACCAAGGTCAAATTCTTAGGATAAAAAGGTATTATTTTTCATAATTGTTATCTCTAATGAAAGGTGGTACTTAGAACTATCATATACAATAGCTAAATCCCTAATTAGTATTACTGAAACACAAAAACTGAAGCATGAACACATTGGAGTGCTTTATCTGATTCCCAGAATTGGCGCACAAAGAACACTGATTCTGTCAACCATATTGCGCAATCGACTTTTATTTTGAAGGCTCCACAGACACATACAAATGAGGTATTAGCATTTTCAGCTAGCTGTCAGCTACAAGGCTAACGAGCTCATTTCAGAGCCCGTCGAAGCCAGTTCGAGAAATTTGTTTAGAACGAGTGTGTGTGTGTGTGTGTGTTTGGGGGGGGGGGGGGCAGGACGCACAGACCTAGTTGGCTTTAGAGGGCTGTCAACGGGGCATGGAAGCTCCTATTGCGTCAAACAAGGTGTCAATCGAAGGGGAGGGTTCAACGGACATTTTGATGCCTTCATATCGTAAATACTCCGTTGCTAACCGGAGAAAAGAACACTTTTATGTGAACAAGTTGTTTCTTCCGTCGGCTAACTTGCATAATGAAACAAAGGATAATGGCTATTCATGAACGTAAAACATTGTATTTGGACGAATTACTTTACATGGTTAGATACTTTGAACCCTTGGGAATGTACGCAGATCAAGTTTTGATGTGTTGTTTGCATACCTGGGGCCTGTATTACGAATCAAGATCACCATGCTCTGGATCACTTTCAGTTACCCGGCTACGCGAAGCGTAACAATCGCAATCACGATAAGTGGTATCACGACGGCGGTTATCAACTCTCTAACTCAGGGGTCGGCAACCCAAAATGTTGAAAGAGCCATATTGGACCAAAAAAGCAAATAACAAATCTGTCTGGAGCCGCAACAAATTAAAAGCCTTATATAAGCCTTATAATGAAGGCAACACATGCTGTAAGTGTCGCTATATTAGCCTACTATCAAAATGATAAGTAGGCTACAAATACATAATGAGCATTCATGCAATCACACTTTTTCTCTCACTCCCAACTGGGTACTCGGCCGTGACGTGCGGTGATGTCAGTAAGAAGCTAGGCACTGAGTTATGAAAGCCAGATTACCCAATTTATTGTTAGGCTAATATGTCAAAACAGTAAACGCAGTAAACAGTACAAGCAGTAGCCTACAGCCGCTGAATGTTAGCACAGCCACATAGCCAATCTTTTCATCCATACCAGTCTGTTTGAAACCATCGAAAACATGTTGTCCCTTTTGCTGCAGTAGTCCATCTAAGTCTGGCGTAGACCTCCCTCTTGCTATTAACTCCTTTTTTGAATAAAATCGAGCTTGGAGAAATTCCTCAACTCTGAATATCGGCAGACACCGCTGCTGTCATTTTGGCTTGAATTTTGCGGGGATTACGTTTACAAAGCCAGTGTAATGACGTTAGCTGCGCAAATGTCCAGTAATATCTCGATTTTAATTGGTCCATGTTTGATACGTAACGTAGATGATTACTGGCATAACATATTTACGTGCAAAGGCACAGAAGAGTTGTGCCAAAAAATATATTCACACCATCTTTTTCCATTTTCATATTTTTGAAAAAGCTCCAGGGAGCCACTAGGGCGGCGCTAAAGAGCCGCATGCGGCTCTAGAGCCGCGGGTTGCCGACCCCTGCTCTAACTCAACCCAGATCTTTCCAATCTAGAGACGTGCGCGTTCACATAAAGGGGCGGTGTTTGCACCGTATGTCCAATCGCAAACATGGACAAAACAAGAGCCGCATATTTCACGCAGGAGGAGCCGACAATAATCTTCCAAACTTTGTCTACTCCTTCTGCGTGAAATATTGTAATACAAACATATCAGGAATACAGATATATAATACAGACAAAAATCAACAAAGTCGCTGCTGCCATCTGGCAGAAAATAGCAGACGCTGTAAATGCGTAAGCTACATGACTTATTGATATCTTGTGCCCCAGGCACAAGATGTGACCATAATTACACGTGTGCATTCCATAACGTTAAACTTTTGTTGCTGTTATTTTAGTTGCAACCCTTGCAGTGGCAAACTATCGTGGGAGCAAATAAAAAATAAATATAAAACCATAATTCAAAACGGTAAGTAGCAGTAGGCTGCACACAGTGGCGGCTGCTGGTCTTTCATTACATATTACATTACATTTAGTCATTTAGCAGACGCTCTTATCCAGAGCGACTTACAGTAAGTACAGGGACATTCCCCCCGAGGCAAGTAGGGTGAAGTGCCTTGCCCAAGGACACAACGTCATTGGCCTGGCGGGGAATCGAACCGGCAACCTTCCGATTACTAGCCCGATTGCCTAACCGCTCACCCACCTGACTCCACACTTTCAAAGAGGGGAAGTTCATTTTCTGCCTACATCCTAATTTTTTTTTAATTTATTTGGCTATTCACTGGCTAGTTCACCCCTACAACACTAGCCTAGCCTACTGAATGAATGAAGATCTAACAAAACAATATTAATCAAGGAGGAAATGTGGAAATTAGGTTCAACTGAAACAAGGAACGTGGTGTATAATTGTATGAAATGTATGATGAAAATTGGTTAGCAATTTCGGCAAGCAAATACCAAGAAAAATAAGGCAAAGAAAACTGGGGGGGCCCTCCTCCACAGGACTTGACTCCTGCTGAGGAGCTGGCCCTCTCCAGCTATCAAGGTCGCCCCATGATGGAAGGAGTGGAAGGGGGCATTTCTTCAGACCCTGGTGGCAGCAGCTCGGAAACCCAAGCATATGTATGTTTCAAGTAATCTATGTGACCATGTTCATTCAACAATTATTTATGAATATTGTAGGAGTGAAATGTATTACTGTTCTCTGCAGTGACAGGAAATACAGTGGTGTTGCTGCCACCACCCACTGTCGTCCCACTGTGCCATACAGAGGTAACAGTGAAACTAATAGTCATACGCCAGTATGTATGCCATATGTGGTTGCTGAATATTGATCAAATATGCCATTTACTTTCTCAAGTGGAGGTCCTAGATGATCAGGAAACTGTGTCTGCCTGCTCAGAGAGAATTTTGGGGGTACACTTTTGAGTTTTATTTACCACTTGCAACACAGATGGTGAGAGTGTGTGAACGTGTGGCTGTGATTGAAGTAATGACTTCGATTGTAATGAATTGCTAATGGTGGTGGTCTGAACATGAGACACAAGTCCTTACAGTGCTCATTTCAAATATGACTCAATTGATTAAATTGCTATGGTGTTAAACTCAGCAGGAAGAGGAACGTCTTCCTCCCCCTGAGCCTAGGGCCTCCACTTCAAGGCCAAGACAAAGACACAAATTATAAGCAATGAACCTTGAAACACAGTAGTCAAATGGACACCTTCAACTTTCTCCAAGTGTGCCTTGCAAAGGGACAATGTTCTTTATTTGTTTCAGGTTGGAGCAGACAATGTGAGGGCCCTGTATAAAAGAACCCTGGAGCTCGATATAGAGTATAATAGGCTGGATATAGAGTATAAGAGGCTTTTAATTTAAAAAACAAGGCTGGCTTTTTTGTGTTCCTAGGGAAGGGAGAACACATAAGGATGTATTTGTTAAACTTTTTTCTACATTTTGGTCTTTTTATACCTTTTTGTTGTGCATTTTGAGTCTTTTGTGGGGGTTTTCACCATTTCTTTCTTTCAATGTCCTATTTATTCTTTTTGAAAAATGATATAAAAGTGAATGAAACATCCAAATTCAATGAAAGTAGTGAAATGATCATTTATTTAACTTGTGAAGAGCATTGTATGGTACCATACACATTGTTCTTTTTGGTTTTAAATGTTTTGGTTGAAAGAAACACACATTTCTGATATGGAAATGATTAGAAAAAGGCGCAAAGCAACCCAAGGACAACAGAATGGGTTAAGGGGAGACACCCCAGTGAATAGGGATAACATATCAACATGAAACCTCCCCAGTTGATAACTAATATTAGGTCAAATATGGTTTTCATTACTAGTTTCCTGTAAATGTATGTTTAAATGAGCAAATGATGCATTAAGTTGTAAAATATGATAGAACTTGCATACATTTCCAGAACGGAAATCAGAACATTGCATGAAGACAGAATGAAAATCCTTGTTTCATTTGGTCAACATATTAGAGTCCAAAGTTTTTTACAAAGGGCACTTTGGATATCTCTTTTCCATCACTCCATTAATCAGATGGTGGCAACAGCCATTGACCGGCAACAGACCGTGTTCTTGCTCAGGTTCTCCGCATCACCCACACTATAAAAGTAGGTAGCGAAATAACGAAACGGTATGTCTGTGGGACTGTGACCGAACGGCTTCGATGTGTCGCATTGGCAACATACGCTCAAGAAGCTGGCAAAGATACGTAATTCCCTCTGCTGAGAATCTATATCTTTCATAAAGATACTCATGAGGGAATGCGAAAGGGTTTTGTCGGACTCGAAATGTTCTGGCTCTTCTGAGTGCACCTCTCACTATCCGCGCACCAAGCTCCACAGGATCTTCTATGAACGGTGACGGCATTATCCTCAAGAATGAGTTAGTGGGCGAGGCTTTTATACCGGTTGATCTCTGATCTCCAATTTAACCTGCTCCCGACCAGGTTAGCCGTTCAGCATGTGTTACCATGGCGATCTACCCCGGTAACAAGTGATCCACCGTCGTAGTACAGAAAACCCTGGGTTGAACCTGAAGTTACCTCGCTAACGCCAAATCTTGATTCGTAGTACAGGCCCCTGGACGACACGGAACCTTTGAGGGTAAGTAGAGACGTTTGGCTTTGTAAACAACACCAAAGTGGTGACTGGACAAAGACGTTGACTAAACTTGTTGTTGTGACTCGATCTTGAAATGGTTTACATATCTACAAGCACAAGAATCGTAGCTTTCCAAAGATGTATAACATGTGTAGTAGTCTAAAAAATATATTTATTAACATTTAGTGCGTAGTAACTGGGGGAGGAGGGGGCAGTGTTTCGGGCGCGTGGGCGGGCCTGGTCTAATAACAGGTTTTAAATAACATGGTTTCCCTCTTTGCACGACCATCCAATGCACCCATAATGAAATCAATTTGTTGCCGTTCAGTCAGTCCTTGTGCCCGCAGGATAGCCTCCATTTGTGCCCGCCACTCCCCAAACCTAACTCCACTACTCTCAGCTGTAAATTTAGGAACCCAAGGAGAACACATAAACCAGGGCATAGCTACTGCTGCTAGCTGAGGTGGTGGCCCTGCCCCAGAGGCGCTGGAGCCCTCCCCTGAGGTTGACATGGTTAACCGTGTAGGAGAAGTGTGCTTAAGAGAATTATCCTGCCGACTACGCCAAAAATGTCAAGTGCCTGCCCACTAATAGGACAAGCCTTGACCACTCCACCCACTACAGGGTTTGTAAATCTCTAGCACACAACCCCAACACGGATGACCAGGACAGGTAATGGCTCACATAATGCTTTACTACAAACTTAGATCTAATACAATAAAAACTAGAGAGGGTACAATTTCTGGGGAAATTGTAGGGTGTGCTCGCTTGCGTCGGTTGCAGGTGGGTCCGTCCCCTTAAGTTTTTCCCATCTAACATTAGTGATATTTTCAAGCATTTACCCTACTCAAGAACCCCCTTTGAAACAAGCTACTGTAACAACGTTGTCACCGGCAGTATTTCAGATGGAATCGCGATTCAAACAGTACTGTCTGCTAACTGAAAATATGCCCCCAAAAACGTAAACAAGTTTTACATTAATTTAGGGGGAAATTGCTAATTCAAAAGAAGTTTGCTACGAGCAAGCTAGCTGCTGTTGCTAGCCAAACGTCACTGAGGGGATTGTTTGAAAGCACCAGAAATGAGAATGTTTCTTTTGACATAAAGTTTAGGCTGTGGCATTGAAGACAGCGATGTACCACACAAGCTTGAGTTTAAATACATTATTTAATGTGACATTACTTACTGTACATGCAAGTCTTGATTTGCTTGAATGTACATGTGCTGCTAGTACACCACAGCACGATACTCGCTGTGCAACTGCACATCAATCTATGCGTCTTTGCTAACGTGTGCTGACGTGGTGACGTAGCTAGCACTGAGTACCCTTCCTTGACTAAAGGCACTTTTTGCCAAAAAAACGTTGTAACCTCCTAAACCATGCAACGGAACGTAAATAAAAATACAAGCAACGCAATCGAGACCAAGACGAACATTTTGACACAGGCGTTGTCTATGTAGTCCAAATATTGACTGATCCTTAGGGGGGCGAAAATAAACAATAAAAATAAATATATATGTGAGAGAACAATGGTTGTGCTCGCCGAAGGCGTGAGCACACCCAATGACTCCCCAAATGACAACCACCCAACACAAAGTAGAGTCTTTCCTTCTTTAGCAACGATACCAGCCTGGCATTTTCCCAAAGCGTCCGGTCCACGGAGCGGCACTCAGTCCCGAGTAGCGCCGCCGCCCAAAGCTACGCCAACAGGCAGTGACAGCTTGCAGTCGAGAACGTCGGGCGTGGTGTCCGTCTTTCACAGTCTCAGATATTTTACGGGGAGCGTGGTAGAATGTCCAACTCCATTGTGTCCTTTTTCAAGCAGCGTTAAAAAGGCACGATTCTCGCGCCGATCCCCAGGGAAAGAATAAACATACGTCAGTCAGCATGCCTGGCGACCACCCTTCCCTCACAAACAACCATTGCAGTATTATATATCAGAACACAGCCAATCCAACGCTCCCTATCTAATTTGCCACAGGTGTATCTAATCAACAATTATCTATGGTTATTCCTGGCCTGTGACATTTACGCCATCAAAGCCTCAGGTAGTAGCCTGGCTCTGCCGTCCTACGTACTTCCGCTCAAATGTATTTGCTTCTGTACATAGGTCTGGCCATGAGGTCCGTAAGTCAGATTCTGCAGGTTGATTTTCTACCTGTCCAATAAGCGAACAGAGGGAGTGGCTGAGAACGATGACGTTGGTGTCGTGTGCTAGTTAGTGTTGTAGTTCCGTAATGGCGGCGGAGAAAGATGCGAGGAAAGCCATTTGATCCGTTGTGGCAACGCTGCCGAATATCCAACAGCTAAAGCCGGAGCAAGAACAAGTTTTGCTGAGTTTTGTTGGTGGCCATGATGTTGTGGCCCTCCTCCCCACAGGGTTCGGGAAAAGTTTGATTTTCCAGCTACGGCAGCTAGCTCTGTTACAGTAGTGGTAAAGGAATTGGCTAAGGCGAACGCTAGCGATTGGTTATGGCAGATCAGAGTGGCTCTGGGCAGATCCAATAGTTTTAAACTTCAACAGAGTACCCGCCTACAAGGAAGTCAACGCTTGTCAATGGAGCGAGGCCAGACTCTCTGTACAAATGAAATGTACGAGAGTCTGGTTAGGACCAGGCTATCAGGTAGGGCATCTCTGGTCAATCTGCAGCGGTGCCTGAGTGACAATTGGTGGTCACGGTTCCGGGCTCGCCACCCAGAGCTTGCCACTAGGATCCCCAGCCACATAGACAGGGCCAGGGAGTGGGTGCTTGCGCAAAGGGAAAGAAGCACATCTACAGGCAAGTTACCACCCGGCAGCACATCACTGTGCACACCTGCGTCAGTGCTGCAGGGGCATACATAACTCCCTTTATTATTTTTAGAGGCTGCCTCCCTTGTGCTCCGAACTCTCTGGAAGGCCCCCCTGCTGCCATATATGGCAAGTCAAAGAAGGGGTACTGTTAGAGAAATTAAGGATGTAACCTTTATACTGCATGAAAAGAACACTGTGTGGAAATATTTCCTACCTAATAATGTATTATGAAAACTGCTCTGGCGTGCAAGATAGATATGAAACACTCAAGGTCTTCCTCCCAGTTTCATATCATCAGCTAGACAGCTGCTATGCAGGGGAGGAGAATTCTCACCAATGTTGTATGAAGAATAATGCATGAAGACTAGTTTTCAGAGAACTTTGTACCGTGATCAAACTTGTCTCCTTGCAGGCAAGAATAAAACTATTGGACTTTCTTTGAACCCGACGACTCTGTGCACTTTAAAAAAAAGATTTACCCTAACAGGTACATGGACAGTGCGCTGTGGCTGAAGTGCTAGGCCACTTCATAAAGCATGCCCCCTCCAGAGAGGCCTCTGCTCCTTGTGGTCGACCAGGCGCAGCCACATAAGAACAGGGAAGCCATCCGGTTCTGCAGGGAGAACATGGTGGTGGTTGTATGCCTACCTGCGCACACCACCGATGTTATGCAGGCGCTGGATGTGTCGTTTTTTGTCCTTTAAAGGTTTAAAGATTTAGTGAATTGTAGCTGCAGTGTGGCCATAGACAAACAAAGAATAGACAAGGAGGTCAAACACAAAGCCTAGTGTAAAATTGAAGCTGCGTGTGTGTCTACATTGTGTAGAAATCTGAAGCAGCATGCCGAACCAGCAGCAACAGATCTGTAACATGCGAACTTGGGGTTTGTCAGGGTTGGGAACAGGACTCAGGCGCAGAAACTGGAACTTTTGCAGAATTAGGTTTTCTTTAATGAACAAAAAGCAGACCGGGCTGGCACATAAGAAAAACAACAATCCGGCAGGGAGAGGAAGGTCGGGCTGGGTCTTGTAGGTGGTTGGTGAGCTGATTGTTGACAGGTGCGGGGAGAGAACAGGAGGGTGTGTCCACAACTGAGGAAACAGAAAAACAAAACAAGATCACACCCACACCGGACTAACGCTGGGTGGGCGTGACAGGGTTGATGAAAGGCAAATTTGCGAGGGGCGAAGTCAGCTACCTCGCTATATTGTACACTTGTGATTTACTTATGTAATAAATACTGTGTTTTAATTTAACCAATTAAATAACCGTTTTTAGATTTTTTTGGTGCAGTGTTTAATCGAGGGTGGCGTTATTACACACTGTTCATTTTTGGTGCGGCGTTTAATCGTGGAAATACGTGGTATTTCACACTGTTCCTTAAGGTCTCCGAATTGGGTATGTAACATTGGTTGGGCTGAAAATGGCCCGGGTGCTGTTCTATGCGCCCTAATGCAACCCTGTGAAATAGCCTTAGAATAAAACGAGAGGTTT
Source organism: Thaleichthys pacificus (assembly GCA_023658055.1). Lineage (NCBI taxonomy): Eukaryota > Metazoa > Chordata > Actinopteri > Osmeriformes > Osmeridae > Thaleichthys > Thaleichthys pacificus. The sequence continues at coordinate 12,651,085 of CM042874.1, read as the reverse complement.
TCTCCCTTTCACAGGGATTAAAGTATTCCGGCACCGTGCCGGATTTCCGGCGTGCGGCGTTTGGCTGCGTAAAAAAGTCTTAAATTATTATTATTATTAATATTTTTTTAAACACGTCTCGATATCGTCACCATCACTTTGGAGTTTCTGAGTTCGTCTGCCAATTATATGAAAGGAGCACAACTCTCCCGCTCTCAAAATAACATTATTATCCAATCAGAAGTAGATTGGGGCGGGTCTTGGGAAAATGTGCTTCAACCACCGACTTTTCTCTATCGCTCTGCCTATGCTGCGTAGATGCCCGAGTAGAGAGACATCACACCGAAGGAGAGTAGGATGGAGAATTTCATGAATCCTGGGGAAGATGCCCTCCTAGTTAATAAAGGGTTGAAAAATAAATGGCACTGGGCATGGGTAGAAGAGATAGGGAAGGACAGTAAGCCTTTTGGTAGCTGGTGTAAAAAGTTAAGAGAAGCAGGTGCTTGCTTCTGCACTTTGTGCTCGAGAAAGCTACGTTATGCAACTAGTGGTAAAAAAAGTACTTCATCATACATCATGAGCTAGACCCCGCTCATAGAGCAGCTGTTCGCGCTCTCCAACACACAACGCTGTTACCGGGAGCAACAACCACAGCTGATGTACCGGCATCAATAACTGACCGTGTGACTTGAAGATATGCATGTATCTAGCCAAATGTATGTATCTATGTAGCCAAAGCCCCCCCTACCTCCTCTGCACCAGCCTCAACTGCCTCTGCAAAAAGGAAGAGTTCTGATGACTCAAAACCCACTAAAAAGAGAAAGAAATAGATCACTGTGTTTGTGTATTTTCTGTTTTGTATTTATTTCCCAACAGTTAAGTTACCAGTTACATTTTAATGTTTTGTTTGTTACTTATTTTATTGATATATTTTCTATTAATTTCCTAGTATTTAATTTACGATTATTTCTTTTGAACAAAGTAGTTATGGAAATGTTGCAATATACTAAAGTAAAGTATTTTCTAAAGTTCACTGTTGCACTTTAACGGTTCCTTTTTCATATATCCTCAATTAAATGGTTGCAAATCAAATCTTCTTCTTCCACTGACTGAATTTCACATACCCTTATAACATGTCACCATGTGATTGTAGGTCATCTTGTAACCTTTGAAGGACAAAGCTTAGCAGCAAAACTTGATATCAAAATAAATCATAAATGCTACATGTGTTAGTACCATATTTTAGTGAGGTGGAATACTATTGCTGACCTTTCTTGGTTATGCAGTTTCAAAAGTCCCACCATAATCTGCAATCATTCATTTCTAAATGTTTTTATTTATTTATTTTTTACCCTGCGAATGTGTCCACGCCACACTCACTCGCCTCCCACTCACCCCCACAAAAAAAAGTATAGGCTCAGAATTTTTTTTTGCTTTAATCCCTGCTTTTATTGTATGCTCATAAATATTTAAAAGAGCTGCGAGCTGATTGGTTGGTTTACAACAAGTGAAGCTGCGGAGCAAAGACGCAACATAGCCAAACATGCATCGTGAATTGTAGATTTACATGACAACACAGGTTATTTATTCGAATGAAACAAAGTCAGGAAAATGAAATAACGTTAACCCCATTGCCAATAAACTAAATCATCACACATTCTACCTATGCTAGATACAGATTATGTTAGCATTGCTAATAACTGTTAGCGACAAAATCATACTTACAGCTTGCGGTTGTGATGAGCATAGGGTCGGAACAGCACCTCTTTTCAGCAACAGCTTCTTTGCAAATCCTGCTTTAAATTGTCCAAGGTTTTCAAAACTGTCTTTGGTGAAATGGTTCGAGCAAATTGATAATTGAGTGTCGACTTCACAGGGATATTCTCATAGACAAACATCAGCCATGCCCGTCGAGTGTTTGGCTCCTTGGGAAGACTATGAAAAGTGTCAGCATTCCCTGTACAGCCTGGAAAACTGGATTTACACAGAGCAGCGCACAGCTAAACTAGTGTCTGAGATCTACGCGAACCCTGAGATTGGGGCGTGACAAAGGTACGACCAGAGCCAAATAGGGTGGAGCCACCGAGTTGACGTCAACTCAAAATTGTGAGATTTGCATAGGAAAGAGGTGTCAATGGACTTTGAGTTTCACTGTATGTCCATTTTACCCACCAAACTGTCATTATTTAACTATGACAAGGTAAACTTGGTTTTGCAGTCAATGACACCTTTAACAAGGATATTTGACCGGGATGCTGCCCGCCTTGGCCTGGTGAGGGGGGTGAAACGTCCCAGCCCCCTCCATGGCCCCCACCACCGGCCCAGCCTGCACCACGGCGACCACCACCGGCCCAGCCCCCACCACGGTGAACACCACCGGCCCAGCCCCTCCTGCAACAATCACTTGCTGCCCAACTTGCACCTGCCATCGACCTGCTATAACAAATCCTTTGGTGTGAGCAGGTCTGGTCTCTGTCAAGTGGGGAGACATGTTAATGCCCCTAGTAATTGCGAACCGCCAAGAACAGCGGCTACCAGTGGTGTGGAGGAAGCCACCGCTTGGTGCTCGGGTCATCACCAGCGATAAGTACAATGAGTTGCTGGTTCGACAGGAGGAAGAAGAGAAGGAGGAAGCTCGGCTTCGGAGGCAGGCAGAGGCATGGAGGAAGAGGGAGGAAAAGGAGAGGTATAGATCAGAGACAGATGGCAGTAGTGGAAGAGTTTGGCAGACACTGCGCTGTCTGTCTGCCGTAGCCTATCCCCTCCCTCAGGTGAGGAGGATGCCATTCACGAGTGGGTGCAGTGTGAACTTTGTGAGCTCTGGTTCCACCTCGCTTGTCTGGGGATTGCCAGCTCCATTTAACCCACCATTTGCCCTTCTCCACAACCTACTACCTATTTGTTACCAAACCAACCAAAAGGTAGGGAGTCAGGTGGCTGAGCGGTGAGGGAGTCGGGCTGGTAATCCGAAGGTTGCCAGTTCGATTCCCGGTCATGCCAACTGACGTTGTGTCCTTAGGCAAGGCACTTCACCCTACTTGCCTCAGGGGGAATGTCCCTGTACTTACTGTAAGTCGCTCTGGATAAGAGCGTCTGCTAAATGACTAAATGTAAATGTAAAAGGCTCTTTTAAGAGCCACATCTTTCTATTTCACTCTATTGCTCTATTTCTCTCTGTCTGTCTGTCCACTGATGGCGTCCAAACGCCTATCTGAGACTCACTGCGCTCTCAATCAAGTAAAAACTTTTTTAAAGTGAAGTTGGGGGCTGGGTGTCACCCTGCCCCCCCCAGCCTCTCATATGATAAAATCTGGAGTTGCTGGACGGAGTCTCTACTTGATGGCTCTCACACCTCATTGCGTAACTTACTAGCATTGCTAGTCATATGTTGATAAGTAACGGTGCGTGTGCACTACAGCAACGCACTTCCCTTCCCACAGTGCACCACGCTCGCGGCGTGTCAGACAGATGAATGCAGAGTTGTAGTTCTCTAAAGTCACTGTTGTAGTTCGTATAACGTCATGGCAAAGTGTGCAGACTTGGGTTTACGTACTCGCAATATTGATATCAAATACAACTGTAACACACATAAAGCAAAAATCCAATACGCTGGCTAGATGTAGCAAGATGTTATTTACTACTCACAATACAATTTTTTTTTGGTATTGTATTCAGAGTGAAAGATTAAATGTTACAGTACGCGATCGGACGTGAACGCCACTCATAGTGTGCAACGCAGTCTCACAATATCGATGAAACACAACTTTTACATACATAATGCAAGAAATCCCATACGCTAGCTAGATGTAGCATGATCTTATCCACTACTCACAATACTATGTACTATGTTTATTTTAATTTTATTCAGGGTGAAAGATTAAATGTTACAGTATGCCACCGGGCACTCAGGGTAACCAGTCGTGTACCGCCAACGGGGATAGCTAGCTAGCACAGAACAAAGTTACGTTTTGTTATGAGACTGAATTTAAAAGTACATAAACCCCACCAGGAGCACCAACAACATAGTTTCGCCATGCCTCATTTTTTTTGTTAACTTCTCTGTACGAATACATTTACATTTATTCATTCAGCAGACACTTTTATCCAAAGCGACTTACAAGAAAGAGCTTTACAAAAAGTGCATAGGTGTAAGGATGAGATCTCTAAGCAGGCAGGCCGGAAAGAGTCACGACAATTATAAAAAGGGTTGACTCGGTTTTATTAGCTCGACGTCGGATCATGCCACCAATCCACAACAGAGTGGCTAGCATGAGTGAGAAAACATGTCTCTCAGAAGTCCCTTATATATTGCTGGAATGTACAAATATAGTTTACCACAAACACATTTCCTTAAACGGTACGGATTCCACAACTTGATGCACAGAAGAAACACCACACAGGTGATGCGGTCATCAATCATTGCTTGTACTATTCTCTGCATCTTGTACTTAACCTAAGTGGACCAGAGCACATTCCTTGATCTATATGTGTATTGTCCAGGGCCTTCTACGTGACCTCTTGACCACTACAAGAGACAACCTCACACATGTATAGAAAATCTGCGTATCAATAGGTCAATGATCATAAACAACGAGATAGCCCCAAAAACATTGCGGGTAGCCAAAACATGAAGCATACATTGTGAAAGCAAATAAGTGCCAACGGGTAGAACCAGAAGAGCATGTAGTTAAACAAATTACAATTGAACAACATGATCCTCGAAAGTGAATGCAAGGGAAAGCAAGCAACAATAATATAATTCCCTCAATAAGTGGCATTGTAAAAATCATAAACGAATACACGGACACCGTTTCCAGGTACATTCAACACTGCATTGATGACGTTGTCCCCAAGAAGGTTGTCCGGTCTTTCCCCAAACAGAAGCCCTGGGTTGATGCCGCGGTCCACGCCAACCTGAGAGCCCGGCCTGTCGCCTTTAACTCTGGGGACCCTAATCACTACAGGAAGGCCAGATACGACCGTCTGAAGGCCATCAAATCAGCGAAAAGGGCTTACAGGACCAAGGTGGAGTCCAGCTACCATGGATCTGACCACAGGCACATGTGGAGTGGACTTAAAGCCATTACAGACTACAAAGGGAGAGGCTACTGCGAGACCCAGTGCTCTGTCCTACTGCCAAACGAGCTAAATGCCTTCTACGCTCGCTTTGAGAGGGACAGTGACCCCCCTGCAGTGGAGCTACCTGAAGGCCTAGCCAGTGGTTTGCCTACATTAACTGTTGCTGAGGTAAGGCATTGCTTCAAAAAGATCAACCCTCGCAAGGCACCTGGCCCAGACGACATATCAGGTAGGGCCCTCAGGGGTTGCACTGACCAGCTAGCAGGGGTCTTCAGTGACATCTTCAACCTCTCCCTCAGCCTGTCTGTACTCCCCACCTGCTTCAAGAACACCACCATCGTCCCTGTGCCCAAGAACACCAAGGTCACCTGCATTAACGACTATCGCCCGATAGCATTGACCTCTGTCAACATGAAGTGCTTTGAGCGGCTAGTCAAATCATTAATTTGCTCCTCGCTGCCTCCCAGCCTGGACCCTATGCAGTTTGCATACCGGTCCAAAAGGTCTACAGACGATTCCATCACCCTGACAATGCACACCGCTCTCCCCCAACCTGGACAAAGGGAATACGTATGTGAGGATGCTGTTCATTGACTACAGCTCAGCATTCAATACATTTACATTTATTCATTTAGCAGACGCTTTTATCCAAAGCGACGTCCAAGAGAGAGCTTTACAAAAGTGCATAGGTCACTGATCATAACAACGAGATTGCCTCAAACATTGCGGGTAGCCAAAACATGAAGCATTCATTGTGAAAAAACAAATAAGTGCCAAAAGCCAGAACCACAAGAGCATGTAGTTAAACAAGTTACAATTAAACAACATGAACCTCAAAAGTGCAAGAGTGTACCTGTAGAAAAAGCAAGCAACAATAATATATTTTGCAGCGAGTACAAGAATTTTAAATCAGTTAAAACTAACCAACAAGAGCAACAAGTCTCTAAATAAGAGTCATTTGTGATCCTGGAGGAAACTAACATCAGGTCCAGCAAATCATTCCTAAGTACCGTTGAACTCCCGGAACAAGTGTGTGTTGAGCCTTTTCTTGAAGGTGGGGAGACAGTCAGTGTCTCTGATGGAGGTGGGGAGTTGATTCCACCATTGGGGGGCCAGACAGGAGAAGAGCTTGTGTTGGGACCGGGCGCTCTTGAGCGGTGGGACCACCAGACGGTTGTCAGAAGAAGACCGTAGGTGGCGGGTGGGGGTGTAAGGCTGGAGGAGAGACTTGATGTAGTCGGGTGCAGTCCCGTTCACCGCTCGGAAGGTCAATACCATCATCCCCTCCAGACTTGTCTCCAAGCTTGTGGACCTGGGACTAAGCAAGGACCCTCCCTATGCAAGTGGATCTTCAACTTCCTGACGGGGAGGCGAGACTAGGTGACCTCATCCACACTGATCACCAACACAGGCACCCCCCAGGGCTGTGTGCTCAGCCCTCTCCTTGTTTTTCTTGTTCACTCACGACTGTGCGGCCCTCTCCTGTTCTCCTTGTTCACTCACGACTGTTAAGTTTGCTGATGACACAACCATTGTGGGCCTCATCTCTGACAGTGACGAGTCAGCCTACAGAGAGGAGGTTGATACCCTGACATCATGGTGTCAGGACCATAACCTATCTCTCAACGTCAGCAAGACTAAGGAGATGATTGTGGACTATAGGAGGCGGCAGGAAGAGGAGCATGCCCCCCCGTAAACATCAACGGATCCAAACTGGAAAAGGTCAGCTGCTTCAGGTTCCTCTGGGTGAATCAGCAATGATCTCACCTGGTCTGCTCACACGGACAAGGTGGTCAAAGCGGCCCGGAAACACCTTTTTCCTGAGGAGACTGAAGAAGTTTGGCATGAACTCAGTTATCCTCAATAACTTTTACAGATGCACTATAGAGAGCATACTGACTGGTTGCATCACAGTGTGGTATGGGAGCTGCACAGACAGGGACTGCAAGGCCCTACATCATTGGCAGGAGGCTCCCAGCCCTACAGGACACCTACCACACAAGATGCCTCAGGAAAGCTGTCAGGATTCTAAGAGACTGTTACCACCCATCCTTCAGTCTTTTTACCCTGTACAGAAGCATTCGGTCTCGCACACGCAGACTGGACAACAGTTTCTTTCCAAGGGCCATCTGGCTTCTGAATGTTCATTGATACACTCTCGACACTTTCTCACTAGCCACTTTACACACTGTCACTTTCAGCTACTGGTTGCACTTTTAGCAATTTTGCACTAATTGTACCCCACTTGTCTTTAGGTTAGTATAGGTTTATAAGGGTAGTATAGGTCATTATGTGTATTAGAGGTTTAGTATACTGTATTGTATATTATATATTATTTTGTATATTTAGGAGGTTTATTATATTTGAGCTTATCATAGATGTAATGTTCAATGTTCTGAGTACTTATATGTTATGCCAGGTTGCTTTGCATTGTCTTGTCCTAAGAATTTCAGTGCCCAGTCTGACCTTGTGTTGTTCTGTGCATCTGACAATAAAAGACTTGAACTAAAGAGAATTGTGCAGCATTGTTCTGTGGATTCTTCATCTCCTGAGGCCTTCTCCTCAGCTCTGGCTTGTCCTACTCCTTCTCCTTCCTCACCTCTTCCTTTCTCTCTCTGGTTTACAATTAACAAGGTAGAGTAGGTAAGATTTAAAGCCTTGTAATTGATTTAATTAATTTGCAATGTTATTAAAAGTATATTTAATTGAACCTTACTTTGACCATTTTTGTTCTGATTTAACCCATAGAGTCAAATAACTGCAATTTCCATTGGTATTGGCATTATTTTGTGAATGTTAATACGCTGTTCAGTTTCCCGTCTTCCTTCAAACATAGGGGAATTTGTTTAGTTTTTTTTGGCTAATATTAAACCCCCTACAGAAGTGAGGGTTAGTGCTTGGTTGTCTTTATCATGTGCAAGTCTGAATTTATCTATATTTATCACACTTAAAAAATACAATAGTCTGACATTGTGGCGTAACCTTTTGAGAATCACTGAACCTAAATTCGGTCTACATACAATACAAATATCTGACATTTAAAATCTGTTTTATTCTCTCATGTGTTGTTTCACAGTAACTCCTTCCAGTGCAGAGGAATCCCAGCCAACAACCTCTCCAGAGCTCCAAACTCAAGAAGAATGTGGTATATGGTCTCTACAGATTCTAATCTTAATTTGTCCAACATGGGTCATTTAAACCACCATTTCTTTAACAGACCGAAACATGGAGAGACTTTGCTATTTTGAAGTCATGCCCAGTTGCAATGCCAAGTGAGACCCCACAAAGCACTTCATCTTGGCCCTCATGTCACCTGACAGCACAACAGCAGTGGGAAGAAGCTCGGCCATTTCACCTAAAATGTCTTCTGGCCAGGAGCTGTGCTGCATCTGCCACAAGACTGCTGTCATACAGTTGGACTACTTGTTTGCATTTGCTAGCTAAATGTTTGGGAGTAAAACATTTTTTTCCATTTTAGTCTGAAAGCTGAAACACTAAAATATGTGGCACTCTAACCATACTCAACTTTAATTAATTTTAATTTTAACAAGAGCTAAGTTGGAAATAAGATGAATGGTTTAGTATTTTCTGGAAATTATTGACCATGTTTTCCTTTCTTAGGTGCAGAGATTGTATTCCTGAGGAGTGGTTGTCTGAGGCATGTGATGTCTTCCTTCATAAGAAATGGCCACTCCACAACTGAGACAGCATGGTAGATGGCTTCTTCAGAGCCATTCCTCCATCCACTTATGTAGCTAAAGGTGAACCCGGGCTTTTATCCCTATACCATGGGTTTCCCCGTTATGTCCAAGCATTCACATTACTAGACTATAATGCTGTATAGTCTTATTGATTATAAAAATATTTTTGATTTTTATGAATCATTTTGATTTTAAGTATTTTAGATTTTATTGACTGTGTGTAGGTAGGTGTGGTTTTGGAATAACACATTTTATTCAGGATAAACTGGAGGGAGATGTCCAAAAAATTGAAGATGTAAACTTTTATCCTGTATAAGAATGATACTGTGTTAAGCATTCTTTGTGTGCAAAGAGAGGCCTACCCCCCAAATGTGAACTCTGGGTAACACAACGTAAACAAGGGGACCTGGGTTGACCACTATCTTACTGGAGAGGCCATAAAAGATGTTAATCATATGGTCAAGCTTGGAGGGGTCAGAGAGCGCACACACGCACTCACATGCACAAACATGTGCGCGCGCAAGGTCTATGCAAGGGAGCCAATGAAGGAAGAGCCATGGGACATTTGCATGCCTTTGTTTTAACCAATGACTGTGAAGAGCGGTTCGGTTAAAATAGGTAGCTAGCACAACATGCTAGCGGACAAACTTTGTATCACCATGGCGTGTGATGTTTTTGTCTCCTTGTGGGCCGGCCGCAAGTAATAAAGCTTTCTTAACTTGTTCACCGACTCACTGTGCAATACATGATTTCAGTCTGGTCAAATCAACGGGGATGCACTGCAGCGGAGCTTCCTGGAGTGGCTGGTGTCCTTCCATCTCTCCAGGGGCTCCTTGATATGCAGCCCTTCCTCAGCATCATGCATGCTAGAGCCCATGCCACAAAGTGTGAGGTATGTATCTGTTAACATTTTGCTACATTACATTATAAAGGAAGTAGATTGAGAACATTCAACCAAATTGTAAATGTTCATAGTATTTAGTTCCCCGACATTGTCATTGTTAACCCTATCAGATCAAATGGAGTGGTAGGAAGCAGAGTGGAACAGGCACAACCACCGGTGAAGAAGTTGAGCAAGTCAACTGTTTCCTCTCCCGTTTTGCCCTGACAACAAAGTATATGTCCAAATCAGGTTGGCGACTTTTACAACTAATTGATTATGTGCTCTCTTCTTAGATTGCTCTTTAATTTGCAGTCTATAACCACATCCTTTTACTTACAACAGCACGTGTGGACATGCTGACAGTCCATGCTATGGTGTGGAACAGGTACAAGGGTGAGACTCTTCACCAGGCCCTCTCCACAAGATATGTGAAGGTATTCATGTTAGCTGTCTTATTGTATTTTGTGCATGTGTCCGGTTCTGTAGGGACATCTATATGGTGGTTCCAATGAAATCCCACAGTTGAATAGTAATATTTATTGATTCATATTATTATCATAAAACAGACTTGTCAAAGGGCTGTGATTGAGGCAGCAAAACTGTCAGAGCTTAAGCTGGAGCTACATTGCTCTGACCAGATGGCACTAAAGTGGGTTGCTGATGTTCAGGATTGGTCTGTGTAATAGAATTTTGGGTTGTATGTAAAATGTGCTTTTTATTAAATTGTGGTTGAACTGTAAGCTCCTTTGTTAATTGTTAAGGAAAATCCTGGGACTAGCTTACATTTTGCAGAAAAGGAGTTAAGTCAAGAGGGGTGAAGGATTTTGAGGAATGTTTGTTTGACCTAAGGGGGTAGTTTGATCAGGGAGGGAAATCCAGAGACACAATGTTTGGGTGGCTTAAGAGTTATGAGTTTTTGGGAATGTGTTAAAAAGAATATGCTTTTCCTGTTAAGACCTCCATTGTGGAGAAGAGTGTGTTCAATGTTTATATTGATTGATTGTTGTTTAGAGAGACCAGGGGGGTATTCCAGGTAGCGGGTTTAACAAACTGTGAGCCTAACCCTGAACTCTGAGTTGATCTACTTTAAGATGGGAAACTCAGACTTTTCGGTTCCAGAAAAGCTGATTTGAATTTGTCAGGTCAACTCGGAGTAAATTAAGTGCGGGCATGAGAAGTACTAAAATCCAACAGCAGTGGAGCTCCGTGGGAGACGATTGCTGCCGAGTCAATGCATACATTTGAATGCAGTAGCCAGTCCATACATTGAACATTTAACCCCACTGTCCGTTAAAATTCCAGGTGAAAAAGTGGTGGACTTAATAAAATAGCATGTTCAATATTAAATATAAAAACATACTGCGAAGAAGGCATATTTTGCTTAGGCCTATAAGCTTGTGATTGTACCTGCTCAAATTATATTTGAGCAGGTACCATTACAGGTACGCGTGTTCCATTCGACACAACACCCCTCGCCTAGCAAGGGTGGCAGTATGCAGGTTACCACTCATTTCACCCGAGCAAAAGCACGGAGGGGGGATACGGAAGGAGAGGATTTATTACACAAAAGTGGTAAATAGTTGAATAGCTAATTAGCAAAAAAGGAAATCAAGATGAAAAGCAACAAAGAGCTAATCCCCTTTACTGTAAAATACTAAATGCTTGTAACAAGCTTCAAATTCATGAACAAGCTTAGGGGTGATGTAGTGTTTCTAACAGTTGTCAGTATGTTCTGTTCTTCTGTAAATTGTTACTGTAACTGTACAAAAAAGAAACTTTGCCATTGTGATCATTGTATGTATTTTATTTTTGGTCAGGTATTGACCAAAATGTATGTAATTTTTTTTTTACAAATAAAATAGCTTTTTGTCTTTCATTTGCTGCCAATTATTTTTGTTTTACTGTACTTTATAGCCTGTTATTTATTAGCCTTTATTAGCCAGTGTTAGTGATCAGTTTTGTAAAACGTTCCTCTTTATGTACAAATGGTTAATATGTGTTCTGTTGATAGTTTATAGGCATTCTACTACACTCAACGGTTTTTCACTTTAATTGGATGGTCCTAAAACACTCTATGGTCTACAAACATTTAGTGGAGAATGCCTACTAATAGTTTGTAAATAATCAAGAAGAGAAGCACATTATCTTTAGTTGAGAATCAATACATTATCAACAGATAGTAAACGTATCAGTTAACTGACAATTAGTTGAATGTTGGTTCAAAAACCTTGAAAGTCAGCAGACATTTTGTAAAGTCTGTATATCAACCCTTGAAATGCATCTGATAATCTACAGACAGTTAGTTGAATGTATGGTACTTGTCTGTTGAAACTGTGTTGAATGTAAACTGATACATTGTTGACCTGCTACTGAGTAGTTACTGATAACCTATAGTGTGTCAACAGATGGACCATCGAAATAAAGTGTTACCTAATGTAATCATGTATTCCCAGTTACAAGTAAATTAATTGTACAAACTTCATCTCATGAAGAAAATGCCAAAAACTGACCAAGAGATGGTGTAGGCCTACTTAGGGCAGAAAAATAAAGGCTAATCTTGAAATAGATTACAGATCCAGTTACAGGAGGGTGCATGGTAAACAGGTGATGTTAATTGTAGGAACAATAGCCTATATAAATACTCATAGTTGAATTTATTTTGCTGAATTTCTATTTTGACCAAGAGATTGTGTACTTAGGGCAGAAGAATAAAGGCTGATCTTGTAAGGCTAAGTGTCAACCTGCCCCCACCTCTCATATGGTAAAATCTGGAGTTACTGGATGGAGTATCAACTTGAAGGCTTGCACACCTAATTGTGTAACTTACTGTAGCATTGCTAGTCATATGTTCAGTAAGGTTCAAGATTGTGGTGTGATTGGTTGTTCTTGGGTATAAAAGGAATTGTGAAGCATTGTTCTGTGGATTTTTTATCTCCTGAGACCTTCTCCTCAGCTCTGGCTTGTCCTACTCCTCCTTCCTCACCTCCTGCTTTCTATCTCTAGTTTACAATAATCATGGTACAGTAGGTAAGAGTTAACCTTTATCTGTAATTGATTTCATTCATTTGCAATATGATTAAATTATTATTTTATTTAACCTTACTTTGACCATTCTTGCTCTGATTTAACCCAGAGTCAAATAACTGTAATTACATTGGTATTGGCATTATTATTGACACTGTTCAGTTTCCCATCTTCCTTCAAACCATAGGGGAATTAGTTTTGGTTGTTTGGCCAATATTTACCCCCTACAATCTTGAAAGAAATGTGCTGGTACACCAGTTACAGGACGGTACATGGTCCACAGGCGAATCATGTAAATTGTACAACCCCAATTCCAAAAAAGTTGGGACATTGTGTAAAATAAAATAAAAAACAGAATACAATGATTTAAAAATCTCATAAACCCATTATGTTATTCACAATAGAACATATAAAACATGTCAAATGTTTAAACTGATGAAATGTAGAATTTAAAAAAAAATCAGGAATTTGAATTTGATGGCAGCAACATGTCTCAAAACAGTTGGGACGGGGGCAATAAAAGGCTGGAAAAAGTATGTGTTACCAAAAAAAAAACAGCTGGAGGAACATTTTGCAACTAACTAGGTTAATTGCAAACAGGTCAGTAACATGATTTGGTGTAAAAAAAAAACTTAGAGAGGCAGAGTCTCTCAGAAGTAACGATGAGCAAAGGTTCACCAATCTGCGGAAACCTGCATCTACATATTATGGAACCATTTCAGAATAATGTTCCTCATCGTAAAATTGTGAAGACTGAATATATCATCATCTACAGTACATAATATAATACAATTCTTCAGAGAATCTGGAGAAATCTCTATGTGTAAGGGACAAGGGGAAAAATTAATTCTGCATGCCTGTGATCTTCAGGCACTCAGGCAGCACTGCATAAAAAACAGGCATGATTCTGTAATGGAAATCATTGCATGGGCTCAGAAACACCCTCCAGAACTCATTGTCTGTGAACACAGTTTGCCGTGCCATCCACAAATGCAGGTTAAAGCTCTATCATGCAAAGAAGAAGCCACATGTGAACATGATCCAGAAACACTGCCATTTTCTCTGGGCTAAAGCTCATTTAAAATGGACTGCCAAAGTGGGAAAACTGTTCTGTGGTCAGACAAATGGAAATTTGAAATTATTTTTCGAAACCTTGGACGCTGCGTACTCCAGACTAAAGAGGAGAGGGACCAACCGGCTTGTTATCGGAGCTCTGTTCAAAAACCAGATTTTCTGATGGTATGGGGGTGCATTAGTGCCTAGTGGTCAGCTTGCACATCTGGAAAGGCAACATCAATGCTGAAAGGTATATACAGGTTTTAGAGCAACATTGCATTTGCTTGCATTCAGGCATCATCTTTTTCAGGGAAGGCCTTGCATATTTTAGGAAGACAATGTTAAACCACATCCTGCATCTGTTACAATTGCATGACTTTGTAATAGAAGAGTCCGGGTGCTGAACTGGCCTGCCTGCAGTCCAGACCTTTCACCAGTTAAAACCATTTGGTGGATCATGAAACGAAAAATATGACAAAGATCCAGGATTGTTGAGCAGAAAGAATCCTGGATCAGACACAAAAGGGACAACAGTCCTCTCCCACAACTACAGCAACTGGTTTCCTCAGTTCCCAGACAGATACAGACTGTTGTTAAAAGAAGAGGGGATGCTACAGTTCCCAGACAGATACAGACTGTTGTTAAAAGAAGAGGGGATGCTACACAGTGGTGAACATGGCCTTGTCCCAACTTTTTTGAGACGTGTTGCTGCCATCAAATTCAAAATGACCTTATTTTTTCCTTAAAATTGTACATTTCATCAGTTTAAACATTTGACATGTTGTATGTGTTCTAATGTGAATAACATAATGTGTTTATAAGATTTGTTAATCATTGTATTCTGTTTTTTATTTTATTTTACACAACGTCCCAACTTTTCTGGAATTGGGGTTGTAGAAATAATAGCCGATAAAAAATATACTCATTGTTGGATTTCTATTTGTAGGCGATGAAGATGACCAAATGCAATTTCAATGATTTGTCTTCATTTCAGTATTTTCAGCATTTGGTCGGTTCTGAGTGCACGTCCACAGTGTGTAACATTAGCGATGTAAGGGCTGAGAATGTTGCTGGAAACGGTAACTTAGGTATTCATCAGGGAATTAAAACACATCGAATCGCAGTCTTAAAATCCTCTCCCTGCGTATAACTAAGTTAATTACATTTTGTTCGAGATTGGTCGCTGAACCAGGAAAGGACATCCCATGTCTGCCAACTGTATCATGGAAAACCTGCTAGAGAGCAGGTTCGGTTCACAGAGTAAGTTGCCATGGACACTGACCAAAAGTTTTCGTTACCTCTCTTTCTGGAACGGAAAACTCGGAGTATGCCTCTTTTCAGGGTTAACCAACTCAAAGTTTTCACTAAACCGGCTACCTGGAATACCCCTCAGATGCTTGACAATTCCAGGACACTCCTTTTAAATATCAAAGCTGGAGATAGGTTGGGCATCAGAACTTGTGAGACGCTGTTTGGGCGTGCGCTACTTCTGATCCAATCTGATACATGTCCAGGTCATCAGAACTGTGAGACGCTGTTTGGGCGTGCGCTACTTCTGAGCCCATCTGATACATGTCCAGGGCATCAGAGCTTGTGAGACGCTGTTTGGGCGTGCGCTACTTATAATCCTATCTGATTCATGGACAGGTGGTTTTGTGTTATTGTCTTATGTTTGTGTGTTGACGATGGTTACGTTGGTATAAAGTTTTGTTTGAATTTAAAGTCTTGTCCGGAGGGTCTTTATTTACATTTATGCATTTACATTTACATTTATGCATTTAGCAGATGCTTTTATCCAAAGCGACTTCCAAGAGAGAGCTTTACAAAAGAGCATAGGTCACTGATCATAACAACGAGATAGCCCCAAACATTGCGAGCAGCCAAAACATGAAGCATACATTGTGAAAAACCAAATAAGTGCCAAAGGGAAGAACCATAAGAGCATGCAGTTAAACAAGTTACAATTAATAGACATATACGTTGACATGTGTAAAAAACGTTTTATTATATTACTCAAAGTCTCTGCTAATCTGTCGATACGATAGGGAGTTCCAGCCGGGCTAGCTAGCTAGTTAACAGAGAACGAAGTTACTTAATGTGACTAGACTGAATTTGAAAGTACAAGCACCAACAACTTCGGCAACCTTGCGCCATTACAACATCCAGAGCCTTAAGGAACTCCGGGCGGACATCATCCACCCCAGGGGCCCTGCCACCGCGGAGCTTTTTAACCACCTCGGCGACCTCAGCCCCAGAGATAGAAGGGCCCCCCCCGATGTCCCCAGACTCTGCCTCCACGTCGGAAAGCGTGTTGGTGGAATTAAGGAGGTCTTCAAAGTATTTCTTCCACCGATCCAGGACGTCCCCCATCGAGGTCAGCAGCGCACCATCCCCACCATATACAGCTATGACAGTGCACTGCTTCCCCCTCCTGAGTCGCCGGATGGTGGTCCAGAACCTTTTCGAAGCCGTAGTGAAGTCATTCTCCATGGCCTCGCCGAACTCCTCCCATGCCCGGGTTTTTGCCTCCGCGACCGCCAAAGCTGCCTACCAGCCAATAAAGTCCGATAGGCCTCCTTCTTCGGCTTGGCGGCATCCCTCACCTCCGGTGTCCACCACCGGGTTCGAGGGTTACCGCCGCGACATGCACCGACCAAGTGCCAAGTGCACATATATGGACACCCTTATGCTTGAACATGGTGTTCGTTATGGACAAGCCGTGTCTAGCACAGAAGTCCAACAACAAAACACCGCTCGGGTTCAGATCGGGGGGGCCGTTCCTCCCAATCACGCCCCTCCAGGTCTCACTGTCATTGCCCACATGAGCATTGAAGTCCCCCAGGAGGACAAGGGCATCTCCGGGAGGAGCACTTTCCAGCACCCCCCCCCAGAGACTGGGGGGGGTGCTGGAACTGCCGTTTGGTGCGTAAGCACAAACAACAGTGAGGACCCGTCCCCCCACCCAAAGGCGGAGGACTCCGGTGGACCTCTCGTCCACCGGGGTGAACCCCAACATACAGGCACCGAACCGAGGGGAAACAAGTATTCCCACCCCAGCTCGACGCCTCTCACCAAGGGCAACTCCAGAGTGGAAGAGAGTCCAGCCCCTCTCAAGGAGACTGGTTCCGTAGCCAATGCTATGCGTCGTTCCGACTATATCTAGCCGGAACCTCTTTACCTCGCGCACCAGCTCAGGCTCTTTTCCCGCCAGCGAGGTGACGTTCCACGTCCCTAGAGCTAGCTTCTGCAGCCAAGGATCGGACCACCAAGGCCCCCCGCCTTCGGCCGCCGCCCGTCTCACACTGCACCCGACCCCCATGACCCCTCCTGTAGGTGGTGAGCCCACTGGAAGGGGGTCCCACGTTGCTTCTTCGGGCTGAGCCCGGGCCCCATGGAAAAAGGCCACCAGGCGCTCGCCATCGGGCCCTACCCCCGGGCCTGGCTCCAGGGGGGGACCCCGGTGACCCGCGTCCGGGCAAGGGCAACTGGGAACCCATTGTTGTGTTTCTTCATGGTAGGTTTTTTGAGCCACGCTTTGTCTGGTTTTTCACCTGGAACCTGTTTGCCCTGGGTGACCCTACCAGGGGCATAAAGCCCCCGACAACATAGCTTCCAGGATCATTAGGACACGCAATGTACATGGACATGTAATTTGATTATGTTCCTCATATTTAACATAATCAATAGATTTTTAGAGGCTTTGTTTTCGTGCATGCACACTTATATGAAGCCCCTCAATGGACTGCTGCAGAGCCCGAAGATCAGGGTTTGTGGTACTGGTCAAATCAAATCAAATGTATTTGTATAGCCCTTTTTACACGCAAGCATGTCACAGAGGGCTTCACATACGCCCATAGAACTGCCCCTCAACCAACCTAAACCCTCAAGGAAGACAAGGAAAAACTCCCAGAAAAACTCAGCAGGAGAAAAAATGGAAGAAACCTTGGGAGGAGCAATTCAGAGAGGGATCCCCTCCTCCAGAGACGATTGGTGAGAGAGAGGAGCAGAACACAGGCTTAAACATAGTCATACAGTGTCAATGGGTTTTGAAACACAAAAATCCATTGTTCAACTTTATAGATGTAGGACAGGACCGGGAGACTCGCGTTGGCCGAACGACGACCAGGCAGGTGCTGACAGCTCAAACCCCCCACACCACAAGGGATGTGTGTGTGTGGGGGGGGGGGACACAGAGAGAGGAGAGCAGGGATTAGAGAATGCCAGGAGCAGCTAACAGTTACAGTCATAATAGAATGAGGTGAGATCCCCACCGGTCAAGTGTGGACTAGTGCAGCAATTTAACAGAGCAAAGAGGGATATTTGATGCAGCCCCACACACCAAGACAGCGACAGCCCCCCTCGGTTGGAACATGAAATCTGTTCCAGGAGAGAGAACTCTAAATTAAGTTATACTTATACGAATAAGGATGAAAACAACCCGCCCCCCGTTGTCTCCAACCAACATACTTACCTTTAGCAATCGTAGAATTGACTAAACAAAAACGTTTTTAACCTAATTTTAAATGTCAAAACAGTATCAGACTCCTTGATTGAGACAGGTCATTTGTTCCAGAGAAGAGGTGCTCTATATGAGAATGCCCTACCTCCAGCAGTTTTTTTCTTAATTTTGGGAACCACCAGATAGCCGGCATCTTGAGATCTAAGTGTCCTTGCGGGGCAATAGGGTGCAAGGAGACCGGAGAGGTACAGTGGAGCCAATCCATGCAGAGATTTGTAGGTTAGTAGTAGAACTTTGAAGTCAGCTCTGGCTTGGATAGGGAGCCAGTGTAGAGAGACGAGAGTAGATGTTATGTGATCAAACTTTCTTGTTCTAGTCAGTAGTCTAGCAGCAGCATTTTGCACCCGCTGTAAAAATTTTAGGTAGGTAATTGGGAGACCAGAGAACAACACATTGCAGTAGTCCAATCGGGACGTAACAAATGCATGTATTAGTTTTTCAGCATCATCCTTTGAGAGGAACCTTCGTATTTTGGCAATATTACGTAGATGGAAAAATGCAGTTCTGGTGATTTGCTTAATATGGTACTCAAACGAAAGGTCCATTGTGACTCCAAAAAAATTTACCAGCTGGATTTGAGAGACTTTGACGCCGTCTAGGTCTATGGTCAGATTGGAAAAATTATTTCTATATTTTTTAGGATCGAAAATTTGATCCTCGGTTTTATCCAAATTAAGGAGAAGGAAATTTGCAGTCATCCAAGCTCTCAACCTGGAAACACATTTTTCCATAGCATGTGGAAATTCTCCAGACTTTATAGACATATATAGCTGAGTATCCTCTGCATAACAGTGAAAATTTACCCCAGAACTTCTAATTATGTTTCCTAAAGGCAGCATATAGAGCGAAAATAACAGTTTACAGTTACAGTAATACTGGTTTGCTCTACAAAGAAATAAGTATGTATGTACTACTATCACAGTAATAACTTTGTATCTTGTGTATACTTAAGATACAGGGTCACTTTTCTACAAATGACCCCCAGAGAATGTGGGCTGGCGTTAAGAGCATTAGAATCAGAATCAGAATGGGTTTTATTCGCCATGAAAGTTTGCACAGACAAGGAAATTTGCTTTGGTAGGAAGGTGCATACATTAAACATATAGGAATCTTAAATTTAAATATGAGGACTAACTATTTATAAGGGTACATAACTAGCAGTAACTAAGTGGAATTAGAATTAAAGTAAAAAGTACAATAAATATAAAATAAAATATAAGTTTTTACAATATAAAAAAAAAATACAAATATTACAAAATATACAACAAATACAAATGGTACAAGATACAATTTGTGATGCAGGGCAAAAAGCAACATTTAGTCATAAAAGTCAGTGTGGACCCTTGGCCTTATGAAGAGGCCAACAGCGGAAGGGAAGAAACTGTTTTTGTGGTGTGAGGTATTGGTCCTGATGGACCGCAGCCTTCTGCCGGAGGGGAGTGACTGAAACAGGGAATGTCCAGGGTGGGAGGAGTCGGCCACAATCTTCCTCGCTCGCCTCAGGGTCCTCGAGGTGTGCAGGTCCTCGAGGGTAGGCAGATTGCAGCCAATCACCTTCTCAGCAGTGCGGATGATACGCACTGCTGAGAATCACCTCCTCCATCACCAGATGGTGATGGAGGAGGTGAGGATGGACTCAATCACTCCATCACTGACTACAAAAGAAGAGATACTGAATGTCCCAGAGACCCATCTCTTCCTGATGCTCTTAACACTTTTTATGCTCGCTTCGAGGACTCTAACACCACTCCAAGCACTAGACTCACTATACCACCTGGTGAGCAGCCACCCAGTGTAACAACAGAAGACGTGAGAAGGGTCCTACAGAGAGTCAAGCCACGGAAAGCTGCAGGCCCAGATAACATCCCAGGCAGGGTCCTGAAAGACTGTGCACATCAGCTCGCAGAGGTACTGACTGACATTTTTTATATCTCACTCTCTAAGGCAGTTGTACCGTCATGCTTCAAATCTGCTATCATCATTCCTGTGCCTAAGACTACTACAGTGTTGTGCTTCAGAATCAGAATCAGAATCGGATTTATTCGCCATGAAAGTTTGCACAGACAAGGAATTTGCTTTGGCAGGAAGGTGCATACAATAAACATATAGGGACCTAAAATTTAAATATGTGGACTATCTATACTAAGGGTACATAAACTAGCAGTACTAAGTGGAATTATAATTAAATAAGATATACAATAAAAAATAAGATATACAATAAAAGCTAAAATATAAGTTGCCAAATTTACAATATAAAAATACAAATATTACAAAAAATACAAATGTACAAGATACAATTTTGCAATGCAGTGCAAGAGCAGTGTTTTAGCAGGAAGTCAATTGTCAGTGTGGTCCCTTGGCCTTGTTGAAGAGGCCAACAGCGGAAGGGAAGAAACTGTTTTTGTGGCGTAAGGTATTGGTCCTGATGGACCGCAGCCTTCTGCCGGAGGGGAGTAGCTGGAACAGGGAGTGTCCAGGGTGGGAGGAGTCGGCCACAATCTTTCTCGCTCGCCTCAGGGTCCTCGAGGAGTGCAGGTCCTCGAGGGTAGGTAGATTGCAGCCAATCACCTTCTCAGCAGTGCGGATGATACGCTGCAGCCTGCTCTTGTCCTTGGCACTGGCAGCAGCGTACCAGACGGTGATGGAGGAGGTGAGGATGGACTCAATGATGGCTGAGTAGAAGTGCACCATCATTGTATTTGGCAGGTTGAACTTCTTCAGCTGCCGAAGGAAGTACATCCTCTGTTGTGCTTTCTTGATGAGGGAGCTGATGTTCAGTTCCCACTTGAGGTCCTGGGAGAGGATAGTGCCCAGGAAGCGGAAGGACTCCACAGTGTTGACTGGGGAGTCACACAGGGTGATGGGGGTGAGTGGGGCTGTGTTCTTCCTCCACAACCATCTCCACTGTCTTAAGAGCATTGAGCTCTAAGTTGTTCTGGCTGCACCAGGTCACCAGGTTGGCCGCTTCCCACCTATAATCAGACTCGTCTCCACCAGAGATGAGCCCAATAAGGGTGGTGTCGTCCGCAAACTTCAGGAGTTTGACGGACGGATGACTGGAGGTGCAGCAGTTGGTGTACAGGGAGAAGAGCAGAGGAGAAAGGACGCAGCCCTGAGGTGATCCGGTGCTGGTGGACCGGGAGTCAGAGACTTGTGTTCCCAGCTTAACGCACTGCTTCCTGTCAGACAGGAAGTCTGTGATCCACCTGCAGGTGGAATCAGGCACGTTCAGCTGGGAGAGCTTGTCCTGAAGCAGGGCGGGGATGATGGTATTGAAGGCAGAGCTGAAGTCCACAAACAGGATCCTGGCATAGGATGCTGGGGAATCCAGGTGCTGTAGGGTGAAGTGGAGGGCCATGTTAACTGCATCGTCCACAGACCTGTTGGCTCTGTAGGCAAACTGCAGGGGGTCCAGTAGAGGGTCTGTGATGGATTTAAGGTGTGCCAGCACTAGGCGCTCGAAAGATTTCATTACCACAGAGGTCAGGGCGACGGGTCTGTAGTCATTATGTCCTGTTGGCCTTGGCTTTTTGGGCACAGGGATGATGGTGGAGGACTTGAGACAGGCAGGCACATGGCATGTCTCAAGGGAGGTGTTAAAGATGTAGGTAAACACTGGAGACAGCTGGTCAGCGCAGTGCTTGAGGGTGGCTGGAGAGACAGAGTCCGGCCCAGCTGCTTTGCGGGGATTCTGCCTCTTGAAAATGTTGTTAACTTCACCCTCCTGGATGGAGAGAGTCGTCACTGAAGAGGGGGGTAGGAGGGAGGCCTCCTGGGTGGGAAGGGGTAGTTCAGAATTGTCTTTCAAATCTGCAGTAGAACTCATTCAGGTTGTTGGCCAGGCGGGAGTCGTTAGTGGAGTGGGGGGCTCTGGGCTTGTAGTTGGTAATCTGCCTGAGCCCTCTCCAGACAGAAGCAGAGTCGTTTGCAGAGAATTGGTGTTTTAGTCTCTCCGAGTACAGTCGTTTAGCCTCCCTCACCGCCTTGCTAAACCTGTTCTTCGACTCCTTAAAACTGTCTTTGTCCCCACTCCTAATGACTATCGCCCGGTAGCACTCACCCCGATAGTGATGAAGTGCTTTGAGCGGTTGGTTATGACTCAAATCAGTGACAAAATTGATGTCAGCACTGACCAGAATCAGTACGCATATAAAAATAAAAGGTCCACTGCAGATGCTGTCTCATCGGTTGTACATCTGGCCCTCACCCATCTTCACAGCAAAGACACCTATGCGAGACTGCTTTTTAAGGATTTTAGGTCTGCTTTTAATACAATTATTCCACAGACATTGATACATAAACTGGAGACTCTTGGACTGGGTTATTCACTGTGCAACTGGGTACTGAACTTTTTAACCAATAGAAGACAGTCTGTAAGGATCCATAACATCTTTTCTTCCACCATTGCTTCAATACCGGCTTGCCACAGGGATGTGTCCTGAGCCCATTGCTGTACACACTGCTGACATATGACTGCTCCGCCAGACATCCAAGCAACCATATTGTCAAGTTTGCAGACGACACTGTTGTGGTGGGACTCATTTCTCGGAATAACGAGTCAGCCTACAGGTCAGAGGTGGAACAATTGGTGGCCTGGTGTAGGGATAATAATCTCTGCATAAATGTTAAAAAAAATAAAGAAATGATTGTGGAAAAACAACAGGAGCCATCCCCCTCCCATCTGCATTGAGGGGGCTGATGTGGAAGTTGTCTCCAGCTACAAATACCTTGGAGTGCATAATAATGATAACATCAATTGGAAAACCAACTGCAGTAGCCTGGTAAAAAAGGCTCACCAAAGGCGGTACTTTTTGAGGAGGCTTAAACGGGCTGGTCTGGGAACTACAGTCCTCACATCTTTTTATAGGTGTGTGGTGGAGAGCATTCTCACCTTGTGTGTCACAGTGTGGTATGGAAACTGCTCTGTTGCAGATAGGAAGGCCCTGCAGCGTGTGGTTAAGTTGGCGGAGAAAATTACTGGATGCAGTCTCCCGGCAATTTGTGATACATACATCAACAGATGCAGGTCCGGGGCTACTAACATCATGAAAGACTTTTCTCACCCTGCCAATGGACTATTTGTCCCTCTCCCCTCAGGTAGGAGGCTGTGCAGCATCAAGGCCAGAACATCCAGGCTGAAGAACAGCTTCTTTCCAGAAGCTGTCAGACTCATTAACTCTGCCACACCCCAGAACTGACAAACTTGAACTGTTACATTGTATTGTTTCCACTATGCTGCTAATATCTATTTTAGTATGTATCCATGAGTGTGTATGATTGGTGGTGTGATATGGTCTGTATTTATTGTATTTATTTAAGATGAGTAATTTTAGTTATTTATTTATGAGCGGTTTTAACCGGAACCTCAGTACCGAATTTCGTTCCGGCTCATGCAAATGTTTTTGGAATGACAATAAAATGATCCTTATCCTTACTTGTATGTGTAGTTAAGCTTAAACACTCAGTAACAAGGTGTAGTGCTGCTGCTAAGAACACAGATTATGCTTAAAAAAGGGCTCATGGAAGGGGTGCCATCCTTACAGCTAACTGCTGTGGAAAATTCTGAATACTGTGCGCTCAAATCGTCAAAATGCCGGATTAATACAAATTATTCAATATAAAAAGGTACTTAACAGAGCACTCTGTGACCAATCTTCTGGAGGACACAAATGTCGTTCAGCTGAGTGATAAAGGCTCACTGGCACTGCACTTCAGTGGATCTCATCCTACCTGTCGGGAAGATCCTACCAGGTCTCCTGGGGAGGCAAAGTGTCAGGCCCCCGCCAGCTCTCCACTGGTGTCCCACAGGGCTCTGTCCTTGGACCCCTCCTCTTCTCCCTCTACACCACCTCGCTTGGACCAATCATCACCTCCCATGGCTTCTCCTACCACTGCTATGCTGACGACATGCAGTTGTACCTGTCGTTCCCCCCGACTGATCCGGGGATCTCAGCTAGGATCGAGGCCTGCCTCACAGACATCTCCGCCTGGATGACCGAGCACCACCTCCAGCTGAACCTCGCCAAAACAGAACTCCTCATCATCCCGGCCAAACCCTCCATCTCCCACGATCTCTCAATCACCCTGGGATCGGCGACGGTGACCCCTTCATCCTCTGCCAGGAACCTCGGGGTGACCATGGATGACGAGCTCTCCCTCACAGCCCACATTGCTGCGGTCTCCCAGTCGTGTAGATTCACCCTCTACAACATCCGGAAGATCAGGAGATACCTGTCTGAGCATTCCACGCAGCTGCTAGTCCAAGCACTTGTCCTCTCAAAGCTGGACTACTGCAACTCGCTGCTCGCCGGTCTCCCAGCATGCGCAACCCGCCCTCTCCAGAGGATTCAGAATGCGGCAGCCCGTCTGGTCTTCAATCTACCCAGACGCTCCCATGTTACCCCGCTCCTCGTCTCCCTCCACTGGCTTCCCATCACGGCCCGTATCAGATTCAAGACTCTGGTACTGACCTTCCGAGCGGTGAACGGGACTGCACCCGACTACATCAAGTCTCTCCTGCAGCCTTACACCCCCACCCGCCACCTACGGTCTTCTTCTGACAACCGTCTGGTGGTCCCACCGCTCAAGAGCGCCCGGTCCCAACACAAGCTCTTCTCCTGTCTGGCCCCCCAATGGTGGAATCAACTCCCCACCTCCATCAGGGACACTGACTGTCTCCCCACCTTCAAGAAAAGGCTCAAGACGCACTTGTTCCGGGAGTACAACGGCACTTAGGAATGCTTGGCTGGACCTGATGTTAGTTTCCTCCAGGATCACAATGACTCGTATTGAGAGACTTGTTGCTCTTGTTGGTTAGTTGTGACGGTTTTACATTCTTGTACTCGCTGTGAAATATTTTACTGTTGATTGTTGTTTTGTCTTCTTTTCTACAGGTACACTCTTGCACTTTTTGAGTTTCATGTTGTTTAAACAGTTTTGTATTTTGTATACAAGTTGTATTTTGATCGATGTTGCGAGTACGTAAACCCAAGTCTGCACACTTGGCCATTACAACTACAACAGTGACTTTAGAGAACAACATTCTACATACAGTTTGAAACGCCCCCGAGCGTGGTGAACTGTGGGAAGGCGAGCGATGGCAAGCGATTCGCGTCACTGCAGTGTGAACGCACTGTAAGAGACAGGGTGAGAAGCTTGATCATCCGGGAGGGGCTCAGAGTAGAACCGCTGCTCCTCCGCGTCGAGAGGGGCCAGTTGAAGTGGCTCGGGCATCTGATAAGGATGCCTCCTGGACGCCTCCCTGGTGAGGTGTTCTGGGCACGTCCCACTGTGAAGAGGCCCCGGGGAAGACCCAGGACATGCTGGAGGGAACATCTCATAGAACATCATAGAAATCGGCTGGCCTGGGAACGCCTCGGGGTCCCCCAGGAAGAGCTGGTGGAAGTGGCCGGGGAGAGGGAAGTCTGGGCCTCCCTGCTTAGGTTGCTGCCCCCGCGACCCGACCCCCGGAAAAGCGGCAGATGATGGATGGACTTAATTTAAGATTCGTATATGTTTTGTGTTTTGCACCTCGCTGCCACAGTAAATTCTGTGTTTGTATAACATACATGGCAAATAACCGAATTCTAATTCAGATTCTAATTAAAGTCCCAAACCTAACTTGAATTAACCTAACAAGTCAATCAGAGCTAAAGAGGTTAGAAGTTCGGTAATCATACAAAAATATATTTTTTGCAGTGAGACAGTGGGACACTTAGAGACAGCAAGAATATGGATATCATGTGTTTCTATATGAGGTGTGTTGATTGGTTGACAAGCCCCAGCATCAGTAAAAAGACATTTCTCAACTTTTTAAACGCTTTTTATCTGACACGTCGTGCCTTAAAGCCCCTCCCTCAATTTTCATTGACAGTGTATGGCAACATGCCATGCCTGCATATGTGAACGCCCGAGACTTTTCTGCTGTACTATATACTGTACTTTGTAATTGTTTTCTCCATTGACAAGTGAAATATGTACAGTAGTTAGTTACCTATAAGTTAGCCACCATCATTTTCTTCTGAAAATAGCATCTCATCTCGATACTCACTGGGGGGATTCAAACATATAAAAACTCATACTTTTTGGACCCTTTATGGTACTTTAGAACTTGCCTTAAAAGGGACATGTATGTTGCAGTGCCAATAACCAAGTTGCTAGGAAAACACAAAGACTATCGCAAAATGACATCACAGACCACACCATGGTAGATTAAATGATAAACATTTGTATGATTACTTTTTATTCTTTAATACATTCAGTAGGCCTAAACTTTTTCAGCTATGGTCAATTTAACCCCTACACTCCACCAAACATTGCCAAAGGGGTGTAGACTTTGGGTGGTTCAATGCAACTGCCTTAAAAAAATAAAAAGAGGATACAAACTTCCCATTTGGAGACCAAGGGGGTATATTCCAGAAATCAGGTTTAACAAACTGTTAGCCTAGCCCTGAACTCTGAGTTGATTTACCCTAAAATGGGAAACTCAGACTTTTCGGTCCCAGAACAGTTTATTTGAATGAGTTCAATCAACTCAGAGTATGTCCACTCTGAGTTAAGTGCAGGCATGAGGACTATAAAAAGCCTAAATCAATGGAACTCCAATACTAGGATCCACCATGGCACCCGGTGACAAAAAACATCCTCCTACTTATCCCCACTTCAGTTAGAAGTGTTAATACGTGTTTGTGGTGAATCTAAGCACATATTCAGGAAAATAGCAACATGGCTTTCGCAGCGAAAGGAGAGACCATTGGCATGGAAGACAATTCTTGGCCAAGTCATTTACATTTAGTCAATTAGCAGACGCTCTTATCCAGAGCGACACAGTAAGTACAGGGACATTTCCCCTGAGGCAAGTAGGGTGAAGTGCCTTGCCCAAGGACACAATGTTATTGGGCACTGCCGAGAATCAAACCGGCAACCTTCTGATTACTAGCCCGATTCCCTAACCGCTCAGCCACCTGTCAGGTGGCAAATGTCAAATGCAGTAGTATGACAAATTGAAGTATCAGTACAGTAAACCCTTGAAGGGGCGATTGATTGCAGAACCAAATTTACCTTGTCACAGTTGAATAACGACAGTTCAGTGGGTAAAATGGACATACAGTGAACCTCAAAGTCCACTGACACCTCTTTCCTATGTAAATCTCACAATTAAAAAATGTAGCTGTGAAACAGTAGTTCTTGAAAAATCCCCCGCTGTGATGTCCCAACGGGGCTCCACCTTTTTTGGCTCTGGTCTGTACCTTTGTCACGCCCCAAAATGTGCTGCGCGCTGCTCTATGTACTTCCACAGAATTACAAAGAAGAACGTTTTTCTAGCATATTGAAAATGGACTACGGGAATAAATGCAGTGTTCCAGACTGTACAGGGAATGCTGACACTTTTCAGAGTCTTCCTACGGAACCAAACACTCCATGGGCTGTGTCATGTTTGTCTATATGAGAAGATCCCAGGTTATTTTTCAGCAAGATATCTAGAGCTAGCTAACTGAAGCTGAGTTGAATCACGATATAGTTTGGTTGCTAAGCTGTAACGTTCTACCCACCTAAGTCAATCCAGTTTAGCCAACTCCAACTAGCTAACGTTATCATTTCAAATGATGTCAATCTGTTGAAACCAGTGTTGTGTAGTCACAATAGATTTATTTGCTCGTTTTTATTTCAAGTCTCCACCTTCGGTGTTTCAGTGAGTGCTGTTGGCCGTGTTGCGTTTTTGCTCCGCAGCTTCACTCGTTGAAAACCAATCAATCAGGGCGCATCTTATCTAAATATTAATGAGCATACCATAAAAGGAGAAAAGCTAGTGTTTTTTCCAGGGAAAATTTCAGAGGATCTATCAGGGGGCATAGAACAGCACCCGGGCCATTTTCAGCCCAACCAATGTTACATACCCTATTCTGAGACCTTAAGGAACAGTGTGAAATACCCAAAAAACCCAGTCAATCACCCCTTTAAAAGAATGCTTTTCATCGCAGGATAAAGATTATGATGATGAAGAGACGTTGACTGCTGCCGCAGAGAGGGATGCAGAGAGGCCTACATGTATGGTCGCTAGTAGTTTTCTCCCCATATACTTTTATTTACGTCTTGTGTGGAATTGTCCGTTTTAAAGATCCTGTAAAGTGGAATTGAAAATTAGTTTTAAGTTCATCACACCACAGAAGAATGTGTTGTTAACCTATCGAAATTCGAATGAAAGAAAAAAAACACAAGTTTGTTAAATAAGGCTTTGAAATCGTGAGAAAATCAGCAGTCTTCTCTGCTTGAGACTGGGGGGGCGTGTCGCCTGAAGGAGCTGAATCTCCGCCCCCTCGAATTTATTGAATTAAGCAACAACAGCAACACTAGCTGAATCAATTGCAGATATCAGAACAGACCTACCTGCAGTCTCTGACTGTTTTGTGTATGAATTACTTTGTCTTTGCATCGTACCAGCTGAGTAACAGAATGCAACCATCTGTGATCTGACGTAGATAGGTTGCCGTGACGTAGATCGGTCGGGTTTTGGCTCCGCCTATACAAAACCTGAGCTGAAAACGGAAGAGAAACTGTTCAACGGTCTAACTCCACATTTCAGTGCGACAAAGTTTTCGTGCTTTGCACATGCTTTCAGGAACTCATTCCGCCCGTATATAATGTACTGAGAAGCAAATCATGGAATATGCTTTACAGGATCTTTAAATGTACACTGAAATAATTAGAATATTTTTTCATCATTCATTTACACATTCTGATCCTGTTAAACAGAGCATGGATGGGCATCACCAGGAGGTGTGTGGGGGGGTCCATCAGCCTGCATAGCTGCACACAGTGACATGTTCAGTTAACGGCAGGTACATTCTGCATCTATTATTCTGTCAAATGTATTCCCAGTTACCAATAAAGTTGTACAAACTGCATGTACCGGGGGGAAAAATGACCAAGAGATGGAGTAGCTACGTAGGGCAGAAGATCAAGAAGGCTGATCTTGAAATTGATTTGCTGGAACCCCAGTTACAGGTGGGTGCATGATCACAGGTGAATAATGTTAATTGTAGGAACGATATATAAATACTCATGGGTGGATTTCTATTTGTAGGCAATAAAGAAGACCAATTAAATGTAAATGATTTGTCTGTATTTCAGTGCCAAAAAGCATTTGGTTGGTTCTGAGTGCACTTCCACAATGTGTAATATTAGCGATGTAAGTGCTGAGAATGTTGCAAACATAAATGATGGAGTGTGACAGAAAACGGTTACGTTCATCAGGGAATTAAATCTAATCGCGGTCTTATAATCCTCTCCCGACGTAAGGCTAAGAGGTCAGTCGGCTGAACCAGGAAAGGACACTATGATATATTGACTCCTTAAAGGGGACCTTGTTCTCTTTTTACTATGTGACATGGCAGAGGGTTCTGCAGGGTTCCCTTGTACCACAGATAAGCTACAAATTCTCATGAACTTTCACTCAGGGCTGACAGAAACATCACCTTCACTTTCTAAATAAACAAAGCCAACCATCCACTCTATAATTTACTTGAAAAATATATTGCAAAGTGTATCCTCCTTGGAGACAATGGTTCATGTGGGGGTAAGGTGAGTGGGGTTGGCAAGTAAGACAATATTTTGTATAAACCCAATGAAAATGAAAAGTTAGTGATCTGGCTTAGGCACTGTAGGGGGCTTGGTGGGAAAGTGGTAAGAATGAATCTGATGGGTTGAGAAGTATTTATCTAGTAGCCCAGAGGATCAATGGGTTACATAAGAGTAGCTCCCCAGCAGGGGAAGTTATCTTTGGGCTGCACACAAAGTGGAAAGGCTCTTGTATTTTTTTATAAACATGACATTCTTTACATGATTAAGTGATTACAGAATACAATTACATCCACATTAATAGTCCATTAATGAATTATATAGGTTTAGGTAATCTATACGAAATACAGTCAATATTCAGAGATGACAACCTGCAAAAAGGACTACCATCCCTGAAGACATCCATAAATCATGGCTCTGACAAAGTGGCTCAATAGCTGCTAATCTTGAATAAATAAGACAACCCTGCATATGATAGTCCATCAGAAATCTGCCAAACAGCAAACTTGTGCATTCACTAATGCACTTTGCACAAAGTAAAGTTAGGCTGTGCAAAGTAGGCATTGGGACACTGTCAAGCTACTTCTTTTTTCATAAAGTTAAAATAGTCAGATACAGTTAGCAAAACATTTGGGTGGGGTGTTTTGGGTCCAGATCCATGCATCAATTGGTCCAGATCTGTGTGCATCTCACTGTGTGCAGCTATGCAGGTTGATGGACCCCCCCACACACCTCCTGGTGATGCCCATCAATGCTCTGTTTAACAGGATCAGAATGTGTAAATGAATGATGAATAATTATTCTCATTATTTCAGTGTACATTTAAAGATCCTGTAAAGCATATTCCTTGATTTGCTTCTCAGTACATTATATACAGGCAAAATGAGTTCCTGAAAGCATGTGCAAAGCACGAAAACTTTGTCGCACTGAAATGTGGAGTTAGACCGTTGAACAGTTTCTCTTCCGTTTTCAGCTCAGGTTTTGTATAGGCAGAGCCAAAACCCAACCGATCTACGTCACAGCGACCTATCTACGTCAGATCACAGACAGTTGCATTCTGTTACTCAGCTGGTACGATCTGAAAAAAGCAGTTGTCAGAAGGAGGAGCACTTTGCTCAAGTAGCGGTCATAATGTCAGTAGAGAGTGGTATGAAGCTATGGGAAGTGAATGATTGCAGTTATTTTTCTAACGATTGTGCTACCAATTACTAAGTCTAGGATTTAAAAAATGTTATCAACCCAAAAAAGGATGAAAGAAGCGCTTCAAGCATTCATGTCTATGTTTAATAATAATGTAAACAGCCCTAAACTCCATAAGTCAAAAGATTTTAGTTCACCCCCCAACCCTGCTTCCACCCCTGGTTACCTCAGTGCTTATGTCTGGACGTGTCAGAGTGGATGATGTGTTAAAGTAGCATGGGGCCTTTGGAAGGCTGGGAATCGGGCCAAATGCTGCCTAAATCCAGTCCCCCGCTCCAGTTTCCTGAGCCATCTTAGTTGTGTAGGGTTGTGCTAAAGCCCTGCACAATGGCTTGCACAGACCAATACACAAATTTACTCATGTGTGACCAAAGGGAAGAATGTGTATAAGCCATAGTGTGTGTGTGTGTGTGAGAGAGAATTAATGCATTTCAGAGATGCATGATCGAGCTGTTAATTTCAAATAAATAATGTCAAATAATGTCAAACACTTAATATTGTCATACAAAGGTATACAAATAATTATATTTTGTTTAAATAATGAGTTTTGTTTTAAAATCACCTTCAGTATTCTATTGCCCCTCAAGCCAGTATCACACAAATAGTGGATACTGAAAAGATAGATGGTTCAAAAACTGCAGTGATAGGGAAGGTAACTTTTATTGACACATTCAGCAATACATTGCGGACGGAAAGATAATTTGTGAGAGTATTTGGAAAATACATCTCTTGGCCATCATGAGGGACAGATAAATCGTATGGGGTCATTCCTATGGCAAGAGGATTGGGATATAGAGTTCAGTGGACCATAGTCAGACGATTTTGATCCTGTACAATTATTCTAGGAGTAAGGTCTAATTCATGTACCAATGATTTGTAAAGACATAAAATCCTCAAATCTACCAGTAACATTTAATTTTAACAAGACACCAATTTAACATAGCCTAATTACCTATTTGTGGTTGCAGGTTGAAATTCACCCCTGTGTTTAGGATTAAACTGATAAATGAAGATACTTTCATAAATATATGTAGCACTGAAGGTCAGCAGACCTGAAGCACTGCTGTCAGCACATTATACATGCTTAATAGCTGATGTGTCCCAGGTGTCTTGAGGTAATTATATTGTCTGAATACATTTATTTAAAAAACAATGACAAGGTGGAGCCAAAGTGTGCTAGTGAGAACACACCCAATGAAGTACGATAGTTGGTTAAAACTATCGTCAACAAGTGCTTTTAACCATGATCTTTACAAACGGTGGTTATCACGCACAGCTAGTTACACAAATGCTTTCATGCGACTCAAGAAATATCGTTCAGAAAACTAATCCTTTCAACTTCACTAATAGAACTAAAAGCCTTAAATGAGTTGTAAAATATAATACAATTTCAGTATAACCAATGCAAGTACACTATTGCTATATTTGATTAAAGTTAGCCAAGGGCAATTTATTTGGTCCTCTACGTGTCAGCCTTGTGTTTTGTTTACAAATATATACCAAAAATCAATTTTACCTCACTGCACCGGATTTGACAGCAAGAATCCGGGTTGTTTGTACACAAACCGCGTCATAGTCATCTCCTAGTGTTCGTTTGCTGGTGAAGATGAAATGCCACTCCCCGCCCTCCTCAGGCTGATGCAATGCTGATACATATAAAGGGTACGGTCCAACCTTTCCTCGTTTACACAGTGTAGATTCCAGTTTGGCATCGCATCATCGAGGACAGTTATTTTTAAATGACAACAAACGCTTTTAATTGATAAAAGGACACCACATTGAACAGATATTCTGTCTAAAAAATACATACTTTAGAACGTCTATTCATACATTTCTTAGGATAGGCTAAATTATTCTCAATAGTCTTTCGTATCTCGTCGGCGAAGGACTCTTCAAATACGATTTTTTCGTCGAAGATATCCACGTTTTAATACAAGGAGTCTTGCTCAATTTCTAAGGTAAGATTCGACTTCCAAATTCGGGTGTCCCTAATATCAAGAGACAAATACCTAAAATATTGGATACCTTACATTGGCGTCCTCGTCTTCTTCAAACTATTGTACATAAGGGTTATACTTAACTCAGGCTTGTATGGTAGAGATTGAAATGTTATCAATGATTAGTTTAACACAATAATATATATATATATATGTATATATATATATATATACATATATATATATAAACAGCATTGCCAAGTCCAATAACAATTCCTGATGTAGTCTATCCTATTTAAGATTAAGTTAACTAAATTACTGCCGATGTGTTTTTACCTTCATCCTGAAAGATATCAAATAACAGTTTAGAAATGATGCAACTCGCTGCTTAAATGACCGCAAGAAGACACATTAGACTGGGCTCTGCGCAAAATGGAGCCATGCCCATAACATAGAAGCACGTGTCTTTGTTTCTAAACCAACCATGTATGTAATAGGCTAAATAGAATAATTACATTGATAAACAGTAGGTTAGCCTATTATGGGAACAGTTTAAATAAGCAAACGGTTATTTAAACTCAGTAATAAGTTATTATAACCCAAAAATATTTTCTGTAATAATATTTTAGAATATCAGAGATATTGACTTTAGCATGTATATAACGCCGATCTTTGTCAAGATTTGTCTTTCAAGGCTTTCTGGCATTGATGATGCAGTGGCTTATGCCGACTGGTATTTTTCCACTGCCTTCACAGGATGAGTCACCCCCCTCTTTGTAAATGTCGGACACGTGACCATATATTTATAAAGTTGGCTGCGACGGCTTCCATTTTCACTATCAAATATTGATTTGTAAAACAATTTAACCCAACCTGAAATATTATTACTGTTGCGATAGTAATAAATGTTATTCGTTTTGTTTCATTCACAGCATGAAACAAGCCACTGCTAAAACAGAGATGAGCCGTTTTAACATTTCCCCAGATGAAGATAGCTGTTGCAGCTCAAATAGTAATGAATACAGTTATCAAGACTGCCACGCCAAGAAGGTCCCACTTAGCAGGTGAGAATATGGGCTTGATAATCCATCATATTCAAAGCTCAGAAATATAAAAATATATTTAAAATAAAAAACTTTTTTTTGTACATCATTTTAAGCCAATACCCGGATATGGATGCAGAGAATCAAAACTTCCTTCCAGAATACAATCTGGGCAAGAAAAAATATGAAACAGAATATGTAAGTACTGCCAACTAATCACATTTGGAATTGATCATTGTGGGCATAGTGTCTCAGAGGCCTTTTTCTAACAGTGTTTTACCTCTTCCAAACAGCACCATGGCACTGCTTCTTTTGGGATGTCTGTCTTCAACCTGGGAAATGCCATTATGGGCAGTGGAATTCTTGGCTTGGCCTACGCTATGGCAAATACTGGCATTGTTCTGTTTGTGTAAGTATTCATACTTTTTTGTCAAGAATTATAAAGCCAAATATGTAGCTACATTTGCTGAAATCTATACGTCTAATGTGCCTAAATATCTTGCCAATGTAGCACTTATGAAGTCATTAGGGACTATCATGGGCCACTGGTCATAATTATGTGACTCATGACTAGCTAAGCTAACAGTCTGCTTTTACACCTACAGCAGCTGTCCTTTCAGCTGGATGACTCAAAATATTTTATAGATGACCATAGATAGTGTAGCTGGATTAAGTGGCTACATACAGACTGAAGCATTCATTACGAATTAGTTGAAGGGTAAAAAGTAGAAAAGATCCTTTGGGTATTATCTAGTATTAACTAAAGATTAAACACCCCTCTGTTACTTAATTAGAGCAAAACCACAATCACTTGTTAAAGGTAACTTCCTTGTCAACCTTAAGACAGGGATGTCATAGCTTGTGAACACCCCAGCTTGTATTTACAAACAGAAGGAGTAGAAATGTGAGTTGAGGTTGGGTGAGTGCCGCCCACAAGCTAGCAACTCAGGCTTTACTGGCTAGTCCCTGAAAGTTGAGAGAAGCTGCTTAGCAGTGGTAATCTCACTGGCATTTGGGCCAGAGTTATATAAACTCCAAGGTACCTTTCTGGCCTCTCACATGATGTTGTATTGCACATGAAGGAAATGTTCTTGTCTGGACTTAACAGGAAAGTAGATTTGAACATCCCTAAACTTTGTTTAAATCTACACTCTGTGTAATATCAGGAGTCAATTGGCTGAGCGGTTAGGGAATCGGGCTAGTAATCTGAAGGTTGCCAGTTCGATTCCTGGCCGTGCAAAATGACGTTGTGTCCTTGGGCAAGGCACTTCACCCTACTTGCCTTGGGGGAATGTTCCTGTACTTACTGTAAGTCGCTCTGGATAAGAGCGTCTGCTAAATGACTAAATGTAATATAGTTATACATAGTTTGAGCTGATTTATTTGAAGATAATTTACAAAAAAGGGTGGACTATGTTTTTTCTTCAACAAGATATAAAACTCTTTGCTTGTCATGAACTTTAAACTACTATGTATATTTTTGCTGCTATTTCAGTCATGTCTTCAGATGTCTATTTGCAATGTTGATGCCGTATCAAACTGTATCAACTTCAAAGTAGTTTTTCAGATTATTTTATGTTACAATACATTCTGAATTGGACTTGAATTTGAGAGGACAAGGATGCTTTTACTGTCTCTGTCTTTGTTTGTTAGCTAGCTAACTACATATCTGGACTACATAGGAGTTATATAAGTTATTGACTAAACAGTCGATGATATATCTGGCAATACA
Source organism: Thaleichthys pacificus (assembly GCA_023658055.1). NCBI lineage: Eukaryota > Metazoa > Chordata > Actinopteri > Osmeriformes > Osmeridae > Thaleichthys > Thaleichthys pacificus. The sequence goes on along the minus strand of CM042874.1, from coordinate 12,615,355 downwards.
TCCAGCCATGAGTTTACAGCTAATTGCAGTCGGGAATAAAGTAGTTTTATGGGAATAATTGGAGAAAAACGTAATTTGACTTTGTGGTGACTTGTGAAAATCATAATGGACCATATCAGAAAATGTCTGTTCTTAGAGGCACTATGTCTGTCTCTCCCCAGAATTCTGCTGGTTGCTGTATCCATTTTCTCCCTCTACTCAGTGCACTTGCTGCTGAAGACTGCCAATGAAGGAGGTAACTTAAAGTACCAGTTTGTACATACATTACATTATACAGGAAATAATAAAAACAAAAAAAGGCAACACTACAGTAAGGTTAAACTACCAAGTAACTACATACCAATATACATTGTATAAGAACAATATTGCAGTTACATAGGAACTGCTATGTAGTTACACTACTTTATGATTTAGCGGTACAAGCTATTACACAAGTTAAAATTGGTATGGGGGAAGTTGGGCTTTTCGGCCATTAGTGGATGTTGACATTAATTGCGTCTTTACAACATCCACTACATCCCTCCCCATACTGTGCCTTTTTAGACTTTTCTAATAACTTACACCCCTAATACTATTTAATTACATATTTATCATACACACATTATACATATTCTAACATAGTATGGTAAGTACGATTGGATAATAATGAGAAAACATATGAGGAAGTAACATGTTGGTCAATCCTTATTTCACATTGCTGCTCTTAAATCAGAGAAGAGCGGCAGGGGTGAAATACCCGTTTTTTAAAGTTGTTATGAGTGCTATTAATTGTATCCTCTAAATGTCATTTTCTGTTTAATTACCCCCCTTAGGGTCCCTGGTCTATGAGCAGCTGGGCTATAAGGCATTTGGCATGCCAGGAAAACTGGCCACATCCTGCTCCATCACCATGCAAAACATTGGAGGTAAGACAAGGAACAATTGATACACCCTTTAAACTTTCTATCTAGGCTGCGGAAAAAAATCAATTTGTGGTACAATTGTCTTCATCAAGTTGTTCCAGAATACACTGCACAATTGCACACCTGCATTACACAATTGGTGTCCATAATATTATTTCCACATCTTTATACTTAAATAATATGGCTATAATGACAGAGCAAGGAATGGCAACATTTAGTTGTTTTGTTTGTTTTTCAGCAATGTCCAGCTACCTCTACATTGTGAAGTACGAACTACCAATTGTCATTCAAGCCTTCTTAGGGGCCAGCAACGGGTAGGGTACTATATGTCTTATGTTTATATGTGTGTATGTACATAGGTATATGTATGCACAGTACTGTGCAAAAGTTTTAGGCAGGTGTGAAAAAAAATGCTGTAAAGTAAGAATGCTTTCAAAAATAGACATGTTAATTGAATATGTTTATCAATTAACTAAATGCAAATTGAGTGAACAGAAGAAAAATCGACATCAAATCCATATTTGGTATGAGCTCTTTTGAGAAGCACAAAGAAACGGGCAACGTTGAGTACCGTAGACGCAGCCGTCGGCCAAGGAAACTTACTGCATCAGCTGAAAGACACATCATGCTCACTTCCATTCGCAATCGGAAGATGTCCAGCAGTGCCATCAGCTAAGAATTGGCAGAAAACAGTGGGACCCTGGTACATCCATCTACTGTCCGGAGAAGTCTGGTCAGAAGTGGCCTTCATGGAAGACTTGCGGCCAAAAAGCCATACCTCCGACGTGGAAACAAGGCCAAGCGACTCAACTATGAACTATGAACCACGAAAACACAGGAACTGGGGTGCAGAAAAATGGCAGCAGGTGCTCTGGACTGATGAGTCAAAATGTAAAATATTTGGCTGTAGCAGAAGGCAGTTTGTTCGCCGAAGGGCTGGAGAGTGGTACACGAATGAGTGTCTGCAGGCAACAGTGAAGCATGGTGGAGGTTCCTTGCAAGTTTGGGGCTGCATTTCTGCAAATGGAGTTGGGGATTTGGTCAGAATTAATGGTATCCTCAATGCTGAGAAGTACAGGCAGATACTTATCCATCATGCAATACCATCAGGGAGGCATCTAATTGGCCCCAAATGTATTCCCAAACATACAGCTAAAGTCATTAAGAACTATCTTCAGCGAAAGAAGAACAAGGTGTCCTGGAAGTGATGGTATGGCCCCCACAGAGCCCTGATCTCAACATCATCGAGTCTGGGATTACATGAAGAGAGAGAAGCAACTGAGGCTGCCTATTATCCACAGAAGAACTGTGGTTAGCTCTCCAAGATGTTTAGGCTAACCTACTTGCCGAGTTCCTTCAAAAACTTTGCGCAAGTATACCTAGAAGAATTGATGCTGTTTTGAAGGCAAAGGGTGGTCACACCAAATATTAATTTGATGTAGATTTTTCTTCTGTTCACTCACTTTGCATTTTGTTAATTGATAAATATAAACTATTAACATGTCTATTTTTGAAAGCATTCTTTGAGGGAGAATGTTAGGAGTGGGCATATTCCAATAGGCATGTGAGCGACTGTGTATGTACATATGTCCTTATGTGTGTATTTAATGACTTGTGGTGTCTGTTTTAGAGAATGGTACGCAAATGGAGACTACCTGGTGCTGCTGGTGTCACTCTTTATCATCTTGCCTCTCTCCCTGCTGCGAAACCTGGGTAAGGATGTACAGGAAGTGGGTTTTGTAGCTGTATATTTGAATGACAAAGAGATTAATGGATGTTCTCAAATTTCATTTAAATTAAGCTAACACACACAGATTCCTGGATTAATCAATAGATAGATAGTACAGTGTCCGTGATGCCCGTGCCTGTGATGCAGCCAGTGATTAAGATGTTGGTTAGGTTATGTTAGTTGAGTGTGTTAGTTTAATTGGATGCATGTTCACAAAATGCAGGCAAAGTTTTTGCATCAGTAAACCCATCAATTCACTAACATAACAAAATGTACTGACCTATACTGAAAATTAAGTGGATACTTTATATTGTCGGTTAGTTATCTAGCTAGCATTTCATCCAGAATTAAAACCTGCTGAATTAAGAGGATTTAATATCGTGCAAGTGTTGTCAGCTCTGCTTATCGGGCCGTATCTGCGTAATAGCGAAAGGAAAATTAGCTAAGTGAGTTTGGCAAAAACATTTAATGATGCCTAGCAAAGCAATGGAAATCAAATTACTGTAATCTATATAGGGCTAAACTATAGTGAGTTTGTGTAGCCTACAGAGCAACAATTGTAACATTACAGAATTTGGCCTACCCAGCTAACAGTTACGTTGCCGCAATGTCACTCGATGACCAAACATACGTTGCCGCAACGTCTTTGGCGACGTTGCGGGACCGTGCATCTGTGGGACGCCAGAAGGTAACTGCAACGTAATCTTGTGACGTTGCCAGTCCGTAACCGCGATGTCCTGGCAACGTAATTTTTGTGACGTTGCCAGTCCGTAACTGCGACCTCCTAGCAACGTAAATTGTGACGTTGCCAGTACGTATCCGCGACCTCCTAGCAACGTAATTTTCTGACGTTGCCAGTCCGTAACTGCAACGTTAATTAAGTAACCTATATTTCTCAATTCTACTGCTTATATTGGGGCGGTTCATATGCAGACCTCATTTGCCCCAAATGCTACTTGTTCTTGTATAATAGGCTACATGGTAGCCAACTTTAGGAGGACTATGTTTGTGTGTTGTGTAGCCTAACTCAAGCTAATCATAAACAAGGCAGCATTTCCATGTAACATTCAGTCATTTTATTTCAAACAAGGTGCCAAACAGTGAATTAAAATCTTCTGCCAGTCCCCGCTACAGGTCCTGTCTGTTGGCCCTGACAATGAAGCACAAAATAAGTTAGTGTCCTATCAACATAATTCCACTTCATCACAGCATCTGCAATTAGAAGTCATGAACTTATTGTTAGCACCAATTTGAACGTTGAACGCTGCGTGTAAGCCATAGTTCATGGCATCTCAAAACACCTACCACTCTCTTTCGGAACTCCAGCATCTTAAGGCGCTCCTCAAGGTCTTGGAGTTCAGCCTGTGTTTGGGCCACCTGTAGGTCCATCACTGGCACCTCTTCAGTGTGTCTGCCCTGTAGTCGCCTGAATAGGAGAGCCTCTCGCTGGTTTCTCCTCCAATGTCTCCATCTTCCCGAGCATAACCTGTAATGTGTCTGTCATTAAAGACAAGTAAAACAAGTTTACAAGAGTTAGCATGATTGGCATACACTGTGGTTCTTCTAGATTAGCTGTAACATTGATGTAAATAACAAATGTTACCTTGAATGGTTGTATACAAAGCATTAGTATGACAACATTTGTTGTTTTGACAAATATGTATCCCCCCGCCACGATCAGAACAACTTAGGTATGCCTTACAATGAGTTGGCAATGCTATTGAGAAGCTTTGAGTATTTTTTTGAGTGTCTTATATTTGCACTTGCCTGGCTGCCAGCTGTTTTCCTGGGCCCCCAATGGGTTCTCCTCCACCAGACCAGAGTTGACACCTAGGCAGGGCCAGCCCAAGCCTTTATGGGGCCTTAAGCAGAATTTATTTGGGGGCCCATCGGCGTTGCCAATTGTTATAATTTTTTCTTAATTACTGTATTTCTTCGATTAAACTTCAATTTAGTACACATTGTTCATTTTTGGTGCGCCGTTTATTCGAGGGCGGCGTTTATTTGAGGGCGACGTTTAATCGAAGAAATACGGTATTCTAGGCTAGCTGTGCGAACATGCTAACGTGTTAGTTCGCTAGCTACAGTAAATGTTCTTAGACAGTTTGAACAGTACCGTCTTCTAAATCACCGATTAAGCAACAAGCAAATGTCAATGTTAGTTAGACTAGCTCTATCTCATCTGCTTTTTATCTCATCTGCTGATTTGCAAGGAATGGAAGAACAGCTAGATAGCGAAAACACCTAAACTACCTACTGTAGCCTGTAGTAGTTTAGCTTGCTAACGCAAGAGCACCTGCTTCTCCAGTTCTTTCAATAGATAATCTAGACAGGCGTTAGCAATAGGCTAGACTGCTATTCGTTTTCTGGCAATTTTTTCGTAAGCTTCCCTTCTAATGCCGACTAACAGCTAGTCTCTAGCTAGCTAGAGTAATTTGCTAAGTAAGGTATGTTGATGTGATATTTGAAACGTATTTAGCTAACAATGGACCCCTAGTAGTGCAACACAAGAGAATGTTCATTAAAATGACATGCTGCTACAAGGTATTTCAGGACATGCTACTCCTACCGTATTTCTGGGGCGGCGTTTATTATACAATGTTCATTTTTGGTGCGGCGTTTAAACGAGAGCAGCGTTTCATTGAAAAACACGGTACATTAAACTGTAATTTCATGTGCTCTTGGGGGCCCTCTGGCGGCCACAGGGGCCCTAAGCAGCCGCTTAGTTCGCTTATGCCTTGGGCCGGCCCTGCACCTAGGGGTATGGCATCTGGTGATGCAAAAGTTTTAAGTCATGCTTTTGCTTCAAAACATAGCCTTTAGGGTTGCCATGGCTCATACAATTATTGTCACTGTTATAAACGGTCATTCATTACTTTACCATCATTTCCCAGGGACACAATGCTAGGCCGTTTGACGGTGGTAGGATAATCTGTACAGAAATGAAAGTGGAATGTAGTTTATGTACATAGTATTAGCATATTGATGTTAAAGGAGTAGCATCGCACATATGTGATTGTTCGAAAGCAGGGCCCCACAGCGTAGCGTCGCACATGTGTGATTCTGAACATTCCAACCGACTATTTTCCGATAGACAAAAACTATATGACAAACGCTATAGTATGGCTTAAAAATGTACAATTAGTAGGCTAACAAGTAACACTAGCAGGTAGTAGCATTGCTACGAGTATTATGCTAGGTTGCTAGGTAACGGAAGCTAATTAAAGCTACCTAGCTGCCGTTTTGGAAAAATAACTCACTCTGGTGGAAACGTCAGAAATATTTAGAACTCACGCATCTAAAGGTTAAAACGAATAAACTTATCCAAAAACAGATGTAATCTACAAATTGGAAGAATTAGTGACATACTTTTATAGACGCCATTGCTGTGCATGCCATCACCGACTGTGATCAAAACGTGATCAGCGACGTGCTAGCTCCACAGTCTTTGAAAATTCAGGGCTAAATAAACTATTTTGGGACAAGGTTTTTTCTAACAGTTCTGAACGTTTATTTTCACAGATTCTTTTGTGGGTGATTTGTGAGACGCTAAACTTTGATGTATGCATTTTCAGTATTTCAACATAACTTTCTGGAGGGTTTAACCTATTACCTCTAGCTAGCGAAATCCTAACATTTACATTTAGTCATTTAGCTCTTATCGACATTCCCCCCGAAGCAAGTAGGGTGAAGTGTCTTGCCCAAGGACACAACGTCATTTGGCACAGGCGGGAACTTCAATGCGTACAAGACGGTTGAACCCCTGCAAAATCTCTTCTGAAACCCCAGTTTCAGCGATGCGTTGAAATGGGCATGTGCAAAGTTGTTGCTCAGGGGCAGACTGAGGGGCAGGTTTGCTAAGGAAGAATTGTAATATTCTGTGATGACTTGTCTTAAGAGTCACTTACCTTTTGGTCACATTTAACAATTTTGTATTACAAAATTATTGGAGCACAAATTTGCATTGTGTGTCATACAGCTTTGGTGTGCTGTACAAAGAATGTTTGCTTAATCATGTTACACATCACAAATTGATTGCTTTTGTACATGTTTATAGTAAAGAATGAAAGACTAAATTATATTCCAAATTCAGTCTTTTATTTATTACAGCTATGTTTCTGCATATGAGAAAATTGATGACCAGTGACATGCTGGGGCTGAGCTGCACATGAATTACATACATTGTCTACATTTATACGTGCTGGGTGCAACATTTAATATTGTGTGTGATTGAAATTCATGTAGACTATGGCAACATTACAAAAGTGTCAGAACTGAGAGCAGTCCAGTGTGATCTCTCCATCTCTGGAAACCACTATATTGCACTCGAGATCCGTTGTCCTGCGACCAAAGAGCGACTTAACAGCAACTTAACCCATGGTACCAAAATTAATGTATCCAGCCGACCAAGGTACAACGTCACGGCAACGTTGTCCACGGGACCAATAATAATGTAACCAGCCGACCAAGGTACAACGTCGCGGCAACGTTGTCCACGGGTCTACAAATAGTCGCAAGATGATTTCCAGAAATCAAGGAACATTTTAAAACCATTAGAAATAGCATATTTTAGCAAAAAATTAATGCATGCAAATAAAAAAGCCATCAGCCTTTTGATTTTCCATTCACTGTAAGTACAGCAAACCATCTGACATCTGACCAGAAGGACGCATTACTTGAACTGTCAAGCGACCGAACGTTAAAGGCAGCATTCTCAGCCAAGACACTGGCTGCGTTTTGGATTTCAGTGGAGAGGGAATACATGGACGCGGGAACTAGGGGTGCTGCAGCACCCCCTGACAGCACGAGAATAAAAAATAATATGACTTGAAAATCCACCACCGCGGCACAGCCCCACAGTAGCGGATTGGCCATCGGGAACACCGGGAGATGAATAACGATGGAAAACCAGACTAAGACACGTAAGGGTGGGGCTGAAAATTAAGAGACAAAAAGACATCACCTTCACTAGACAAGGTTTTACCAATTGAAAAATGGCTATTTTTATTTTACACAAAGCTCAAAAACTATTTTGCGCTCAAATAAAGTCCCCAAAATTTGGCTCGCATGCTCGCATTAACTAACGAACTCCCGAACTAGCATCATCAAACACAGAATGTGCATGCATTAGCATGCGGAGGTCGCGAGTCACTGGCACCATTATTTTAGGGGTCGTGGGCTGAAATGTTTGGGAACCCCTGCCTTAGTGCAACACGGTCATGTTTATTTATAGTCCATTTTTCTCTAAAATGGTTTCAAACACTTTGCATGCTTCAATGCACATCCTTGGATTATGATCCATACACCTACCATATTTCAAGAGAGACAGATTCCTGGCAGTATGATAAATCTGTCTAGCAGCTCTCAGTCAGAAATAGCTTGAATTTAAATGTGAGCTCCTAGGTGTTTATTGGTAATGATTAATGAAACTGCCCAGGACACTTCTGGTTCACACCTCAAAAACTGTCTCCAAAAGCAAAGTCTTTAATTTACACATAGAAAACTCTTATGCATGTACTACTGACACGTCTAGCTAATGAAACTATTACTATACAATATGTACAAAAGAGAACAAGCCTTATGCACATTAACCATATATCAAATCAGAGGAGCAGGAAACCAAAACAAAATCACAAGGACCATCCAGTGATGTCTGGTTCTCTCTGACCTATCTGATCTAAAGTAAATACTTTTATTTCAATTTTCTTCCTTAGGTTATCTTGGTTACACCAGTGGTTTCTCTCTCCTGTGCATGGTTTTCTTCCTGATTGTGGTGAGTTGATCCCCCCAACACTATATTTTCTATAATGACACGATTGTCCTATATCATGTATAGTTATTTCCATTTTCAACTCATTGTCTAAAAGAACAATATTGTACCAATTTATGCTAAAAATAAACCTAAAAAAAGAAAGGTTGGGGCGCTTCAATGGCACCGGATAAGTGGCGAACCATGTAGGCCAAGGGCTTACATTTGGTACTTTAACTGTAGGCTACTACTCTAAATCCAGCCTGGGCCATTTCTAGCATGTCCTCGTCTCTCCTTTGTATTTCCTGTCTCTGTTCACTGTATTGGTCCCATTAAAGTAGATATGTGTAGTTATTGGAAGGTCTAAGTATCGTGGTGTCAATGGATGAACTTGTGATGATTAACAAAACTGAACTGATCTGTGTTCTATTTAAGGTGATATATAAGAAATTTCAGATCCCTTGCCCTCTGGTGCCAGAGGACTTTGATGGTTTGAATGAAACTTTAAAGGTCCTGAACACCACTGCATCCCACCTTAACCGAACAGCAGTGGCCTACGGTGAAGATGTCTGCACTCCAAAATACTTTGTGTTTAACTCTCAGGTAAAACCTGAAAATCTTGAAAAGACAATATATTGATGTTTGAGTCGTTCATGGGTTCATCTTAGAAAGGCAATGATTAACATTTATCATATTGTTAGTAGGTCAATAGCAGCCTAAGTTTAAGAGAATTAAGTATCTAAATCTGCAATGTTGTGCATGAAGAAATATACATGACATGCAGTACATCAACACTATTTTATTTACTAGCAAAATTGTGGCTTACACACAGATTCAGGTGCTATTAATCAGCGTTAGTTTATAGGTAATAAAGCCATTATAAGATTCATAACATGAATACGCTTGAAGACTATCAGTGTTAATATTAGGAATGGTTAGGGTTGGTGGTATTGTAAGATGAGATAAGTGTTAGTTAATAGGTAATATATTAACTGCATCTTATGATAAGCACCAAATTTCACAAATGACACATATTTTCCATAGCACTGGTCATGTGACAGTTGTGTTTTGCCCATGGCAGGTTGCATGATTACAGTTGAGTCTTGTGGCATGCAAAGTACACAACACTGTGTGTTACCCTGTGTATAAGATGTTGATTGAATGCACTTTTGGTGTATGGCACTGCAAATATTTGTGTTTGTAGTTATCTTAGTGATCTGCTTCAATGTGAGTATTTGTTTGAAAAGTTATTTAAGTGATCTGCCAAACCCTAATCCTAAACTCTTCTCCTTAGACTGTCTATGCTGTTCCCATTCTGACATTTGCCTTTGTGTGCCACCCTGCCATCCTGCCCATGTACGAGGAGCTAAAAGAGTAGGTCATCCTTATAATTTTCACATGTCAAGCAGTGTTTACAAATACATCGCAGATAGAACTCATGTCTTTATTCCCACTCTCTTCTAGTCGTTCTCATAGAAAGATGCAGGGAGTTGCCAATGTCTCTTTTTTGGCTATGTTCATCATGTACCTGCTGGCTGCCCTCTTTGGATATCTAACTTTCAATGGTAAGCCATAATTACATTTTAATAAAAAAGAATTGCAGTATAAAATTCTACACACATGTATGGTAATTTAAAAAATCCTGCATATGGGAGTGAATGTTTAAACTTGCTGACAGTAGGTGTATACTGCATCATAGTGCAATACGATGACTGTCGTATGTACTACTAAATTACTAAGAACAAAATCCACAACAAGAAACTAACAGCTGCAGTTTATTGAGGCCAATAGCCAAGAATCAAGAAATGTATTATTAAAGATCAGGTGATCAGAATAAATCCTGCTGTGTCAATTATACAGCAAGGATTATTTTTTATAATACATTTTGGCTAGGAGCACAGCTGTGGTCATCGACAGGGAACTGTAATATATTATTTGAATTTGATCGTTTGTCTTGAGGGTCTGTCCAAATGTTACAATACAGAATGTTGAGCGTATTTGAGATTGTGTTCTTTTTCCGTACGGATTAGTGAACGTGGAGCCAGAACTGCTTCACACCTACTCCAAGGTCTACAAGGCTGATGTTATCCTACTGATTGTGCGCTTAGCTGTGTTGACTGCCGTCACTCTCACTGTCCCTGTTGTGCTCTTCCCTGTGAGTAATCTAAGTGTGTGTCTGTCTCTTTTATGAGACAGACACACACACCTATGGCTATCTTAATATTGATACAGTGTCTATGATTATAGTAAAACTACATTTGTATCATTGCAAGGTCAAGCTTGGATGTCTACTAACTTTGTGTTTCTGCTTTTCTTGTCCTTGTAGATCCGCACCTCAGTCAATCAGCTCCTGTGTCCCTCCAAAGATTTCAGCTGGATTCGTCACTCGATCATCACCATTGTGCTGCTGGCCAGCACCAATGCACTGGTCATCTTTGTTCCAACCATCAGAGACATTTTTGGTTTTATTGGTGAGTGGCTGGCTCTTCTTTCTACACCTTCTATACCAGAGGCCTGTTCCATAAAGCAAGTTTACCGAATAAGCCAGGCTTAAGTCAGTTAGTCAGAACAATTTCCAGTTGCTTCGGTTCCATAAAGCCAGATTAATGTAGTTCGAACTCAGTTCCTATGGCAACATATTCTGAAAAATGTTTTACTTATGGTAGTTTGTGAAAACAAACGTTTAGGCTGATACAACATAAAATCTTGATCTAAATTACTCCAATAGAACGCTCCAAGCTACATAAATTATGTACAATTACAAAAACAAACCTAAATCCATGCCTCTATCCTCCATTTTTCCAATACAAAAACCATGTTAAAAAGTTATTGGTTTATTGTCGGCTGTTTATTTGAAACAATGTCAAAAATGTAAACATAGATGTGTTTTGTGGGCCTATGGTTTTTGTAATCAAAGAAATGAAGCATAGCGCAAGTTCAGTCAGGCAAGACCTCTCCCTGCGCTCGGGCAACTTCAACAATGTTTCACTTCTAACTCCCCCCACTAAGATCGCTCTTCACTCTTTCTGATATCGGGCTGTCATATGGTTCGGTTTGATCATCGCTCTCCTCTATCAATCAACGCTGTCAAAGAATCACATGATCGTGCCTTTAAATAAGATTCTCTCCCCGTGTAGTTTCTCCAGGCTTTCAAGTGCGCGACTGCGTGATGCGTTGGCTGTTCTCGCTGTTATATTTGTTAGTTTTTGGGGCCTTATTTCTTTTTGTCATTATGTCCGATTCCGAGCCGGAGCTCGAGGAAGTCGTCCCGGGTTCTCGCCGTAGCTCTCGGCTTGCTTCTCGTCGGGGCTCCGACGGGTCCGCATCGGCTGCGGGGCTGCGTGCCCGGGGCGTCAATCCTGCTCCCGGGTTGGAGTTCTCCCAGCTCCAAGATCTGGCCGCCGAGGCGGACGGCGTCTCCTCCGACCAGGCCCAGTCGCCCCCGGTTTCCGGGGTAGTCTTCTCTTCTGGTCGCAAGCGTGCTAGGAAGACGCTTCATCGGGAGCTCCTGGATCCAGAACCTTTTCCGCCGCCTGGGCGTTCCCCTGTCCGACGAGAAGACACTCGGGCCGGCCACTCGCTCGAGTTTCTGGGTATCACGCTGGACACGGTTGGAATGAAGGCGTCCCTGCCTGCCGAGAGGCTCGAGCGAGCGTGCAGCCTGGCCCGGTCTTCCGTGGCGTCTCCGGTCGTCACTAAGCGGCAGCTGTTCTCCCTTCTCGGGCATCTGAATTTCGCCATGCGCGTTATTCCCCAGGGCCGCTCATTCATCTCCCGGCTGCTCGTCTTGGCTTCCTCCGTGTCCGGCCTGCACGACCCGGTGTGCTTGGACAACGGGTGCCGGTCCGACTTGTCTTTCTGGCTTCGGTTGCTGGAGGGCTGGAACGGCGTGTCGTTCTTTTACGACGACGTTGTTCGCTCTTCGGACTCGATTCGGTTCTTTACTGACGCTGCTCCGTCCGTCGGTTTTGGGGGGTATTATCAGGAGCGGTGGTTCGCTAGCCCGTGGCCCCATGACTTCGCTGCGCCCGGTGCTTCTTCCGCTCTGCACGAAATATACCCAGTAGTGGTTGCCTGTCACCTGTGGGGCCAGTCGTGGTGCCGCAAGCGAATCGCCGTGTTGTGCGACAACCAGACCGTGGTTAGCATTATCAACAAAGGCCGTTCAAATTGCCCGCTAATCATGTCTTTCATGAGACGTATTACATGGCTCTCCGTTTGCCATAACTTCATCCTCACTGCACGTCACATTCCGGGCCACGAAAACTCAATAGCTGATGCTCTCTCTCGTTTTAATTTCCAGGTTTTCAGGGATCTGTGCCCGGACGCATGCCAGTGGCCCCTAGCTGTTCCCCCTCTCTCGTCACTGGCCCTAGAGTAAAGGAGCACTCCCTTCAGGTTTATTTAGGGGCAGCTAAGGGATATATGAGGAATGGATTAGCGGCTTCCACCCTTCGGTCCTACGATTTCGCTTGGAGATCATATGCTATGTTTTGCTCTTCCCTCTCTGTTCCCCTGTTTCCCTTGTGTGTTAATGTTGTAAGTGCTTTTGTTTGTCACTGCACGGATGATCGCCAATTCCAGCCGAGCTATATTAAAGGTCTGGTCGCGGGCATCCAATTCAATGCCAGATGCCTGGATCCTTCGTTTCCCAGCCTTTTGTCTAATCCTGCTATCAAATTACTGTTCAAAGGACTAGGCAAAGCGTTTCCCCCTAAAGTGGACGACAGACTCCCGATCACTCTATCCGTTCTGCATACCATGCTTTCGGTGCTCAGACGTGGTTGTTTCTCCCGCTACATCGACTCCCTTTTAGATTGTTCGTTCTTACTGGCTTTCTACGGGTTTCTTCGGTGCGGGGAATTCACCACTCGGGCAAATGCGTTTAATCCCACCTCTGACGTTTGCTTTTCCGATTTGACGTTTCACCCTGACTTCTTCAACCTGTTTCTTAGACACTCTAAATCCGGAGGCCCTTGCTCCGTAGTCATTGCTCGCACGGGGGGTCCTTTCTGTCCTTTCTCTTCCATGCTTAGGTATGTCAAGATGAGGGCTTCCTCAGATCCGCTCTCCCCTCTCTTCATAACCCCTGCCAATAAACCCATGTCTCAGTCCTGGTTCAGTCTCCACTTAGCGCAGGTAGTGTCCAGGTGCAACCTTCCCCCTGGACGGTATTCAGGCCATTCGTTCAGGATAGGTGCTGCCACGTCCGCTGCAGTCCAAGGGCTGTCCACTGCGACTTTGCAACAGCTGGGGCGTTGGTCTTCCACGGCGTATTCTTCCTACGTCCGTCCGGATGCTGCTTCCATCATCGAGGCCCAAAGATCCCTACGGCCTTGATGGCTCTCGGTGAGCATTTGCAAATAACTGGTGGTCGGTGGTGTTTTCGTTCTCGCATCAACTGGGTGTTCTACGAGGCTTCTCCCCGGGGCGTCGGCCCGCTAGCCTCTTCTGCTCACTATACGCTCACAAGGACGTCGGTCCTCCAGCCGTCACAGGCTGTTCACATACTCAAGGGCGTCGGCCCTCTAGCCTACATAGGTCATGTACGCGGGGACGTCGGTCCTCCAGCCGTCACAGGCTGTTCACATACTCAAGGGCGTCGGCCCTCTAGCCTACATAGGTCATGTACGCGGGGACGTCGGTCCTCCAGCCATCTGCACAGGCTGTTCACATAGACTCAAGGGCGTCGGCCCTTTAGCCTACATAGGTCATGTACGCGGGGACGTCGGTCCTCCAGCCATCTGCACAGGCTGTTCACATAGACTCAAGGGCGCCGGCCCTTTAGCCGTCAAAGCCGCAAAGGCTATCTCCGAAAGCATGAAGGGTGTCGGCCCTATAGCTAAAACACAAGGACATCGGTCCTGTGGCCGACGGGCCATGGCAGCTCGGCAGGCTGCAGCCTAACTTGCCTCGTCTTGTTTCGACGGTACGGATCAGTTCGACTGATCTGTCCTTGCCTTGCTTTCTCCCTCTGGTTCCGGCCCAGGTGCGTATACTTAGTACAGCATGTTGATCTCTTTAATGTGTTTTGTGTTGCTTATTCCTCAGAGGGTCATTGGTTATCCCGTTGGTGAGTACGTTTTATGGTTTCGACTTCTCACCCTCTTCTCTTTTGGGGATTCTTCTCGGATGCGGGCAGGCGCCCTCTGAGCTATGATTCCCCACGGGGTCTAAGCTCCAAAACATTGTTGTACATTCACCATTCTGTAATAAACATCACTCTCCTCGTAACTGGTCTCTCCTGATTGAAATGAAGCATAGCGCAAGTTCAGTCAGGCAAGACCTCTCCCTGCGCTCGGGCAACTTCAACAATGTTTCACTTCTAACTCCCCCCACTAAGATCGCTCTTCACTCTTTCTGATATCGGGCTGTCATATGGTTCGGTTTGATCATCGCTCTCCTCTATCAATCAACGCTGTCAAAGAATCACATGATCGTGCCTTTAAATAAGATTCTCTCCCCGTGTAGTTTCTCCAGGCTTTCAAGTGTGCGACCCTCCACCTCCCCGTCGCCACCCTGTCCTGTCTCCGTCTTCGACTCGTTGGTCGTCGGCCGCCGCCACCACCACCGGTGTCTGGACTCCGTGGGGGATTCTTCTCGGATGCGGGCAGGCGCCCTCTGAGCTATGATTCCCCACGGGGTCTAAGCTCCAAAACATTGTTGTACATTCACCATTCTGTAATAAACATCACTCTCCTCGTAACTGGTCTCTCCTGATTGAAGTAAAGATCTATATAAAAAAAGCTTCTTTCGGGGGACGTGGCCGTTAACATTGCGTTTTGCCGTGGTGGATCCATGTTCAACCTCTCGGGCTGCTTAAGAATAGGGTGCACCCGCAATTATCTTGACTACTTGAATCTGACTCGAATTTGTCGCATTACGTGAACTAGAATTGGTCTTTATGGAACCGCTTTTGACCTGACTGACTTGTTAGGTTAATTCAAGTCAGGGTTGGGACTTTAATCCCAGTCTTTATGGAACAAGCCCCTCGTCAAAGTGGGACAGATCTCCCAGGGCCCCAATGGGGGGAGGAGACATTACCAAAATAGGGAGGAAGGGGGCCCAAAATTATTAGCCGTGCCCCTGTGTCAGGGTGTGGTGAGTTGATTTGATTTAAACTTTCGACTTTATACTTGCAAGCACATTTTTATAATGCTTAAATAAAAACTGATCTAAAAATAATGTATTCTTATGTTTCTATTTTGCAGGTGCCTCGGCTGCAGCTATGTTGATTTTTATTCTGCCCTCTGCTTTCTACATCAAACTGGTCAAGAAAGAGTCGATGAAGTCTGTCCAGAAGATTGGGGTAAAACAACCTTTTTGGGTTGACAGATGTACAAATATGCAGTATACCATGTACCATATAGAGTACATAACTATCAAACTTAGATCACATACATTGGCAAAAGGATTGATAGAATTGATACTAGTAGTCCGACTTCATGGTAAATTCAGTAGTTCTTAGTAATAAAGACAATTCAATTGATAAAAAATTATATCCTCCATCTCCAGGCAACCATCTTTTTGTGCAGTGGTTTCTTTGTCATGATTGGAAGCATGACACTCATCATCCTCGACTGGATCCACAATGCCTCAGCCCCTTCTAGCCATGCTGATGGGCACTAAGAGGAGGCTACCAGCAGAGGGCAATGGCATGCAGCTCAGGAGCAAAACATCTGATTGCAATGACTGCAAAAAAACACTCTCACACAATGCTCAAACAAAATCTGAGAGCAAGAGACCATACCATTCCAAGAGAATGTATCTGAAATTGTACAGTATACTGTAAGGCCACAATGATGGTTTTTCTCTTATTTTGTTTTTATTTTTTAATCTGTTTTCACATGCTTTTTGTAGTTCTGGTACAGTTTAAACCTTTGATGGTGCCTCAAACAGGGATGACTTACTCTTTAAATGTAGCTCAACTACAGGTCCTGCGGATCTTGTGCATGCTTGCCTAAATTTTTTCCTTTTAAGATAGCTAATATTCCGTACCTGAGCCACGCAAACGTCCTGGACAGAAATCAATAGAGGCAACAGAGCATTTGAACTCAAGGTGAATTAATTCGTTACGTTTTTCACTTTGAAAATTTGTATTTGTAATACATGTTTATATATTGAAAAGCACTTAATCTTTAGCACATTTGTGAAAATTTTGCAGTTCACTGACAACTACACTGCTTCAGTATTTGTACCAAGGCTCCATGACTTTGGTAATCGTGCCAGCTTTAATTGTATAATGCATTGTATATGTTTAAAATACCTGCCTTCTCAATACACTGGATGCTGCAAAATATCTCTAATGGCAGTAGAATATTTAAGAGTATGATGCTTTTAGGACATTGACATTATTTGTAGGAGAAATGAGAATAGCTAGGATACTCTGTTCCATCTCCCTAAGATAAGGAGGGAGAAAACATTTTCTGTATGGAAGAATACCTTGAATTTAACCACATGAAGTGGTTGTAATGTACCTGTTTAACATGCAAAAGTGTTTTGACGGCAATGCCGCACAACCAAATACCACGTGTTATAAAACAGCTTCTATTGTACAGGCGAGTGGAGTTCAGGAGAGTGTATGTTGTGTTTTTTTATGTTTGCAGATCCTATATGTATGTTCCACACTTGCAAGCAAAGAGATGAATAAGGGTGTGTCATGTCCACTTGTGATATAAGCCACCTCAAGCAGGTTACTGTGCTTCCAATGCTAACCTCACGCATAATTCAAACTTGTCCTATTATTTATGAAGAATGTGAAATCAGTGTAATTTAATCTATTTTACTATATTTATATATTGTGTACATATATATGATTTTAAATGTATGTATTGGACACAGTGGAGCTGAGAACAAAGCTAGTGAATTTTGTGTTTGTGGATATCCCCCCTTACTATAATGCTTTCATGGGAAGCAGTGAGCCCTACCACCCCCCATGCGCAACAAGCTTGAATTTCTCCCTTAACAATAAGTAGTCCCATTTTCTGTACACTGAAAGTCAATGTTAAGTGTGGAACCTACTGTAATAGAGGTGGGTGATCTGCGTACACACTAGTTTTAACCCTGATTGTAACTCGTGTACATGTTATATGCACATCTTGGTTGGAGAGTACATCAGCCATCTCGTGACCTCAGGAGCAAAGAGGGCATTGCCCATCAGTGTTACACCCTTGTTTCAATGAAACACTATGTATATCCTGTAATTATTGTCCAATAAAAAAAAACTAAAATGATCCCCAACATTGTTTTGTGTGCATTTCATTTGAATCTTGTATTAGCAATCTGTATTCATTAAATGCCTCTGCATTATCAGATAAATGCAGAATTCATGGTCAACAGACAAGCTGCTAGATTTAAGGGTTTTTGTGTCCATATATCAATTTATGTAATGTTTTTGTAAGGTGAGGTTATTTAGTGTATTTCCCAAACATCAATATTTTGTGTTATTCCTCTTGTATTATTTGGTACTGATACTATGATTAATTAAATCCTTCATCAGAAGCAGTGGCATCTTGCAAAACTGGCAATTTATTAAAAAGAAAATCTTCCAAACTAGTTTCTAAAATCAAGCAGTTTAACTCACATTACACAATTACTATATGAATTGAATCAAAACGTGTGAAAATATAGTTTTTAAACACTCCAATTTATTTCACTGCTTTCTAGGTAGTGCACAATGTTCACACAGCATATTGGATACTTGTAAAGGCCAGGAGTCATATATGTTCCCTGTTCAGAAGAGTACAAAGTGTGCTGCTGACTACTGCAAGAAACAAACAAATCCAGTCCCTGGTACTATCACACTGGATACATTGTTGTGGCAAGAGATTCATTCAGGCAAAACATTAATCTTGACACTATGTTCTGAATTCTCATCATACACTTTTATAAAAACATGAACAATATAAATTTACCTTGATAATCATGTAGGTCCAGGCATCGTACCAGTGGACATGTTTTGGGTTCATCTCAACAGACACACTAACCTTAACTACCAAACTACTCTGGGTCCAGTAGCTCCCAAACAACATATTTTATGCAAAATAAAGGGCTCTTGCTCTACAATTACTGACTGATCATTTTTTTTACACAAAATATTGAATCTATAGAAAAATCTTCATTCAAAGTAAGCTGAAAGATATCAAAAATTGGTGCTCCAGTCTTTTTTCTCTGCATGGATGCCTGGTTACAGCTGGTTTAAATTGCACTTAAGCAGCTGATAGGCTTCGACTGTCCCCAATTGGCTGTTGTCATTTCTTGCGGACATGTTTGTATTTATCCACATAGGCCTTCACCAGGTTGGCTACCTTCCCAGAGTTCACCTCTCCACTTCTGCTGTGGCAGACCTGAGAAACCAAATAAAAAAACATGTACAATGCCTTTGTTCGGAGAAATAAGCATTTTTAGCACTAAGGCCCGATAGATAATATGCCACATACATGCAGAGTAACATATACTTTTTAGATAAAAAAATTGTTTTAAGATATCAATATCAGCCATTCACAGAAGAGTACTCAAGGCATATATGACAAGTGGTGATATTTTGGTCCGCAAGTAGGTCATCATGGTAATTCTTCAGTTTTTTCCAGTTCATGAAAGTGCAGACTAAGATTTCAAATTATGTATCATACAATTAAATATTTGAAGAAGAAATGCTTATTTGAATGTTGGTACCTCTTAAATCACCTATTTGAGAAAATCCCCTTGAAAGATTTAGATTTTTTTAAAGGTCACATGACATGAAAACTTCACTTTAGGAGGTTATTTAACATTAATATGAGTTCCCCTAGCCTGCCTTTGGTCCCCCAGTGGCTAGAATTTTCGATAGGTGTAAACCAAGCCCTGGGTGTTCTTCTCCGCCTTTGAGAAAATGAAGGCTCAATCGCTCGGTTTGAAAATCTCCTTTTATTGACGTTACAAGGAGCCAGGCTACCGCCCTTCTCTCTGCTGTGCCCGCCCAGATAATCCGGCCCGCCCATGAGGAACTGAGCTACGATCGTGCAAGGGCGAGTGCAATATCGTGCTTTCCTGCAGAGACATCATGGCTAGCAAACGAACGAAGCATAACAGTTGCTCAGTGCTTGGATGTACAAATCAACACACAAGTATTTTTGTAGTTCCTTCATCCGAGCCTCTAAACAATCAGTATCTTAATTTTATTTTCGCTGGAAATGCGCCTACACAACTTTTGTTGTAGGCGCATTTGTTTTGTATGTCTGCGCCAAACACTTCAGCCACGACTGTTTCCTCAACTTGAGCTAATACAAAATTGGCCTTGCTGAAATTAAATTCTGGATCAGTACTAACTCTCCTACGTCCAGCTACTAACCTCGGACAAGTAAGTTAACTAACGCTATATCATTTTGTAGCTTTACTGTATATGGTTACCTAGCTTGCTACCCTTAGAATGTGGCTGTAACATTAGCTCTGCAGCTAACAGCTGAGTTAATGTCGCTATGGAAAGGTAGATAGCATCAAGTATGTGTGTGAATACACATGCTGTACGTGAGTGTTGTACACTTCTTTGTTATTTGGATAACCGTTCTGCTGTTGGTGTTATGGCGCGCGTGTGTGTACCTCTGCAAACCAGGGTTATCAGATGAGAATGGGCAAATTCGAGGCATCTTACAGCAACGGGGTTACAGCCATTGCGATACATCCATTGTAAACATTAGCGCATGGTGCCGCCCCTCCGCTCCTCATTAGCATTTAAAGCTACAGACACCAAAACAGCACATTCTGAGGAAAGCTCCTTGTGGGACTGCTAGTAGTGGCTGTAATTCTGCACCAAGGCTGAATTTCGGGAAAGACACTTCTGATACAGTATTAGGGGACCACTAAGGCCTATATAAAAGCATCCAAAAACAGCATGTCATGTGACCTTTAAATTCTACAGGCAGATAATGGGTGGGAACAATAGCTGGTTAACTCAACCATATGGACATAGCTAACTTAATGTAGCTAACAACCGTTTGGCTAAGAAAAGCATACAAATTCATGACTGTCGATTCTCTGCATGTTAAGCACATAACAGCAACAGAAAAACATGTTTGCCTACATATAACTACATGAACATCCAGTCCCTAAACAGGACAGACACATATATATTAAACATACCCAAATAACATACCCAACTGTATGTCGCTCTGGATAAGAGTGTCTGCTAAATGATTAAATGTAAGTACAAAAGTGTGTTTCACGGCAGACAACGGTGTTGTGAATTGTGGAGGCTAAATGTAGGGCTGGGCGGTACGGCCTAAAATGTATATCACAGTATAATTCTGAAGCACATATAACGTATATATAACGATATATAGATGTTATTAAAATGTCATGACAATGCAATCCACACCGCTGCAGCTAATCTACCGCACTCAGACGGATTTGGATGGGGTCCTAAGGCAGGTGTCTCGCATGAGTTGAATTTTTCCAACTATTGCAGTGCTTTGCCACGGAAGAAGAGCTAATATGTAGCTTCAACCAGTACGTTTATGGGATCACAAGAAGTCTTAACTCAACTCACTTAGTGAGCTATAACAAATTATTACATGGCTGAATACTCTATTCTGTTGGCCTAAAATAAACATTTCACATTTCTAATTCTGAATACATTTCCATTATGCATGTACTCCATGATAAACAAATCCATTAGATTTTGATTGTCGATTGTCTAACCAGCAGCGATACCTTTGTTCATAGCAGTGCCATTAATAATTAGTTTCATATTTAGTAATAATTAGCATTCACCATAGTAGCAACTTTTGAGGAAACAAACGCCACGCCTTTATTTATGGGTTGTGTCTTAACCAAAACTAAGGCACAATAAGCCAACAAAACCAAAGATGCTGATCAATCTGAAGCTCCGATCATGCCCCAAAACCCAACTAGAAAACAAGCTTCAAACAAGCCTTCTTTGCTAACAAAATATGAGTATTCACTTATCCTAAAAAAAATATTATATTGAGTGACTTAAAAACTTATCTTTTGGAATATTACAAAAAAAAATTCTCATAAAAATAAAAACTTGTTTGCTTCCTAGCGCAATTAAATTGAAGACATGCAGATCTTTTTACCAGCAGGTGTCACATACAGCCGAAGTGTTGCTGCAGAAAAATAGGGCGCAATATGGATATGTTAATTTGATCCACTTACTTTCTCAACGGCTTTACGAACAATCTCTTTATACTCCTCTTTTGTGATGTCCTTCTTTTGGTAGTAGGGTTTGATGGCAGTCTTGACTTCATTAACAGCTCTTTCTTGAATTTGCAGTTTCTGAATAAATAAAAAAGTATAATATATATATATGTATAAATAAAAAACTGAAGAGGAAACCATTGTTAAATGTGTACATTATACACATGCAATTATAGACTAATATACCATCTGACAGAAGCATATAAGTAACTCCTAAAACAAAATAAACAGTGAAACATTAGTTCAAGAGATGGGCAACCTCCACATAGCCTGGTCCTAACCAGACTCTCGTACATTTCATTTGTACAGAGAGTCTGGCCTCGCTCCATTGCAGGCATGAAAACGGGTCAGGGGTGAAAAAGGTGAGAAGGATATTACCCCTCTAAGGGGGTCCGGGTGCATGCTCCCCCATAAGACAAATTTAAATATTCCATATTTTAAAGCATCAATCTGATGCATTTTGAGATACTTATTTTGCCAACCTGGGGAGAGCTGGAGAAACGTAACTTAAGCCATGAGTCAAAAATTATTATGGCCTCCTTACTAAGTATTATGCAAGCCATTTCATGCCAGCCTGTCACTGGGTCTAACATTTACAGTATACGTTGTCTAGTGAAAGTAATTACGTTTACGTTTCTTAGCCTGGTTTTCCATCTTTATATTGTCTCAAATTAGCTTTCGATCTGTCAGTCACTGTTGTGTGTAAGCGGCACTAAGGGCTGCATAGTTCATTTGGAATTTTCCACCGGAGCTTTAGCTAGCTGGCTAACGTTGCGTTCTCTCCTGCTGTGTTCAATGACTCAATTCATCAAGCTGTAGCTAACGTTAGCTAAGTCTATGTCAACAGAGCTCCTGGGTAACTTAATTTAGATATACCAGAAAATATAAAAATGATTGAAACCATCATTCACCAAATTCAGTCAGGTAAATCGCCGAGGCCAGTGCTTTCAGCTTCTGATGGTGGTCTGCACTGGTGATGCAAGGCCCTTCGCGTTAATATTTCCATGCACTCGCGCTCCCTTCTGACACGCGCACCTGTTCGCAGTTCACTGAATGAATATACCCCCCCCCCAAACAATTTCTCATCGAATCTACACGATTCACGTAGGTCACCTATTTTGGTTTCAAAACGGCAAATTTCGCCGAAAGGTGAGGGATTTTCATGTCTGCATTGACAAGCGTTGACTTCCTTGTAGGCGGGTACTCTGTTGAAGTTTAAAACTATTGGATCTGCCCCACTCTGATCTGCCATAACCAATCGCTAGCGTTCGCCTTAGCCAATTCCTTCACCACTACTGTAACAGAGCTAGCTGCCGTAGCTGGAAAATCAAACTTTTCCCAAACTCCGTGGGGAGGAGGGCCACAACATCATGGCCACCAACAAAACTCAGCAAAACTTGTTCTTGCTCCGGCTTTAGTTTATAGATATTCGGCAGTGTTGCCACAACGGACCGAATGGCTTCGCTCGCATCTTTCTCCGCCGCCATTACGGAACTACAACACAAACTAGTGCAAGACATCAACGTCATCGTTCTTAGCCACTCCCTCTGTTCGCTGATTCGCCGGTAGAAAATCAACCGGAGATATCTGACTTACGTACCTCATGGCCAGACCTAGTACAGAAGCAAAATTGAGCGGAAGTACGTAGGAGGGCAGAGCCAGGCTAACCTCCACAATACATCACAATATGAAACAAAAGACTACTTACTGAACTTCAGAAGGTACAAAACAAGATAGTATACCCCAGAAGAAGCTAGTTTAAAGCTATTTTGCTACCATTTCTGTTAAATTACTGCCAACCTCCCCTTCTACCATTTTCCCCTCTACTTATCAAGGCTGTGATTAGGGCTGAATGATTTCGGGAAATAAGCTAATTGCGATTATTTTTACTAATATTGCAATTGCGATTTAATATGCAATTATTATATGATTTATTATTAATAAATATAGATATATATTACTGATCTCAAGTCAGCAACAAAACACACAAAGTTCAGAAAACAAATATTTTGGTAAATCGAAGCTAAGCGTAGGCTAATAACATGTGCGTTGCACTTTCTTAACTAAAGCTAGCACTACCGTTTTGGGAAAAAACGTGCGCTGTGGGGACCGTTAGAAATATGTAGATCTCACGCATCTAAAGGTAAAATCTTAAAAGAAAAAGAAACACTGTCTGAACATTTCGGATCCAGTCAGTAGCCTAAGAGAAACAAGATGGCACTGACAGCCATAGTGATCCTACTATGTGTATCACCGAGGGGCATCATATCTTTCGTGATTAGCGCTGTGACTGCTTGAGTAGCCTAATTTCGTACATGAATATGGAGTTAGACTTTGAAACATTTCTATCAGTGATCCTGTCGGGTGTTATTTGAGACACTGGTGTTCAGCATTTTAGATATGCATCGTTGGTGGTGTTGCCCTGTGAGGTAGCAACGTTAGCCAGGCAGGTTTTGCAGTATTGCGCAGAATCTTTTTTAAAGGCAAAATTGGCAAAGTGACTGTAGTGTCAGGTTCTAAGCCTGAGGCAATCGTACAGGTGAAGGTAAAGTGTAACGTGCAAAGTTTATCCATTTGCGATATTATCGCAAATGCAATTAATCGTTCAGCCCTAGCTGTGATTCTCATTTCTCTCAGCAGATGCTGCGTTTTCTGTCATTCAGACATATAGCCTGAATAATATTCATATGTCAACATAATATCCTATGGATGGTATATAGAGAGAGAGAGAGCAAGCAGCTGAATTACTTTTGAGGTACTCAAGAGGTTTTGAGGTACTAGCACTGTTTTTGCCATCCAGCTGTTCTTATTGCAAGTGGATAATGATGACCACAGCAGTGGTTTTTACACTTTTCCTCATTAAATAAGATTTGGTTCACATGATTTGGTTGCCGATTTACCCCTCTAAAAGGTGTAGTTATTTTCATGCTGTAATCTTGTTTCAATAAATGGTAAATGCAGCCCCTCTTATGTATTTATTGTAAACTACAGTATACAGCTGACATCTGTCACGTCATGTAATCGACTTGTCTTTGGAAACTGCGCTAGAAAGACATATAGATACAAAAGGGAAACGTTGAATAGTTTCAGCCAAATCAGAGCATCAAATGTGGGAAACTAATGCTGGACAATAGGGCACTCTATTGATGGGTGGTTTGGAGATGTTGGGCAACTAATTTACTAGGTAGGTGTTAGGCTAGAAGGCTACTGCATGGGGTTGGGAAAAGGGGTCATGTTTGCTTCTGTTATGATAAAGTTGACAATCTAGTAGGCCCAAGCCATGTCAGGCTCAACAACATGTAACGTATGCTTGACTATTGCTTATGTGATGCATACTGGGAACTGGAGTCCTAATGTTATTACAGTAACCTAACTCATAACACCACAATAGTAATTCTCAACCAATATGACATTATTACTGCTTGTCTCGTCATTCTGATAATGCTTATTCTATATAACAGCCTAAGACTGGTTCATACTCTGTCACCCAACATGTTTCCCAACCCAACAATTCGAATGTCCACATAGGTAAATTTGTTGCAAGTACAGTTTGCTAGCCCATTGCTCATCCTCCCCAAACTATTGATAAACAATTGGATTGAAATACAGTGAGCTGGACTACAAGCCCTATGGGGCTCCCCTCCACTCATAGCACTGGATTTTCCATAGCCATTGTGGAACTCAGCCCATAGGGATGCTCTACTCCTAGTGGTTTAGGCAGAGAAAGTGAGGCCAGATATACTACCGGTGAGACTAGGTTAGGGCTGAACGATTTCGGAAAATAAGATAATCGCAATTGAATATGCGATTATTATGATGTATATTAATATAGATATATAACTGATCTCCAGTCAGCAACATAACACAAAGTTCAGAAAAGTAAGGAGAACATACCACCTGTAGCCTACCTCATTGAAAATATTTTGGTAAATCAAAGCTAAACTAGAAACGTAAGCTTTAGTTGCACTTTCTTAACTAAAGCTAGCTAGCTAGCTACCGTTTCGGAAAAATAACTTGCGCTGTGGAGACAATCGGAAATATTTAGAACTCACGCATCTAAAGGTTAAATCTTAAAAGAAAAAGAGACACTGTCTGAACATTTCTGATCCAGTCAGTAGCCTAACAGAAACAGTATGGCACCGTCAGCCATAGTGATCCTACTGTATGTGTATCACCGAGGGGTTTCATATATTTTGTGATGAACGCTTAATGCTTGAGTAATTTTGTAGTAGGCTACATTGAATTAGGCTTTGAAACATTTCGATCAGTGATCCTGTCGGGTGTTATTTGGCTTATTTGACACACTGGTGTTCAGAATTTTAGCTATGCATAGTACATGGCTTGTGGTGTTTTTTAGGGCCAAATTAGGTTGGTGGTGTTGCCCCGTGAGGTAGCAACGTTAGCCGGGCAGGTTTTGCACAATACTTGACACTGCGCAGCATTTTTTTTTTTAAAGGCAAAATTGGCAAAGTGACTGTAGTCTCAGGTTCTGTCGAGCCTGAGGCCATGATTGTACAGGTCAAGGTACGGTGTAGCGTGCAAAGTTGATCCTTCGTCTGCAAACTGCGTTACTCTCGCTAGTCACGTGACCAAAGTAAAATCGCAGCCTTTGCGATTACAAAATCGTGTTCTGTCCCATCGCAATATTAATCGCAAATGCAACTAGAGAGGGTACAATTTCTGGGGAAATTGTAGGGTGTGTTTGCTTGCGTCGGTTGCACAGGGGTCCGTTTTTGAATGACATTTTTACAACTGATATTTTTGTATATTTTATATAAAAATGCATACTTATTATTTATAAAGATTACATAGATTTAAAAGCATTTTTTTTTGCTGCTCATTTACAACTGAAAATACGAGTGAAGTGTAGAATGAAATAGATGTCTTCTCATTTCCCCTGCAAGAGGCAGCCTCATAGTTGAATCAAAACGAATACATTTGGCAGACCGGTGTAAAAATTGACCTAATCTCTATGACTTAAACGTCCTTTTAAGTTTTTCCCTTCTCGTGATATTTTCAGGCATTTAGCCTACTCATATTGCATCCATTCATTAATAAAGAACCCCCTTTGAAGATTATTCTACGACATTACAGGCAGTAGAAGATGGAATCGCGATTCAAACAGTACCATCTGCTAACTGAAAATATGCTAGGGCTGCACAATTAATCGAATTTTAATCACAATCACGATTTTGGCTTCCCACGATCAAATACGCGTGATCGAGCGATATGTAAAATATTATTATTATATATATTAGTATTTTTTGTCAAAGCTAGCGCTCCGTAAACCATAGGTGCGTTCAACATCGGCTGCATGAAACGACCAGCGAGGAGTTACTGCTTGCAGTTGGTGAGGAGTTATAAACGGCTGCGTAAAGTCAGACATTCCTGCTTCTCGTGGTTTGCTGCGTTGACGTCGGTCATGGCCGATCAAGTGCTGTTTCCTTACTTTATCACTGACGAGTGATAAGGATTAGGGTGTGCCTGCTTGCATCGGTTGCAGATGGGTCCGTTTATTAACTGTAATTTTTACAACTGATATCTGTATATTTTATATAAAAATGCCTACTTATTATTTATGAAGATTGCATAGATTTAAAAGCATAGCCTACATTTGTTGCTGCTCATGTACAATTCAAAATACAAAAAGTGGAACCACCTTTGAAACATGCTGAACCCCCTTGAAACAAGCTATTCTAAGTAACAACGTTGTCACCGGCAGTATTAGATAGAATAGCGATTGAAACAGTACAGTACCATCTGCTAACTGAAAATATGCCCCCAAAAAACGTAAATAAGCTTGACATTTATTTAGGGGGAACTGGCTAATTCAAAAGAAGTTTGCTGGAAGCGATCATTGTCAGTAACAATGCCAAATACGACCATTTGATCTTAGACTAGAGCCCTGCACGGTGGAGAAGCTGACCTCGGTAAATTGTGCTAAGCTAGCCTAGCTGCTGTTGCTAGCCAAACTTAAGGGGATTGTTTGAATGTGCCGGAAATGAAAAACTTTGATTTTGACATCAAGTTTAGGCTGTGGCATTGAAGACAGCGACACACAGTTTAAATACATTATTTAATGTGAAATTACTTACTGTACATGCAAGTCTTGAATTACTTAAATATATGATGCTGCCAGTAGCCTACTGTGCGCAACAGTCTTACCAGAGAATGTCCTTAAACAGGCTCTGGTCTTACTACATCTATGCATGTCGTAATTATGCGTCGTTGCTAACGTGTGCTGACGTTGTGATGTTGGGCTTGCACTGATTCCCTTTGGCGACAAAAGGCACTTTTTGCAACAAAAACTTAATTTAAACTTAAACCGTGCAATGGAACGCAAACAACACAAACCTTTTGACACTGGCGTTGTCTATGTAGCGCAAATATTGATTGATCCTTAGGGGTGGGAAAATAATACAAATAATAATAATATATATGTGAGAGAACAATGGTTGTGCTCGCCGAAGGCGTGAGCACACCCAATTAGCCCATGTGACAAAAAAAAGTTGTTTTGGTTCAAATCAACAAATATCGTGATAATTAATCGGGATCTCAATATTGATCAAAATAATCGTGATGATCATTTTGGCCATAGTCGTGCAGCCCTAAAATATGCCCCCAAAAACGTAAATAAGCTTGACATTTATTTAGTGGAAAAAGCTCACTGGTAGCGATCATTGTCAGTAACAACGCAAAATGCGATATAGCCCTGTGTGGAGAAGCTGCCCCGGTAAATTGTACTACTACTACAGTACAGTACTAGACTGCTGTGTTCGTCTTGGTAGCGATTGCATTGGTTGAATTTGTTTAAACGTTCCGTTGTACGGTTTAGGCTGAAATGAATTATTTTCATGACAGATTGACAAAGTTTAGGCTGTGGCAATGAAGTTCAGGTTAGTAGTCAGATAGTTTCACCTATTGAAAGACTTGATTTAAGTAAGGGGAGTGCCGAACATGTTCTGTCGCCGTTTGACTTCCTAAACAGCTGTGTAGATGTTTTTGTAGTGTGTCTCGCGTAGTCTACAGCGTTGCAGTGAGCTACACTGGTTTGAAACCACAGGTAATGATAATTTCACCAACAAATCGTTTACTTGTAATCTAATGTCATAAATCCTACAACGAAAATTTATTTGTGAGGAATGTTTATTTTAACGATTGAAAACAGATGCATCATAGACCGCTGTAGTATGTGTAGTATATGTAAAAAAAATGACTAAATGTGTTGCCCGGCAACAGAGGCTAATGTCATGATGCTAATGCTTCAGTGAAATAGTAGACTACTGTTTCCGAAAGTAGATGTACTTCCTTAATATCAGCTTATATTGTACATTACACTTCACAATTGTGTTTCATATCACAAAGTAAAATGAGTAAATAGTTATTATCACCCTGGCCTCTTTGCTTGTGGCGTTTCTGCAGCTGCCTTGCAGCTATAGTTAGCCTAGCTATCTCCCAGAAGTTAACGAGCTGCTAAACTAATGTCAGAGAGTGTTTATATTGCGCGATTAACGTTCTTTCTAACTGGTTTCTAAATGGTTCCATTGACAAGACCAAAGTGATATGTGTGTTTTGTCGTTGTGAATTGAGCTATCATCGCAGCACGTCCAGTCCACATGGCAAGCACACAGCTGATGCGAATTCTCCGCCCCCTCGTCAAAGCCAGCCGATTGCAATGTTGTTTTCAATTTAAAAAAAAACATTTGCATTAAGCAATCCGATCCACTTTTCCATGTTCATAAGAGCATCAAAATGAGAAAAAATAACGGGACAAAAAGAAATCAAGGGACATTTAGAATAGATAAAAATGTGCGATTAATCGCGAGTTAACTATGACATTAATGCGATTAATCGCGATAAAATATTTTTATCGTTTGACAGCACTAGTTATGACGTTAGTAGCGTCAGTGACTGTGGCTAGCAAGTTAGCCACCGTTAGCTTCACTTTTCGCCACAAAAACTTAATTTCAACTTAAACCATGCAATGGAACGTAAATAAAAATACAAGCAACTCAATCGCTACCAAGACGAAACTTTTGACACCTAGGTTGTCTATGTAGGCCAAATATTGACTGAGATTTAGGGGGGCAAAAATAAATAATAATAATATATATCTGAGAGAACAATGGTTGTGCTCGCCGAAGGCGTGAGCACACCCAATAAATATATATATATGAGAGAGAACAATGGTTGTGCTCTCGCCGAAGGCTTGAGCACACCTAATAATAGTAATAGTAAGAAAAGTTAGAAACACTTAAGTGGCTCTGCAGCTTCGCTGCTTGGCCACCAAATATTATGTGCTCATTTGTCACACCTATTGAGGAGTATGTTTTGCTATGAATGATGTGAGCTGAACTCCAAAAGATAAGAAACAGACAATGGGTTGGAACGATCACTTAAGTTACCTTCTAAAGTTGGTACTAGGTCATTGAAGAAATATCCAAATAACAGTTATAGTGAGTTAAAGTCTGGAAAAATTTGTAATTTGTAATACGATTGAACTAACATAACATCATGGCCACCAACAAAACTTAGCAAAAATTGTTCTTGCTCCGGCTTTAACTTTTGGATATTCCGCAGCATTGCCACAACGGACCGAATGAATGGCTTCGCTCGCATCTTTCTCCGCTGCCATTACTGAACTACAACTCAAACTAGCACACAACATCAACGTCATCGTTCTCAGCCACTCCCTCTGTTCGCTGATTGGCCCTACAAAAAATGTATTTGAGAAAACCGACTTATGTGCCGAATTCCCAGACCTAGTACAGAAGCAAAATCAAAATTGAGCGGAAGTACGTAGGAGGGCAGAGCCAGGCTATGGCGGCCTCACCCCGGTTGCTTAAATTGTCGTGTAAAATTGGGAAACAAACTGTACTCCTTACAGATCTTGACAACAACTTGAATGAAATAAAACAATGCTTTTATTATAGGGTACACAGTAGACTAGGCTTAGTAGAACCCTACAAAAACACACAAACAAATCTTGCTCAATTAACATTTCTTAGTGATCTACCCTGTTAACCCTCGTCTACCCAAAATACTATGCGATAAGGTTGAGTATCCACTCTTCACTTACCTGTGTGGTGCGGCTATCTGGCTGGGCGGCTGTCAGACTGCCATGCTGCATGGGAGGTGGTGGTGGGGGAGGAGGGGGGAGGCCCTGGGCTGTCACACAAGGAACCTGTAGGAGAGGCACTGTGGGATGGAGGTGTATGGGGACCTGAGGCGGCATTCCATATGGCGCTGCTGACGGCAGGTTGACCGGTACTCCATGTTGACCCAGGGGATAGTGGAGAACATTGAACTGGGGGTGCATCACACCTAGGGAGACTTGACTTTCACTCTGTGTTTGAAGAGTCAGATCATCTTTAGGGAGATCTACAAAAAGATATGATAGAAAATGAGATATGATGCCAATGAACACATGTCCTTAATTTCATTTTTGTATTAAATATTTATTTGACGTGAAATACATAATTTATAATTTCTTCGCTCTCTCGTCTACAGAAGGTACAAAACAGAGCTGCCAGACTAATCACGGGGACTCGCAAGTACCAATCAGTTGCAAATATCCTAACTTATTTGCATTGGCTCCCTGTTTACTGTATGTCTAACAAAGCACTAAACAGGGCTTGAAATTTCTACCATTTTGGTCACATATGCTCCAGAAATTGTGTCTGTGAGACCTAAAATTATATTTGAGATTTGTGCAAGTACAAATAATCGTCATGGTGCGACCGGTTTTTATTTCTTTACAAAACACTCACTATGTGCCTGCTGTGAGCTGATACAGTGACCGGTCCACCGTTCTATCCAATGTCTAACCAATTAAACTTCATCTTTACGTTCTAAACTTTAATACAGATTTCATATTGGTTAATATTAGCTGTCAGTCACTCTTTGTACCTGTGCTCAGTTGTCACATGACGCATTTGCCGTGAGACTCAGGCATTTCAACCATTTCTCACGCTCTCATGCAACACCTTGTATTTCCCCCATCCCGTCTTTTTGTACCCAAAACGTTGAAAGGTATGGTAATCTCAAGACAATTTTTATCAAACTTGAGAGCCCTGTAAATCTATAACTTTAAAATTGTAGTTGTGGTGCTCCTTAACATTCGTTGGGTGCTCCAAAATATTTGGTGCTCTTAACTTTGGAGCACCAGTGCCACCAAGTAAAACAGTTAATTTCAAGTGCTGACTAAATAATTTGGCCCCTAAATATTTGTCAGACCTACTCCAGTTGTATATTCCATAAAAAATCTGAGATTTTCAGATTTTGATTTACTCTCTATGCCTAGATCCAAACTAAGAAAATGTTGTGAACGAGCATTTTTAGGTCTGCTCTGAAGACTTATTTATTCTCTTTGACTTTTAATGTTCCTTAACATTGTATACCGTTTTATCTTTGATTTGGGCAGGGTGATGCTAGGGTATTCATGCCGAAATAAATTCTGCAAACCAATCATAAAAAAATCCCCCCTATATTAAGATTAGCATGGATTTAATGCTATTTTTAGAGATGAGAATTTATTTGAATTTTGTTAAAAAATATTGAAAATTGAAAGGTTGTGGAAGTAGGCCAAACTTTATTAGAATAATCTATATTTGAAAATGTTCTGTACAATTCTGAAAACGTTATTAATTAAGATTAGCGAAGATTTCATGCATTTTTCAGAGATTAGCGATTTCTTATCATTTTGTTTGAAACTTAATTGAAAAGGAAAGGGTGTGGAAGTAGGCCAGACATTAATAGAATAATCTGGTGTCCGTTTGAGGTTTTATATTCATAAATATATTATAAAAGTCAAATTTTTCTAAATTGTATGGGTAGTTTTCACCGTCCCTAACGCGACGCTACTCCGAATGTGAGACAAATGTCGAATACGAAACCAACTTCACCTCGGTCAATTGACACACTTTTTCGATTTATTTAGTATGAAATGCTCCCACACCTTGGATGACTTAGGTCGTACTGATTTCTCTGCCTCCGCCATGTGTTTCAGAACAACGTTACTCAACATCTCTCCGATGGTCTTTCCTCTACCTCCGCTCTGCGCTCAACTCAACTTTTTTTATACTCAAACATCTCCACGACTTATTGAGTGGCGTAATAGTCGCCCGACACAACAAATCGATAATGAAATTCGTTGCCAACTCTTAATAATCGATTGTTATCAATTTTAATCGATTCGTTGTTGCAGCCCTAACTCAAACTCAAAGATATTTATAAATAACAATATGGCACTAGCTAACTCTACAGAGCCATCATTTAGCATTGTAATTATAGTGCTAGCTTTGAGAGTGGCATCTAACGTTGCATATTTAACATTGTGCTAACCATCTATTTTACTCCTTTACTCCTGAGTAAAATAGACAGCAAAGCATTTTGTAGCTCACCATTCAGTGACCATTTGAATGGAATTATTTTCAGATGGCAGGGCTTCGTCTTCTGAATCAGACGGCTCAAACATAATATTGTAGTGCTGGACTAAGCAGATTTTATTGTGCCATTGCTGTGAGTGACTGTTGCTATGAAAGATTGTTTGACATTAGCAGAGCTGTCGAGATGTCAATGAAAGTGATCAGCCACGCCTACCCAGTCTTGAAAAATGGTCTGAACAGAAAATAATTCTGGTTTTAACCTTTAGATTTGTGAGTTCCAAATATTTCCGACAATGACCACAGTGCAAGTTATTTTTTTAGAAATGGTAGCTAGCTAGCTTAGATAGCTGCCGGGCTAAGTTACCTAGCATTAAACTCATAGCAATGTTACATCCATGCTAGTGTTACTTGCTATCCTTGTAATTAGTACATTTTGAAACCATACTAAAGCGTTTGTGGCATTGTTTTTGTCTATTGGAAAATACTCAATTGGAATGTTTGAATCACACACTTGTGATTCAAACGCTGTGGGACCCACACAAATATGTGACCCATGTGGGGTCACATATTTGTGACGCTACTCATTAACGGGTTAAATTAGGTTTCTGAATAATTCTGAATGTTTATTTTCACTCAGATTCTTGATGCTAAATGAGACACTAAACTTTGATATCATATGTACATTTTTCTCCATTTAAAACCAAGTTTCTTGTGGCTTTAACAGCAATGAATCAATTAATGATTAACATCCTTAAGCACAGGTATTGCATTTGTTATTTCTTCCGGTATAGTGTTATTGTATGTATCACCTGTGTTAATTGTTTTGAGCATTCCCAATGTATGTACAAATGTGTCACCTGTTTGTTTTGTACATGTGATTTACCCCTATGTACAGCACTGTGTACATTGTATCGGTAACCTGTTAATTTCTATAGTGTGTTTTAACACATTATTTAGATGTCTTTCTTTTTGTCTGGACTGCTTGGGATTAATAAAGTACATGTACACTTAACACGTGCTATGGGAGACCAAACCTTCTACTAAGCCTAATACCAATCAAGACAAATCTGTCAAATGAAAATTTTTTAATATGTCTCCCTAAACCACAAATTAAAACAGAACTCAACTTCAACATTGGCATTCCTCGAAAGCTTGGTCCACCGTTGCACGTGATACTAAGTGTCTTTAGGTAGGTAGGCAGGTACTTTATTAATCCCAAAGGGAAATTGCAGCATTCTACAGGTCCATATAAAAGTTAGAAATCAAAACAACTTAAATGCAGTTGAATTTGAAGAAGATCAGAAGTTGCCAATTCAAAATATACAGGCGGTATACTTTAAGTCTTAGAAACATTCAAGCATTAAAAAAGATGTTCTAACTAAAGAAGGCGTCTTCTCACCTGTTGTGGGCTGGTCTTCCTCTCGTCTGATCCAGCCTCCTCCTCCCCCAGGACCTCGCTCCCTCCTGGAGTAATAGCTCTGCACATCTGCTGGAAGTGTTCTCCTCACTGCCCAACTGGAAGCTGATGACCAACCTGATCGGTCAAGAGGCAACTCACCAAGATCAGCTTCTTTCCTACGACTACCTCGGTTCTCATTGAACCGGCTGTATGCGTCACTCCCTGAATTTTTTGCTGTCCCTGAGAAACTGTTTCTTGACTGCCAGCGATTTTCTCCTTGCTCCTCCGGCTGGTTGCACATCCGGAACCATGAGTCAGACAACCCACTGCTTACTTGATCATCCCAGTGATTGTTTTCATCCACTGACAAGGTCTCATGGCTCCTGGCACCAGCATTGCCCGTGGTCTTTTCCTGAACCCAATCTAGATTGGTTAAACAGCCCTGATCTGGCGATGGGTCTCCAAAACTGTCGTTTTTGAAGCGGCTCTTGTCTCCACCACCACTCCTGTGATCTGTCCAACGTTCCCCACCCCAGCGGTCTGTCTTCCAACTTGGCGACTGAGCCCCTGAAGTGGGCTTTTCAGGGGATGTTCCACGTTTGTACAGTCTTGTCCTAGACCTGGATCTTGAGTTAGAACGAGATCTGGTTCTGGAGAGGCTTTTAGATCTACACTGCCTTCTGCTCTTTTCCTCATGATTGCATTCTTTTTTGGATGAGTCCTTCTTATTGTTCCCTCCCCTATCCCAGCTGCGGATATGAGTGGAGTGACTTGAAGGCGGGCTGCCATCTCTTTCCCTTGTGTGTTCTCGGGAGCCAGAACTTAAACCTCGGGATGAGTCTTGTCTGGAGTCTTTCTTTGGAGACCAGGTAGTGGTGGCAGAGTGGAAACGAGATTGGCGCTGTCTACCATTCCTTTTGTCCTGGCTCTCCATTCCCCTTGAGCTTTCTTGTTCCTGCTGACTCCCATTACCATCCAGCAAGCTCAGACTGGTGGGTGCCAGGAGCTCTGCATTAATTATACAGCTTTCTATTTGTGGATTAATGGTCAGATCATTGTTGTGCTCACTGCTAGGTGTATCACAGTCCATTGGTACACCATCAGTGTCATCCTTTGATTGATTGTCCACTTTGGTTGTGGTCTTAGAGATCTCATTTGTCCGGTCTTGCGAACTGTGAATACTTAAATTTTCAAAAGCTTTATTTTCTGAGGTGTCTTGAGCTTTCAGGGGCTTGGTACCAACCAGAGAGTCAGAGAATTGAGACTCATCTGAAGGTCCCTGTTCTCTTATAGTGCTGAGAACCATCTCAGCATTCACCGCTATTGAAATGTCCTTTTTAAAGTTCTTCTCCACTAAATCTGCAACAACCCTTACGGGATAAGCGTTCTCATCTTGTACTTCTTCCAAATGTTTGCCAGACTGTAGAAACTTTGGACTTTCCAATGGCAACACAGAGCTGGAATGAAGTGACAAGTCTTCAATTTGTCCAGAAAAAAAAGTGTTTTTGTGATCTTCAGCCTGATTCCCATCAGATGGCACGCCATGGCAATCCAGAGATGCTTCAGTTGGTGAAGAAGGAACCCCTTCTTCACTCTCCGTCTCCTTCACTAACAGTTGTTCGTCTGGAGAACTGTCTTTGTCTACCTGGCTACTAACTTCGCCCTGCTCTAGTATGAAATTGCTTAACGACGGTTTAGGACATAGTTC
This sequence comes from Thaleichthys pacificus, assembly GCA_023658055.1. Taxonomy (NCBI): domain Eukaryota; kingdom Metazoa; phylum Chordata; class Actinopteri; order Osmeriformes; family Osmeridae; genus Thaleichthys; species Thaleichthys pacificus. Next base: position 12,579,287 of record CM042874.1, on the reverse strand, counting down.
TTCATTGACAAGGCTAGAATTCTGATTCCACTGCAATGGAGTAGATTCAGCATCTGAGTTTCCAGATTCCACATTGTTTTCCTCTTTACCTTTCTTATTCTTTTCAATCTCCTTGTCGACTCCATCGTCCTCTTCACTTGCAGTGAGCCTGCTAAGGAGTCTAGGAGTGGCTTTCCTTCTCCCATGGCCTGTCTTTTTACCTTCTGACTTTCGGCAAGCTGGCCGTTTGCCCTTTCTAGTTGCTAGGGGGGCTTTGCCAAGTGGGGGTGACATGTTTGCAGACAAGTCTGAGTCTGAGGACTGTGACTGTGAGGATGCAGCATCTTGCAGTGGAGCTTGTTCCTGGGCTTTGCTGGTACGGTTAGAGCGTCTAGAAGTCATAGACTCAGTCTGTTTGAAGGGAGATCTTGAACTTGATGTCCGACCCCCTTTCTTCTCCCCTCCTTTTGGGCAGGTGACTGCATAACCTCGTCCCTGAAATACTGTGGAGCAATTATATTAAATTAGTTGCTTTAGTATTTGCAAACATGTCACATTTACAATTTCTGCAGATAAAATTCTAAGGCTTTTTTTATCTCTCAAAATGAAGGGCAGCATAATGTGCAGGTGCTAAGTAAGCCATTTCTACACAAAACACGAACAATATGGAGAGAGAAAAACATCCTATGTTTGAATACATTACATTTCACATGACTGGTTGTTGAGTAATTGATGTGGTCCTCACAAACTATAATTGGCTTATTTATGCATTTTATTTGTCATGAATACCATAACAGATACCAAATAAATATTAAGGAGTTGTGCGTGATCTGGATTCCAAAATAAAATAAAAACAAACAGACTTGAATGTTTTGTCATTTAAATCACCGTGTAACAAGCTGGTGCAAGTAATCTCTTGCACTCATTGGAGCTTTCCCAACACATAGCCCTATAATGACTCAATTTTATCATGTCTCTTTGACCTGGATAGTCTTGATTGCTAGCAAGTGTAAAATTAATAAATTTTCACATTGTTTGATAATTAATTCAGTGTTATTTGTTTTCATACACAACAGGATACAAGTTGACAAGCTTAATTACAGCCTTTCATTTTTCGATACTAAATCATATTAGCAAAATCTTAAATTATATTTCCAAACATTAGTAAACTACCCATTTTACCTGGTTATTTTACGGTAGCACAATAACTGTACTAAAACAAAACTGAAACGATGTACTACCAGTCTGAAACCCACTTTCCTTTATATTTTGTTTGTCCAGTTAACATTCAATATAGATAGTTACCCAGGGCTGAGGGTGACTAACCCTTACCTTTATGAATTGGCTTTTAAATTGAAAAACTATTTCACAAATGTCAATACTTCTATACATAGATAGCCATCTACTACTGAATTATATTTGCTGCTTGTGAATATAGAACGCACACAAAACTTACCAAAATGGCCAAAGCCAGAATGTGTTGTAGAAATTGAGAAAGGTGAGAAGCTTCTAAGGGGGAACTGGATGTTCCTCCAACCAGCGGCATTCAAACAGTGTCTATGGAAAGAACATTGCATTACACAAACATGTTGAAACAAACCACATCTGTCTACAGTATAATTCCAGGAATCTGTGTGTTTGTCAGCCTGTCTGTGTCTGTGGCTAGATTATCTCCAGAAAAGGCATTGTATGAAGTTGAAATATGGCAGGTGCTTGTTTGAGACCCAAGGACTGCAGCGGACCATGTGAAGTTGCTTGGGTGCACAGTTTGCAACAAATAAATATTAATACAGTGCATCCGTAAAGTATTCACAGCGCTTCACTTTTTCTACATGTTGTTCTGTTATAGCCGTTTAAAAAAAAAAATCCATGATTTTTTCTTCTCCCCATCTTCAAATTTCTACACACAATGATAACGTGAATGTAATTTTTTGCAAATCTATATAAAAAATAAGTAGCAATGAGGTGGCCAAGTTTGGTGTGAATACATCAAATATTTGCTGAGATACGACCCAACTTCCTGTTTGGCAGCTTAGCTGCACATTTCGATTGGCTGTACCGGACGAATGGTTTAGAAAATCTAAAAAACTGACTGACTACTTTTGTGAGGCTTGGTCTGAAGATGATCTCTGCCAAATTTGGTGAAGATTGGACAACATTTGTAGGAGAAGTAGAGAAAAATACTTTTTTTTCATGAATTCAAAACAGCGGCCGCATCAAATCGGCTGGTATAACACATTATCATTATTATTGTCACACACAGGATCTTCCAAGATATCGTGAGACAAAGGAATCACTTAATAAAGGCAAACTAATGAACAGTTATTAGCCAAAACACATATTTGCTTCCTGGGGCCACTCCCAGTGGTCACATGACCCTAAATTGTTTGGACATCCTCAAAAGAGGCTTCCGAGTCGAAATACCAAGTTTGGTGTTGATTTCTTAAAGAGTTGCTGACCCAACTGGTTGCTTTTTTGCGGAAAAACGGTTTTGAAAAAATCCAAAATCCTTTGATAATTTTAGTGAGGGTTGCTCTGACGATGATCTGTGCCAATTCTGGGGAAGATTGGACAAAAATTTAAGGAGTAGCGAAAAAACGTGTTTTCTTAAAATTCAAAATGGCAGAAAATCTATAAAACTGGGAATTGACGCCATAGGGTGGTGTTGAACTCTGCTTGATCCAGGGAATCCAACGTTACCTAATTTTTTTAAATCGGTCATACGGTTCAAAAGTTACGTGTGTAAACACAAGTCCAACCTTGACCAATTGGTGGCGCTACAGTGCTCTAATGGGAGACATGAAACTTGGTGTAAATAAAGAAGGGACTGTCCTTAATGAGTGTGCCAAATTTCACAGCTTTTTACCATACGGTTCTAGGGGCTGCCACTGACTCCAATGGCACAAGAATAAAAATAAATATAGCTGCAAGCAGCGATGTGGGATCCTCCGCAAAATGGCAAAATATTATAAACGTGTACACTGTAGAAGATCGAGACTTGGACAACAAGAGAGCAAAACTACTTCATGTTTGGCCAACAACAGGCTTAATGGGGATTTGAACTCATGAGCGTAAGGTTACAAGTCAGTCTCTCTATCCTCTCTGCTACGCACCAACTGTTAGGATTGTAGGAATAGAAAGGGCAGAGTATTAGCTTTGGTCAGCTTTGAGACAAAGGTTAAGAAACGGTTGACATTTCATGGTGAAATTGCATGAAATTGTGCATGGTATTTCAGAATGATGTCATCCTGTTTAGCTAAACAGATAATAAAAATTATGACAGGCCAAAAGATAATGGCTGGATTCCAACCTACGACATTATACTTTACAGGTCACCATCCCAGCCCATTGAGCTATTCTCAGTGTTGAATATTGTCATGTTCAGTTACTGTATAAAAAAGTAAGCTGTTTCTCCTGTGGTACGCGTTGTTAGATTCAGCCAACGTTGAAACTGCTCTAATTCAATCATATTTTGACATACCAAGGTGAAATTGTTTGTGGTACTACAGAATGATGTCATCCTGTTGAACTGAACAGATAATCAAAATTATGACAGGCCAAAAGACTATGGCAGGATTCCAACCTACGACCTTAATACTTTACAGGTCACCATCCAAGCCCATTGAGCTATTCTCAGTGTTGAATATTGTCATGATCAGTTACTGTATAAAAAAGTAAGCTGTTTCTCCTGTGGTACGCGTTGTTAGATTCAGCCAACGTTGAAACTGCGTGTACATTTCCTATAAAAACGGGACAACGGGATGACTGGGTTGCTGCTGTAAAGAATAACTTTCTCATCGTTTTTTTAAACAGGTTGTTTGGAGTGCCATAACTTGTCATGGAAGGGAATTTTAAATCATGCCTAGCATGAGTGGGAATGTGTCCTGGCTTAGGTTACTGAAATGAATTTGTGCAACAGGCAAGGGATCCACCTGAGTTGCTGACCCAACTGGTTGCTTTTTTGCAGAAAAACGGTTTTGAAAAAATCCAAAATCCTTTGATAATTTTAGTGAGGGTTGCTCTGACGATGATCTGTGCCAATTCTGGGGAAGATTGGACAAAAATTTAAGGAGTAGCGAAAAAACGTGTTTTCTTAAAATTCAAAATGGCAGAAAATCTATAAAACTGGGAATTGACGCCATAGGGTGGTGTTGAACTCTGCTTGATCCAGGGAATCCAACGTTACCTAATTTTTTTAAATCGGTCATACGGTTCAAAAGTTACGTGTGTAAACACAAGTCCAACCTTGACCAATTGGTGGCGCTACAGTGCTCTAATGGGAGACATGAAACTTGGTGTAAATAAAGAAGGGACTGTCCTTAATGAGTGTGCCAAATTTCACAGCTTTTTACCATACGGTTCTAGGGGCTGCCACTGACTCCAATGGCACAAGAATAAAAATAAATATAGCTGCAAGCAGCGATGTGGGATCCTCCGCAAAATGGCAAAATATTATAAACGTGTACACTGTAGAAGATCGAGACTTGGACAACAAGAGAGCAAAACTACTTCATGTTTGGCCAACAACAGGCTTAATGGGGATTTGAACTCATGAGCGTAAGGTTACAAGTCAGTCTCTCTATCCTCTCTGCTACGCACCAACTGTTAGGATTGTAGGAATAGAAAGGGCAGAGTATTAGCTTTGGTCAGCTTTGAGACAAAGGATTAAGAAACGGTTGACATTTCATGGTGAAATTGCATGAAATTGTGCATGGTATTTCAGAATGATGTCATCCTGTTTAGCTAAACAGATAATAAAAATTATGACAGGCCAAAAGATAATGGCTGGATTCCAACCTACGACATTATACTTTACAGGTCACCATCCCAGCCCATTGAGCTATTCTCAGTGTTGAATATTGTCATGTTCAGTTACTGTATAAAAAAGTAAGCTGTTTCTCCTGTGGTACGCGTTGTTAGATTCAGCCAACGTTGAAACTGCTCTAATTCAATCATATTTTGACATACCAAGGTGAAATTGTTTGTGGTACTACAGAATGATGTCATCCTGTTGAACTGAACAGATAATCAAAATTATGACAGGCCAAAAGACTATGGCAGGATTCCAACCTACGACCTTATACTTTACAGGTCACCATCCAAGCCCATTGAGCTATTCTCAGTGTTGAATATTGTCATGATCAGTTACTGTATAAAAAAGTAAGCTGTTTCTCCTGTGGTACGCGTTGTTAGATTCAGCCAACGTTGAAACTGCGTGTACATTTCCTATAAAAACGGGACAACGGGATGACTGGGTTGCTGCTGTAAAGAATAACTTTCTCATCGTTTTTTTAAACAGGTTGTTTGGAGTGCCATAACTTGTCATGGAAGGGAATTTTAAATCATGCCTAGCATGAGTGGGAATGTGTCCTGGCTTAGGTTACTGAAATGAATTTGTGCAACAGGCAAGGGATCCACCTGAACAATCAATTTACTTCATTAGAGATAACCATTAGAGTTATCTCTACCATGCGTAGACTACAAGTAGCTAGCTACTGTGGTGAACCTGGCTTGTTTTGCAGTGGTTTACACAGTCTCGCTAAACAGATGATCAGAGTGTTGTGATGGGCTCAAATAAACACGCATTGCTATGTTTTTACAAGGATTGATCGGAAGACTAGAAACCGTTTTGTCAGAATAAAAAATTAAAAACTATGCCTCTGGCTAGTTTTGAACCTACAACCCTTTGCTTAACAGCACAACATCTCAGCCAATTGAGCCATTCCCAGACATGGATTACACAAAACTGGATAATAAAAAAAGCTGTTTCTCCAATGGCGAGCATTGTCAGATTTGGTCGAAGTTCAAACAGCTGTAATTCAGTCATATTTCGACATATCAAGGTGAAACTTTGCATGGTACTTCAGGGGCATGTCACCTTAAAGCCTATTACGTTTGAACCATCCTTCAAAAATACATTTGATTTAGTGACACAAACATATTGAGGCAATGTGTAAATTTACATAAATACACCCCTTTCAGCCATTTTGTATTTGATTCAATTGTCTTAAGTTACGTTTTTAAATACGTCAATGATACATATCTGTACAAAATCTCAAGTGAATTAGATCTTTGGTTCAAGAGAAGAGGAATTTTTAAGGTTTCCAAACATTATCACTGTACAGGAAAATCCATCATGGCGGACCTTATGGATCCTTGAGGCTTTTTTGTTCCTCATGACAAATGAGGCATGTACAGCAAGTTTCCATCACTTTGAAAATCGGACTTTAGGGCGTTGTCTGTGGCACCCCTTATGGTCCAATGTGGCCCATTAATGGTGTGGGGGTACCCACTCGGATGTAGTATCAATGTGCCAAATTAGGACATTTGTGACCAATAACATTGAGTTATTGTGGCGCGAGGAAGATTAATAATAATAAAACTAACAATAACAATAGGTTTCCTCCTGACGGAGGAATCCTAATAAGAGAAGGTAGAAACACTTAAGTGGCTCCGCAGCTTCGCTGCTTGGCCACCAATTACAAAACAATCGCATGTACATAATTATTCACTGCCTTTGCCATGACACTAAACTTGACACTTTAGCTCAGGTGCATCCTTTTTTCCACTGATCATCCCTGAGATGTTTCTGTCACGACCCCATCCCCTTGAGCTTGTTTTCCCTGTCTGTCTGGTTTGTACTGTGTTTTGTGTTACGTTCCTGAACGTACCCTGTTCCGGTTGCCGGGCAACAAACCTGCTCTCACCTGTTACTCTTCAGCAATAAACACACCTGGGGCCTCATGTATAAAGGATTGCGCAGCTTTCATACCAGAAGATGGCGTACGGCCAAACTAGAAAAGTACCTACGCACAGAAATATTCACATGTATAAAACCGGTCGTACGCCAGGTCCTGCGCACCTTTCCTTTATAAATCACAATCAACGTGAGATTGACCGCACGTGAACAAGCCACTGACCCCGCCTTGCCTCCTCCCATAAATGCGCTCCTGAGGTCATTTCTTTGTCTGAATTACCTTATTTCTTCGAATAAATGCCGCCCTCGAATAAACGCCGCACCAAAAATGAACGTTATTTAATAAACGCTGCAGCGTTTATTCGAAGAAATACGGTGACTGTGAGATCGAGGTTCTGACAACAGAGTTGGAGGCGAGAAAATGTGTCCTGTTTGTCGGCCTGTCATCAGGTATAAGCGCCAAAAAAAAGTTGCCGGAGTGGAAAACTGTCACTATTTGCGCCCTTTCTTGTTTTTAACCTGTAGCACTTTGAGATTTAGCTAAATGTAAAGTGCATTACAAATAAAATCATTGGGCCTCATTCTTGAACGCAGTTAAGAAGAATTTAAGAAGGAATTTCTTCTGAATTGGATTTAGGAAAACATTTGGCATTCATGAAAGTTTTCTCATCTGGGATTTGTTCTGAACTTCAGAAGACTTTCCGAACTCGAAATAGCAGTCGTAAATCGCCCAGAGTTGTCTCAAATGCGATTCCTTAAAAAACCACAAGGGGAATCGCATTTAAGAAAACTCTCCGTGTTAGAAGTGTTAATGAAGTTGTGAGAAATCGTTGGTGATTGCGTTCACATCAACTCTACAGACATCCACGGATTAAAATAATTATAATAATTGACCTTGCTTAGTGTGCACACTGTTAGATCCAGTGGAGAACAATTCCACTGCTCAGTTTACTGTTATGTTGTATGTGACAAATAAAACCTTTAACTTGCACTTGGACTTGAACATCATATAAATTCAACCAGGCCATCCAATTATCACTGATCACTCGACCTATTTAAAGGGACGAGTGTGCACCCTAGGCATACAATATGGCACAATTGCTTTTCGCTTGGACATAACGTGCGTTCCTGTTGCTTTCCTAATTGTGTTGATTCTGACTGCACACGTCACTGCTGTTGCGTGCCCTTATAAGGAACTGTCTGGGCGTGTATGTATGCAAATTCAGGAGCACGAGGACGCGCTTTCAACTTAAGACAACTCTTCCTTGGGAGCACAGCTCAGAAAACTTCTGCTGCGTAGGAACACATTTTCAAGCGTTCATGAATTTGGCGGATGTCTTTTTCTTACGTTGTTTTTCCGAAGCCCGTAAGAAACATTTCAGAAGAAACTTCTGAAAATGTTCGAGAATGAGGCCCATTATTATTATTATAGGGCCATAAATACTGTGTGTTCAGAGAACCGGACCATGGCAGAAATTAAGAAGAAATGGTCCGATGTAAAACTTTAAATGAAGAAACGAGTGGTGGCGCATCGTAACAGCATGGCAGCTATAGGGTTAGCGTGACATGCATTTCCTGAGTGATTTTGTTGTTAGTTTGACACCCTCAAGTTTAACAGAAGTTATTAAGTGGTGGCGGATTAAACAGAAGGCTATATAGAATTTCCCGTTTTGGGTTTTGGCATTTTGATGTGATCATCCACATTAATGATCAAACTTTAATTTTTATGTTTTTTGAATAGTCAACGTCATAAACGTAGTAGTGGAAACGTTATTTTGTAATGTTTGGTGAGTTTCGGCACTTGTCAGTTAGAATTCGCCACGTTACAGAGCCAGACAAGACTTTGTGGTCGGTCCGCACATTCTCACGTCAAGTAAATCTTTATACATCACAAAGTGTGCGTGAAAACCAGCGTACGCAAGCTTTTTGTGCATACGCAACGTTTATACATGAGGCCCCAGGTCCTGATCATCATCCCTACACTAAAGCTGTGGCCTGACATCCAGTCCCTGCCGGATCGTTAGACGTACTTGTACGTTGTGCTAGCGTGTCAGCCTATATAATTACTAGGGGTGCAAAACCGAACCGAAAAAAAACGAACCGTTCAACACACTACCCACGGTTTGGTTTTACATGTAACCGCGGTTTTTCGGATCTACGAGAAAACCATTTTTTTTTTTGAGAACACAACCGAACACCCGCAGAGCAGTGTTGCCAACTTAGCGACTTTCTCGCTACATCTTTCCAAACCCTCCTGGCGACTTTTATGTTGTTGAAGACTTGCTGGTGTTTTAGAGACTGACATGAAAGCACGGATCGCAGTACTGTCCTCAACAAGCAGCGGGTGCTGCCGTGAGCTCCTCCGCCATTCCAAAGCACTCACAGGCATTCAGTCTCACTATTACATTTACATTTAGTCATTTAGCAGACGCTCTTATCCAGAGCGACTTACTGTAAGTACAGGGACATTCCCCCCGAAGCAAGTAGGGTGAAGTGCCTTGCCCAAGGACACAACGTCATTTGGCACGGCTGGGAATCGAACTGGCAACCTTCAGATTACTAGCCCGACTCCCTCACCGCTCAGCCATCTGACTCCCTATACTATAGCCTTGCGCAGCAACACTACCTTTCCTTACTGAGGAGTTGGCAACACTGCTGGGGAGAGGCAAATCACACGAAGCCAGGCACGTGTAAAGTATGCTAACCAGGGCTATTCCAGAACCTTTTTTATTGGATAAGCACCTTTTGTCACTATGGAAAATTATTTGACCAAATAATAATTTTTTGTCAGATTTGAGCAATAAATAGTTTTTGGAGCTTGAAACAAACAAACATAGCCGTTTGTCCAATTGGTAAAACGTTGTCTAGTGCTTTTTGTGTAGTGTTCAATGTTGTTATATGTCTTGTTAGTCTTTATCCCCCATTGAAGTTTCACAAAAATCTTGTGTTTGCATTTTCGATGCGTTTTGAGGTGAATTTTCAGGTTAAGACAGAGGGGGAGGCACGTCAAGTGACACTTGCGCTTGTGCTGGTTGAGTAGGCTAGCTGTTAGCCTCGTTTCCCTCAGAGGAAAAAATGTCAAAAGGACAACAAAATGTGCTTAACTTTTTCAAATAAGTCCCACAAGTAGCCTGTGCTGTTTACATGGTCATGGTCACATGATGGACTGTTTGTCTCATCCAGCGTTTTTTGGTTAATTTAATCCAATGGATAATTGCTGCTTGTAAAAACGATTGTTGCCGTGTTTATTTTTAACGTTTCACACCCATGCAGTGCATGTTCTGAAATTAAAATATACATTGCCCTGATGTACAAGCAGGTTTTTTTAGTCAGAGAAGCTATGTAGGCAGTGTATTTTTTTGTGTTCGGTTTTCCGGTTTCCTCCAACCCCCATTTTTCAGTTGATTGGACATGATTTGGAAAGGCACACCAGTCTATATAAGGTCCCACAGTTGACAGTGCATGTCAGAGCACAAACCAAGCCATGAAGTCCAAGGAATTGTCTGTAGACATCCAAGACAGGATTGTATCAAGGCCAAGATCTGGGGAAGGGTCCAGAAAGATTTCTGCAGCATTAAAGGTCCCAATGAGCACAGTGGCCTCCATCATTCGTAAATGGAAGAAGTTTGGAACCACCAGGACTCTTCCTAAAGCTGGCCGCCCTGCCAAACTGAGCGATCGGCAGAGAAGGGACTTAGTCAGGGAGGTGACCAAGAACCCGATGGTCACTCTGACAAAGCTCCAGCCTTGCTCTGTGAAGAGAACCTTCCAGAAGGAGAACCATCTCTGCAGCACTCCACCAATCAGGCCTGTATGGTAGAGTGGCCAGACGCAAGCCACTCCTCAGTAAAAGGCACATGACAGCACGTCTGGAGTTTGCCAAAAGGCACCTGAAGGACTCTCAGACCATGAGAAACAAAATTCCCTGCTCTGATGAAACAAAGATTGTACTCTTTGGCCTGAATGCCAAGCGTCATGTCTGGAGTAAACCAAGCACGGCTCATCACCTGGCCAATACCCTTCCTACGAAGCATGGTGGTGGCAGCATCATGCTGTGGGGATGTTTTTCAGCGGCAGAAACTGGGAGAAAAGTCAGGATTAAGGGAAAGATGAATGCAGCAATGTACAGAGACATCCTTGATGAAAACCTGCTCCAGAGCACTCTGGACCTCAGACTGGGTAACGACCCTAAGCACACAGCCAAGATAACAAAGGAGTGGCTTCAGGACAACTCTGTGAATGTCCTTGAGTGGCCCAGCCAGAGACAGACTTGAACCCGATTGAACATGTCTGGAAAGATCTGAAAATGGCTGAGCACCCCCATCCAACCTGATGGAGCTTGAGAGGTACTGCAAAGAAGAGTGGGAGAAACTGACCATAAATAGGTGTGCCAAGCTTGTAGTGTCATACTCAAGACTGGAGGCTGTAATTGCTGCCAAAGGTGCTTCAACAAAAGTATTGAGTAAAGGCTGTGAATACTTATGTACATGTTATGTTTTCGTTCTTAATTTTTGCAAATCAAAAATATTAAACAAACTTTTCACTTTGTCATTATGGGGTATTGTGTGTAGAATTATGAGGGGAAAAAAGTAATTGAATCCATTTTGGAATAAGGGAAGTGAAGCGCTGTGATTACTTTCACAGCGCTTCACATGCACTGTATGCAAAATATGAAAATACAAAAACATATAGTCTAGGCCTAGCCTACTGTAATAAGTGATAAAACATCTAATGTGCTCACTACTACACATTTAATTTGTCTGCTACTTATTGCCAGCCCTCTCTCCTGGATTTTGCAGACTGAGGTGCTCCCTAGCGTTCTGATAAAATCTTCAAATTCGGAATAACCTTCGAGCAAGCTCTTAATCTTTGGCTCTGTTGCAGAAAAAAAACGGGGTGCTCTTTTTGGCCATGGTGAGCAACCAATAGCAGCGTTGCTGATCAAGGTTTCTACTATCGATACATACCCCCTTTTAAACCAACGCATGAACGCGCAATTATCCCAGACAACTTAAACCAGCTATACTAATCCTAAACAACAGGGGTGTTCGAATAACCTAATTAGCTCGTTTGTATGGTACAGCCAAAGTCGGCAACGAAGCCTCCAAAAAGGAAGCAAGGTCATTTCATTGACCCCATCTGGTACGCTGCTGCCACTGCCAAGGACAAGAGCAGGCTGCAGCGTATCATCCGCACTGCTGAGAAGGTGATTGGCTGCAATCTGCCTACCCTCGAGGACCTGCACACCTCGAGGTCCCTGAGGCGTGCGAGGAAGATTGTGGCCGACTCCTCCCACCCTGGACACTCCCTGTTTCAGTCACTCCCCTCTGGCAGAAGGCTGCGGTCCATCAGGACCAATACCATGCGCCACAAAAACATCTTCCCATCCGCTGTTGGTTTCTTCAACAAGGCCAAGGGTTCACACTGACTTTAATGACAATGTCGTAAAACACATTGCAGTTTGCACTGCATTACACAATTGCATCTTTTGTAATATTTGTATTTTTATATTGAAAATTAAGGTAACTTTATATTTTATTTTATATTTTATTTAAATTGTAAATCCACTTAGTATTGCTAGTTTACGTACCCTTAGTATAGTTAGACCTCATATTAAAATTTTTACGATTCCTATATGTTTAATGTATGCACCTTCCTGCCAAAGCAAATTCCTTGTCTGTGCAAAACTTTCATGGCGATTAAAACCCATTCTGATTCTGATATGGACTCGGGACCCCGTTCTAAAGACGTCCAAAAAAAGTTGTGCAATTTGACCTCTAGGGGGCCCTGCAATAAACAAAGATTTGGCACAGGTCATCTTCAGACCAACCCTCACAAATGTTATCACACAGTTTTTAGATTTTCTAAACCGTTTGTCCGGTAGTCAATCAAAATTGGCAGCAGTGCCACCAAACAGGAAGCTGGGTCGTATCTCAGCAAATCGTTGATAGATTCACACCAAACTTGCTACGTGTACTCGGAACACTTTTTTCGTCATTTAATCTGCTTGGCCCCCTCATTGCTGCTTGCAGCTATATTTCTTTATGATTTGGTGGTCAATTAAATCTCTTTTTGCTGCTAGCTTAAACATTTTCACTCAAAACAGAATGCACACAAGCAGAAAATAAAAACTTTCAGTGAACTATTACACATGAATTCACAAAAAAAGATTATAAGCCAGTCATGTGCCATGCTCACCTGGAGTTGCCCCAAGCAGAAACAGGCACAGCAGCCAACAGCCATGGGAAATTCTCTGTCTGGTGCCTACATTGTTTACGTCCAGATACAGAGAACTCCTCCTCCGCCACCCAAAGAGGCTCAGAACTGTTGAGTAGACAACTCAGTCAAAACACATGCAGTGTTATTCTTTTGTTTATTGAACAAACAAAAGATTCAGTTGATGATACCAGACATTTAAATACATGTTTTAATACTCTGTAGTGATGTATAATTGTTAAGTTAAAACATAATTTCCTCAATATTTATCATTACACACAGACAATAAATCATCTGCTATTTGGGCAACTTCCTAAGCAAAGTTAAGTAAAGTATCCATATTCTTGCAATCCATAGGGCCTACTATGTAGGCTACACAAAGAAATACCACTGTGTGCAAAATTCATAATACATGATCATTCGCCACATATCTGCCTGCTTCAGGCATGAAAACGGGTCAGGGGTGAAAAAGGTGAGAAGGATATTACCCCTCTAAGGGGGTCTGTGTGCATGCTCCCCCATAAGAAACATTTAAATATTCCATATTTTAAAGCATCAATCTGATGCATTTTGAGATACTTATTTTGCCAACCTGGGGAGAGCTGGAGAAACGTAACTTAAGCCATGAGTCAAAAATTATTATGGCCTCCTTACTAAGTATTATGCAAGCCATTTCATGCCAGCCTGTCACTGGGTCTAACATTTACAGTATATCAGGGCTTAATGCATAACCCCCACAAGAGATGGTGGACATGCTGTAACTTAACTTGTCTACTCTTCCATCATGATTGACAGCCAATACAAGTACCAGCGTACTTTGAAGTCAAATTGCGTACAGGTTGGCAGGTCTGCTTATTGATAGAACGGCAGGGACGGACTGGGAGTAAAAATAGGCCCTGGACTTTGATCCAGACCGGCCCACCAGAACCGGTCCCGTATACGCCACCACAGCGAGCGTCCTGCTAATGCATGCAGATTCTGCCCGATGTGATGCTAGTTAGGGACTTCCATGCTTAATGCGAGCGCGCGAGCAAATTTTTTTTGGTCATATTTGAGCAAAAAATAGTTTTTGGAGCTTGAAACAAACAAACATAGCCGTTTGTCCAATTGGTAAAACGTTGTCTAGTGAAAGTAATTACGTTTACGTTTCTTAGCCTGGTTTTCCATCTTTAGATTGTCTCAAATTAGCTTTCGATCTGTCAGTGTCACTGTTGTGTGTAAGCGGCACTAAGGGCTGCATAGTTCATTTGGAATTTTCCACCGGAGCTTTAGCTAGCTGGCTAACGTTGCGTTCTCTCCTGCTGTGTTCAATGACTCAATTCATCAAGCTGTAGCTAACGTTAGCTAAGTCTATGTCAACAGAGCTCCTGGGTAACTTAACTTAGATATACCAGAAAATATAAAAATGATTGAAACCACCATTCACCAAATTCAGTCAGGTAAATCGCCGAGGCCAGTGCTTTCAGCTTCTGATGGTGGTCTGCACTGGTGATGCAAGGCCCTTCGCGTTAATATTTCCATGCACTCGCGCTCCCTTCTGACATGCGCACCTGTTCGCAGTTCACTGAATGAATATACCCCCCCGCCCCCCAAACAATTTCTCATCGAATCTACACGATTCACGTAGGTCACCTATTTTGGTTTCAAAACGGCGAATTTCGCCGAAAGGTGAGGGATTTTCATGTCTGCTGCTTAGTTTGAATACATGTTTAAAATATGAAAGGTAAAATGATAATCCAAGTAGAATTTACTTTCACATTTACTGAAGATTTATATAATACATATCTTCAATGTGGCCTTTAATGCCGAACAGCAACAGAGACAATGGTCTGATCAAATATGTGTAGGCCCTAAGAAAGCTAACCATATCCCTTGTATAATACATAAAACGAGAAAGCAAGAAGAGAATTGTAAGAGACACTGTACTTCTGTGTTAATATAACATTGGATACATTTACCCAAGGATAGCATTCCAATCCCATTGATATGTTACATATTTTAACTGTCTGAAGAACCCTTTTCATGCAAGAATGCTAGATAAAATATATTATAAGCCCTTTATTAGTTTTACCAATATGTTGGTGTTGACATTAATATTAACATATTTAAAATATAAATATGCTAAACTGAGGAGTCATTACATGCTTGAGGTTACGGTCAAACCCTTTTTGCTACAATAAAATGGAGTTGAAATAGGAAGTTCATGAATAATGTATGTTATTATACAATGCTTGACATTTACCTTATTGGATTCTGACAAAAAGTGTAAAAGGCTAGTAAGCGTGTCAATTTCTGCAAATGCGAAATTTTATACTGTAACTATGGTGTACCTTAATTACCACATCACATGCCTTCATTACCACATGTGCCTAAAACAAAACACTCGCTAGCAATTGGGTCGTCTCTGGATCCCGTACAAATACAAATGGCATTTTTAGGTGGAATAGTTTTAGTATGGGAAGTTATAATCCATAGATGGTGTTCAATCCCAGCATGGTTGTCCTTATGTAATATTTGTTTTCCACTACACAATAATGAAACACAAATTCTTGACGCAAGTAGGCCATTAAAGATCCTGTAAAGTAAAGTCCATGTTTTGCTTCTAAGTACATTATATACGTGTGAAATGAGTTCCTGAAAGCATGTGCAAAGCGCTAAAACTTTGTCGCACTGAAATGTGGAGTTAGACCGAAGAACAGTTTCTCTTCCGTTTTCAGATCAGGTTTTAATGGGCAGAGCCAAAAAACTACCTATCTACGTCAGATCACTGAATGGCTCCTCCTGCTGTACTGTTATTGTAGCTTACATCAGCTAGCTAGCTAGCTTCAGGATGTCTCCCACCACCCGCAACTGCATCTTCCCTGATGCAAGAACTCCAGCTGCGCTGCAACGCCATTTAAGTTCCCTATTGATAATGAAAGGAAAAATAGGTGGATAGATTTTGTGAAGAGCCACGCTCATGGAAAGTTTCGGATAAACTCCAACAGCCGCCTCTGCACTGACCATTTCACGGCGGACAGTTTTAACATGGACCAGAGACAGACGGGGTTCACCAACACACAGCTTCTCTTGCAGCGCGGAGCCGTACCGAGCATCGCCCCCCCGGCCGCTCATCCTCCGGTCGCACCTGGACCATCCACCGCCGCCAGCAGTTCATCACTCAGTTCTGTGTGCTTGTTATAATTATACTAGATAACTTTTCCAGAGGTATCTCTGCTATGAGTTAGTGCAAACCGCTAACTTGATATTAGGCTACTCTGTGTAGAATGATGGTATTTTGGTGAAATGGTAGCTAATGTGCTAATGTAACGGGTGTGAACCCGTGAAACTCCCTCCTCAGGTATGTAACAGGCCACCCGCGTCAACGAAGAGCTAGCTTTTCTTTGGCGTAGCTGGTAGTGGTCACGCTTGGCAAGTCGGAGGTGCGTTCGAGCCCAGTGACTGGCGAATGAGCCTTGTCGTGACGGAGCGTGGCTACAGCTGTTACATACCCGTCACACTAGAAGTAGTTGGAGAGCTCACTGTCTGCCGTCTCTGGTGTAAATTTTTACTCCTGTGTTACAGCTCAGGGGAACATTGAATTTATATGCATCTGTATGTTTCACTCATTGAACAAATAAATTCTAATTCTATACCGTTTTGTTCGGCTTGACGTAGCGTCCATTATCTGGGTCGTAGGTAGCTTACTTGAGAGGTGGCGCCTTCCAGCGAGGAGGCCGAGCTTCAGCTCCTTCAGGCGACACGCCCCCCCAGTCTCGAACAGAGAAGACTGCTGATTTTCTTACATTTACATTTAGTCATTTAGCAGACACTCTTATCCAGAGCGATTTCAAAGCCTAATTTAACATGTCTGTTTTTTTTCATTCGAATTTGGATGGGTAGTTAATAACACATTATTCTGTGGTGTGGTGAACTTGAAACTCGTTTTTAATTCCACTTTACAGGATATTTAAGATAAGTACTGTTGTACTGCTCTCTGTTGGTTGGCCATGGCATGGCTGCAATGAAACTGGACTAGCCGATGATAACACAGACTTCATGGAGTGGAATGAACCACGTAGCTTGGCCTTGATTCACCAAAGGGAAACGGTGACTTCCTACAAGTGGATACGAGGCAACATCTGTTGTTCTGATTAAATGCATTCATAGAAACCGGTGGAATGCATTTAATTTCAACTAGACTTGCAGGGTGATTGAAGGACAGCGTATGCATTAGGCACAAAAAGGGAGTGGAGGATTTATTACACCAATTGTAATTTTGCATTATACTAGCTCATTAAAATGCTTTGTTTATTTACGCAACAATAGATATCATTTTATAGAAGTTACTGTTTTATGAAAATGCTGTTTGAGGTTGGCTTACTTACATGCCCTGTATCAAAGTACCCGGTAATGTGCCAGATGTAGACAGGGACCAGGTGAAGTGTAAAGCTTGTCGAACCTGGTATAAAAAAAGAAGCAAAACAACATAAAGTGCCTTCAAACTCCTTACGTAACAGTCTCATGGTTCAATGTATGCTTTTGATATTGAAACAGGATCATCTTCAAGGACTATTGAAACAAGACTAGTCCTTACTGGACTGTCCTTACTAAACAAAGAAATTATGAGATTAACTCATAATTAATGTAAAAACTCACAAACCTTTTTCCTGCTGATCACAGAAGGGTCTTTATCCTTGCCTGTAGGAAACAATGTAGTGATATTGTAACACCTTTAAGACCTATAATTCTAGATTCATGTATGGAAATTAGGAATTTCATTTGGGAATATGTTTTGCACACGCACATTTCTTAATATGGCTCTTTTCTTTGGCAGGAGTCCTTTGGGTCATCTGCAGTTCCTTTTGCTGACTCCTGAAATAAAAGGATTTTACAATATACATTTTGAACTGAATTGCTCCTTATGGTATTTCATAATATAAGTATAATAATAAGTATGGAGTCTCTTTAGCACTTGCTTCAACAAACACCTCTCATGCTCCAATGCGCCAATTTTCTTCTTCACAGGGACCTACAATAAGTAACAAAGAAGTACAGTGAATCAAGGGATGAAGCTAAAACATTACATACATACATGATCATTTCACTACAGTAGTCAAGATTCAAGTTGTAAAATAGAGTGCTGAGATTCAATAATGAAATAACCCAAAATAACCTTTTCACTCACCAATACAAGTCCCAAAGTTGTGTCCCATTGGTAGATGTCATTGAATGACTGTCTGTCCACTGGACAAGATGGAACGGTCTGTGACTTTAAAACACATTCATAGTTTTCATCAAATGTAAAGCCTTGAATTTACCATTGCTTATGTCTCCTGGGTTTAGAGAAATGGGTTTTAGTTATCAGGGATAACAATTAACTACATTTTGTAGTGTTACGTGCAAAGTAAAAATATAATGCAGTGTTTCCTTTAGGATTTTTTTAGCAGTGGGGGCAGGTCTGTTTATTAACTTACAACATAAGTTATACGACTTCTCAAGGACACACAGTGGTCCGTGCTATTCTCCGACATGCACTCTCACAGCAGTGAACAATCACTGCTGATAGACGGCCTTTTGTACAGCCCTATTTCTGATACCGTGGCGGCAGAAATGTTGCCGTGGCGGGCCACCACACCAAAATCAACATAGAGGAAACACTGTAATGACAATGTACAAATATCAGAATTATGAACCTTAATACCCATTCTGTAACCTTATCCTCCTATACCAGCAGTGCAAAAACAAGTTACATTTTGACGTGCACTTTAAAGGGGTCATTGACTGCAAAATAGGGCTGGGCGATATATCGAATATTAGCGATAATATCGCAATCATTTTTATAACAATGTAAAATTTGAAAATATTGTGAATATCGAATACGATTTAAAAAAATGCTGGTCCTTGTGTTGCTTTTGTTTTAAGATCACTGTCTGGTTCCTCTGTGTTCACATACACACACACAATGAAAATTGCACTCGCACGGGCACTCTCTTTTGGTCCTGTCACATAAGGACCTCTGCATGAATTGTTCCATGTGAGGTCCACTTTGTCAAATTGCAAGTACCATGTTATGGCAACTGCTTAAATTTGCACTACACATTTTGTACTTTGTAACAATAGCTGTTCTATCTAAATTGTTTTTGTTGTTTTCTAATGGAGGCCAAAAAAATCATGTTTTTTTATTATTTATATGCAAATGCGAACATATCGAGAAAAGAATTGCTGCGCACTGCTCTGTGTACTTCCAGGGGAATTACAAAGAAGAAAGTTTGGAAGTTTTTCAAGGATATTGAAAATGGACTACGGTCATAAATGCAGTGTTCCAGGCTGTACAGGGAATGCTGACACTTTTCATAGTCTTCGCAAGGAACCAAATACTCGACGGACATGGCTGATGTTTGTCTATGAGAAGATCCCTATGAAGTTCGACACTCAATTATTCATTTGCACAAACTATTTTACCAAAGACAGTTTTGAGAACCTTGGACAATATAAAGCAGGATTTGCTAAGCCGCTGTTGCTGAAAAGAGGTGCTGTTCCGACCGTATGCTCATCACAACCGCAAGCTGTAGTATGATTTTGTCGCTAACAGTTATTAGCAATGCTAACGTATCCTGTATCTAGCATAGGTAGAATGTGTGTATTTCATTTTCCTGTTTCATTCGAATAAATAACCTGTGTTGTCATGTAAATCTACAATTCACGATGCATGTTGTGTCTTTGCTCCACAGCTTCGCTAGTTGTAAAACAACCAATCAGCGCGCAGCTCATTTATATATTCATGAGCATACCATAAAAGAGGGAAAGCCCTGGAATAAAATGAGGTTATTTCACAGGGTTGCATTAGGGCGAATAGAACAGCACCCTTTTCAGCCCAACCAATGTTACATACCCGATTCGGAGACCTTAAGGAAGTGTGAAATCCCCTATAAATCAGTCAATGACCCCTTTAAAACCTCAATTTTGTTTACTCCATACCTGCTCAGATCTGAAATATTCATCACAATTCACCTAATTAACTACAGTGTTTCCTCTACATGCAGAATTCTATGAAATATCACAGTCACAATAATATTAATCTGCAGAGCTGTCCGCTCCATGGAACTCAAATGAACGGTCTTCTGCTGCTCTCTTTGATTGGAGGATGAGCAACTGAACAGTGACAGGACGTCAATCACTCACAAAGTCATGACAAATGAAAAAACTACAGCAAGAGTGCAGCAGAGCACTTTCTCCTCTCTGCTCAGCCTGGCAGTGACAAACAGGGCAGAGGATAGATCCTCCAGATACTAGCTACTAGATATTTAACTAGCTAGCAAAAATTATGTTAGCTATATTTTTGTATTCGCAATGTAATGTTTTCGATGTTGATGGCCAACTAGCCTAATTATTATTATTTAATTAACTGTGGAATAATGTTCCAGCTAGTTTAGTAACTTTAGCTAGAGCTAGAACTAGACTGTACTCAAGCTAGCTAAACTAGCGAACTCAGTGAACGTAACTTCAGTAAAGAAAATAAATTCTGTTTAAGCTATGTGTTAAAATATTCTTGATTGTATTTTCAGATGTGTTTGTTAGCTACAATGTTTCCTCCCAGAAGAGAAAGATGCCTGATCGTGTCAATGAGGAAGATAGCACTAGTAGTACATTAAGATTCAAATAGCGAGGGGGTCAGTGTATTTATGCCCCAGAATTTTTTACGAAAAGAAAAAGAACCCTAGAGGAAACACTGAACTAAATCAACCTCATTCCTACCTCTGCCCATGTGAGAATGCAGCCGAGACAGAAGATGTGGCAGCAGCTATCAGGCATAGCTAGGTTGTCTTGGCTCATGACTCCCAGGCAAATGGGACAGCGCTCTGCCACTTCATTTATGGTAAACTCCCTGAGTCCACCTGATAAAGGACAGCCATTGAAAGACAACATGTTAATCACAAAACACAAGCACAGAGTGGTATTCAGAGGTGGTCAAAGGTATTTGTTAACTTATTAATTCATTCAAATAAACTCTGAAATTAATTGATTAGATGATTCTTGTTTAAAAACCACTGCAGACTACATGAAAGGCTAAGACTTCTGAATACAAAACGATTCCCATTCACACAAAAAAAACTATTACTAGAAACAAGGTTGAATTTTGTTTCAAAAGGACGTGAGAAGAACAGATTTGGTTATTATGCAATTACAAGCATTGTCATAAATAATTAACCATACACATCATTGGCCAGTCACTCAGTGCTAATTAGGAAAAAACATTCAGCCATCGATGCATTCTTAACTCTCGGCCTAAATTACCAGTGTTCATTTTATAAAGCTAAAAACCTTCACTTTCTTTCTTTCTGGTCAGGGAGACCAGACTAAATAAATCAAAGATCAACATGACAACAATGTGACAGGTGGACATTTACGCTATGCTGTTTTTCTTTTGTATCCTCTCGTGCATCAGGTTAAACAGAACAAGGCTCAAGTTTGGTACCCACGGAGAAAGGCTTCTTGAAAATTATGGAAATAACACATTTCCTATAGTCTTACTTGACAAAGTGAACACTAGCCTGCATGACATTTTCTTTGAGTTTACCATTTTCCGATTTTCCAGCCATCTTCAGCACTTCACAGCTTTAATCCTGATGACCACAAGCCAAAAAACAGAGATTTTCATTAACAAACACTGAAGTTGGAAATTTGGACAAAGAAAAACAAAATGTGTTTGTCATGTTTTAAACATTTGCTTATATGTAAATGAAAAAAAGGGTTAGGGCAATGGACAAGTGCATTTGTTTACTGGGGCCTCTAAGAGAAACAGTAGTACTCTGTTCCTAAGGGATGCACCAAAATTAAATTGGCCGAAGGCCGAATACGATTTTTCCGTTTTTTTTGTTTTTTTTTGCAAATGTTTTGCCATTGCATAAATTAAATGGCCTAAATGCAATTTTACTTGTTCTCTTGCTTCTCAAGGAAAAAAATCTATTTAAAAAAAAACAATTTGAAACTATTTAACATTTTGTAGATTCCAGCAGACATTACACAAACAAAGCAGAATATAACTTAAAATAAATACATCAAAAATATTTTTATTTGGCCATTGTTGAGCCCCTGGCTCCTTGAATAGCCAATATTAGTCCTATAACTGACTGCTCAAAGAATGTAACGTACTCTCTACGCCTACAACAAAAAGTGCATTAAAAAAAGAATCCAAAAAGGTGGATGAACCCAAAAATAAATAAAACAACCTAGACACTCAATGAAGCCCACAAACTTCCTAAAAAATGCTCAGGGTTAAAGGTCTGTGGAGGACTGAATCCAGTCATTTTTCAAAATAAAACAACTTTCAGACTCTGATAATGAATTAAACGGAAATAATGTTTGTTTGTTTTGTGCGGCCCGGTACCAAATGATCCACGGACCAGTGGTTGGGTAACGCTGCATTACAGTAACTGAACCAAAGAGTATTGAAGACAAGAGGCAAAGCTCTGGTGTTTTTTGACAACCACTAGATGGCGGAAAGGTAGCAATGCCGCCATTTTGGACTGTGAGTTACAGTCAAAGGCTGTGTCTACTACCGCGCACTTGTGCACTTCGAGCACTGACTTTCAGTGCTTAGGGCGCTTACACTGACAGAACCAGCAGAATTCAGTGCACTGAAAGTACCCGGATGACGCACTGCAAACGGTCAAAAAATGCAGTGTACAACGATGGACACTACTCGCCCTAAACGGGCGCCATATTGGCTACGTAGAGGAAGAGGAGGAGCCCTTTCGGCAGCTTTTCATTTCATTTCTAAAATAATGGCGGACGAAATGACTCGCGAGCAGATTCGCCTTAGATTCGCGGGTGTCACAATCAGATTTGCGTCCGTCACTTCTCGCCAAGTGGTTGACTTAAGTGTTCCATTTGAGACGGCACTACTCAGCGATGGAGTGCACTACAGATGTAAGTGCACTGTATTGCAGTGCACTGTATTGCAGTGTACTTAGTAAAGTGCGCGGTAGTAGACACAGCCAAAGAGTATAGAAGCACTTTCTGTTTCTATAAGAATGTAAGATGATCTAATCTCGATACATTTTTTAACAACTGGCGCGAGACTGGCGCGGGACAATAAAGTGAAGATGGCAGCAAAGTAGAGCCACAAGCTTAAACGGAAGCAACTTTTTTTTATGGAACTAAGATGCACTGTGTTGTCTGTCGTATGTTCCCGTCTAAAGCAGTCAAAAGTGGATCTTTTTAGACAGGCACCGATAATTTTCGAAAACAATCCCTGACCAGCCATGCTAGCAGACAGCACCTGGTTTGCGTGACAGCTAAGCGGATGGTTGACAATCCATCTTCCAGGCTGTTGACCATGCTGGTCAGGAATTTAAATGCAGATGCCCATCGTGTTATTGCACGACTTATAACAACGGCATATCACGTAATTAAGACGAGCCAGACATTCGCCTCGTTCCCCCGGGCTATTGAACTGCAGCAAAAGAATGGTGTTGCTTTGGGTACTTGGTAGCCTGACGTTGTCATACTCATAATTCTTGTCAGAATATGAGTCTGAGAACTCTCCATTGGGCTGTGACTATGGGGCGTGTTTCAACCGAACCCGGAAAACAAATGCCTCTTCGCTCAATTGGATAGACCTACAACCAATCAGAGCAACGTAGTATGTTAACTTTTACCAAACCCCGTAGGAAGGACGGCAAAAACATATTTTCCATCGACAAATGCCTTGATTGCGTTTCTCTGTTCCTCTTTCAAAATGTATGCGCTGTCGATGTCTTCTAAAACAGACTCGATGGCAGAATCATAACATCCCAGCTCTCCAGCGGTAGCCATGTTTGTTGAAAACGAATTCAACCAAAGCGCTCTTTGGTGACGTGGTTGATTACGTTACTGTTGATCATCTGTCCATCATCGTATAAAGCCCGCCCTGACAATTTCATTGGTCCGAACAGCTTCTGTTCGGACATAGTTGTTCCCCAACCGAGACTCCCCAGACCCAACTTCCCGACCAAATTATTTTGTGGGCGGGGATAAGTTGGGCTGGCAGCCAGGCTAGGTACTTGGTATCATACTGATGAAATGCTATGGAAGCTTTTATATATTAGCATTGAGGGACCAGAGGTTTCAGTTTCAGCCAGACAGAGTTGTGCAGAGATGGCTGTCAGCAGGGAAGAGAGCACATCATGTTTGAGGTTAAAAGTCAATTGTTTTGCTGACTATTACCTTTTTATTTTTCATCACTAGAAATGTGATTTCATTTTTGTTCTTTTTATATCCAGGATGTGTTTAATAAATGGTTAAACATGTTAACAGAATAACACAACTTATACGTCTTTGGTTTTGTTGTAACAATGATAAATTACAACTTTTGGAGGGGGGGCCAGTAGGGCTGCACAATTAATCGAATTTTAATCACGATCACGATTTTGGCTTCCCACGATCAAATTCGCGTGATCGAGCGGTATGTAAAATATTATTATTATATATATTAGTATTTTTTGGCAAAGCTAGCGCTCCGTAAACCATAGGTGCGTTCAACATCGGCTGCGGCTGCATGAAACGACCAGCGAGGAGTTGCTGCTTGCAGTTGGTGAGGAGTTATAAACGGCGTAAAGTCGGACATTCCTGCTTCTCGTGGTTTGCTGCGTTGACGTCGGTCATGGCCGATCAAGTGCTGTTTCCTTACTTTATCACTGACGAACTGCATGGTATAACTAGAGAGGGTACAATTTCTGGGGAAATTGTAGGGTGTGCTTGCTTGCATCGGTTGCTCATGTACAATTCAAAATACAAAAAGTGGAACCACCTTTGAAACAAGCTGAACCCCCTTGAAACAAGCTATTCTAAGTAACAACGTTGTCACCGGCAGTATTAGATAGAATAGCGATTGAAACAGTACAGTACCATCTGCTAACTGAAAATATGCCCCCAAAAAACGTAAATAAGCTTGACATTTATTTAGGGGGAACTGGCTAATTCAAAAGAAGTTTGCTGGAAGCGATCATTGTCAGTAACAATGCCAAATACGACCATTTGATCTTAGACTAGAGCCCTGCACGGTGGAGAAGCTGACCTCGGTAAATTGTGCTAAGCTAGCCTAGCTGCTGTTGCTAGCCAAACTTAAGGGGATTGTTTTAATGTGCCGGAAATGAAAAACGTTTATTTTGACATCAAGTTTAGGCTGTGGCATTGAAGACAGCGACACACAGTTTAAATACATTATTTAATGTGAAATTACTTACTGTACATGCAAGTCTTGAATTACTTAAATGTATGATGCTGTCAGTAGCCTACTGTGCGCAACAGTCTTACCAGAGAATGTCCTTAAACAGGCTCTGGTCTTACTACATCTATGCATGTCGTAGTTATGCGTCGTTGCTAACATGTGCTGACGTTGGGCTTGCACTGATTCCCTTTGGCGACAAAAGGCACTTTTTGCCACAAAAACGTAATTTCAACTTAAACCGTGCAACGGAACGCAAACAACACGAACCTTTTGACACTGGCATTGTCTATGTAGCGCAAATATTGATTGATCCTTAGGGGTGGGAAAATAATAAAAATAAAAATAATATATATGTGAGAGAACAATGGTTGTGCTCGCCGAAGGCGTGAGCACACCCAATTAGCCCATGTGACAAAAAAAAGTTGTTTTGGTTCAAATCAACAAATAATCATGATAATTAATCGGGATCTCAATATTGATCAAAATAATCGTGATTATCATTTTGGCCATAATCGTGCAGCCCTAGGGGCCAGTAAAAATTGTCTTGGGGCCAGTAAGTTTCAAACCCACTTGCCCGGTGGGGCCAGTGCCAATTTTTTTTTATGTTGAGCCCTGCAGGTCTACAAACGCCTTTGTAAGCAGAGATTTGTTAAAAAGTTTGTTTACATAAAAACAACATTTTAGGCCATACCGTCCAGCCCTACTTCCAGTTCAATATAATGTTTTTTTTTGTTTTTTTGTGACATTTATATATTTAGTATAGTTTTATCTAAAATTTATAACTTTTTAAAGCTTCACAATATTTTTTTTTAATGAAATTTCACTGAGGAGGATGATCCTTACAGCCGTACCTAACCTAATTATGTCAATGTTAAAAAAAAACAATACATTTTTATTGTGTTACATTGTGTGGTCAATTTTGCAAAAAAAACAAAAAAAAACATTAACTTCTGAACCATGCATTAAACTAGCCTGATCCTAACCAGACTCTCGTACATTTCATTTGTACAGAGTGTCTGGGATCACTCCATTGACAAGCATTAACTTCCTTGAAGGCGGGTACTCTGTTGAAGTTTAAAACTATTGGATCTGCCCAGAGCCACTCTGGATCTGCCATAACCAATCGCTAGCGTTCGCCTTAGCCAACTCCACTAACGGAACTAGCTGGAAAATCAAACTTCCCGAACCCCGTGGGGAGGAGGACAACAACATCATGGCCACCAACAAAACAAAGCAAAGATTGTTCTTGCTCCGGCTCTAACTTCTGGATATTCGGCTGCGTTGCCACTACAGACCGAATGGCTTCGCTCGCACCTTTCTCCGCCGCCATTACTGAACTACAACTAAAACTAGGGCCCGACATCAAAGTCATCCTTCTCAGCCACTCCCTCCTCCTCGCTGATTGGACCGCCAAACATGTGGCTGCCAAAAACTGACTAATATACCGAAAGCCCAGACCTAGTACAGAAGCAAAATGAAAATTGTGCTAAAGTACGTAGGAGGGCAGAGCCAGGCTAGCATTAAACAATCAATTTTAAAATGTGGGTCTCGTCACTTTCATATGGTAGTTTGGTCGACAGTAATTTCAGTGTACAAAATACTGGCCCCATCCCCAACGTCCACCCATCTTAAAATTCCTGGCCTCGCCACTGCTCGTCATTCAAGGTTCAAAGATCAAACCGGTGATACCAGTTAAATCGAACTAGAAATGTACAGACTTGTATGGTGTTCGCATTGAACGCTTCCTAGCTAGCAAATCTAAATAAATGGGGACGTTGGTAACATTAGCTACACGATTTAGTAGCTGTAGTCTACCTACTTTACACAACGTTAGTTGATGACTGCGCAGCTGGTTGGCTAGATACCCAGTTTCTAACTAGCAAGCAAGCGCAAGGCAGATACTTAAAGTTGACCTAGCTAGCCTAGCTATGTAGGTTTGCAAAGTTGTGGGCATTCTCTTTGGACACTACTAACAACACGTAGGTAGCAAGCTAGCCAGTTGCAAGCTAACCACACACGCACCAGGCTAAGCTAGTTAGCTATGTTAGTTTTCCAACCAGATCAAGTCATTTAACCCTCTCTTGAATCTCACTGATAACTATTTTCTTGCAACGACCAGATCTAGAGCTAACTAACTGACGGTGCTGTAGCAGAAAGTTCCCTAAACGTCTGTGATACGCACAATTGGAACACTTATTATGACCACTAAGTCAAAAAAAAAAGAAGTGCTACCTCGAATGTCCCTGGCACCACAGTAGCTAGCTGGCCATTTCAGTTAAGCTAGTTAAGCTACGCTTGTTGGCGGAAAGTGTTTGCTAATTGTTTGTTTACCTACCCCGTAACGTATCAAATGTATGAGCTGAAGTTGTAGCTTAGAATCCAACTTGATTCCTGGTACACTTTAGATTATGCAGCGACCATGTAAACCAAATGTAGGAAGCATTTACATGGGCAACTCAAAGCGGCCAAGTAAACGTCTCGGCCACATGTCTCAGTCTGTCCAGAACTTCTATGAACCCAGACCAAATCTGTCTGGCTTGTCAGTTTGCACCACATGGTGTCGCCAGTCTTCCGAGTATTCACTGCTATCTACTTCCGGGTCTTCACATAATCGACCTAATAGGTCTTCTTCATCCCTTCCAACTTTGAAGTTGTAAACACGTATATAATTTAGGTACATGTAAAGATTTGATACGGCTCTCCCATAATGGGGTGCTCTCCCATTATTATTATTTTTATATAGCACTTATTGTTTCTAATGACTTTAGGGAACAAACTGTACAAATGAGTGTGGTTGCAAGTGGTTTGCAGTGACAGAAGATTGATAATACTAAACCTGGGGAGGGGAGATTATAACAATACTGGTGTACAGTCAGAGAGACTATTATATAACAAGAACAAAAACTACTACCATGAAATGTACATTATATACTTAATATCCTAAAGGGCAAACCAATGAAAATACACCCCAAAAAGACGATCAGGATGGGACAGTGCCTGGTAAGAGTGGTCAGGGCCAAGTGAGACACAGGTAATGGAAATATCACAGACTACTAACACTAGTAGCTAGTGTTTTAAATAAACAATGATTTGTTTGAGTAATGTTAATGACTAACTTGCATTCAGTAACAAACATTAAGTATTTTGTGACATTGGAGACTTGTTTGAGAGAGGCTGGGGCAGAGCCTGCTGATGGTGATGGAGAGAGGCTGGGGCAGAGGCTGGTGATGACGATGTAGATAGGCTGGGGCAGAGCCGGGTAGGATTTGCGCTCCCGGGGGGGGGGGGGGGGATGGGGGGGGGTGCTGTTGATACATTTCGCCTAGGGCGCAAGATGTGCTAGGACCGGTACTGATAAAATGTATGGGGAAAAAATGCCAGGAAGAGCTGAAAAAGCCAGGTAAAAAAAAGGAGGATGCAGCCAAATGTGCTAAGTTGACCGATGTTTTCAAGAAGACAAACGAGCACACACAAACTTGCGACTCAAGGTACAGTACAGTGACTTTAGCTAGTAGCCTACTGTAGCTAGTGCTATCTTTAAATAAAAGTATATTTCTTCATTCAATACTTGTCAGAAAATAAATATAGCAGGCCAGTAAGAACAGATCTGTCGCTTCATTTATCTAGGTTCCACCACGGTGGGAGGGGGTGGGCTGGTTTTGGCCATTAGACTCCCGGGCTGAAAATGGGTCCCACTCCAGCCCTGGCCACAATGGACACATTTTGTCAATCTGGTAAAACAGGGCAAGAGGCTCACCGAGACCAGATAACGGGAAATTTATTCTCTGGACGACATCAATGGCAACCCTAGCCAGATTCTCCCCTGTGGACAAAGACACTTCATTAAGACCAACAAACTCTTCATGAGGTATTAGGCCATAGTCCACATACTGGATGCAGATCAACTCCTGCTCTACCCCTGCAACATCTTGGGTACCATCCATGATGATGGAGTACTGGAGTGTCGGCAAGTTCCCCACAGCCATCTCCCAGACAATGTTTGCAGACAGGAAATTCACATTGCCACATACAAAGATCTTGGCTTTTGAAAAAGTGTTTGGGCAATTTTGCAACAAATTGTTGATTCTTTTCTTTGTTTAGCCTTTTCTGTGCCCCACTCTGCCGTTTACGATTAATTTTCAATCGATCCGATCATCCAGCAGAAACTCACTTATTAGACCTTTCAGCGTGAAGCCGGTCTCGCCGCATAATTCTAATAGGCTCAATATGGGGCATACCAGTGGCAGTGCGGAAGAGTATTTGTATTTTGTATCATGTGGGGGCATGTCGTATGTCAATGGTGGCGCTGTGTAGCAAAAGCTTATCAGCGTTGAGATGTCACTGACGTATCAGAAGAAATGGAGGACAAGATTATTGTAGCTTCATCATATAGCTTCATGTAGCTTTATTACAATAGCTTAATCAGCTGTATGCGTCATCAGTGCAATGGCCTCACAACACAGGCTTTCTGTGGTTGGCCAGTTTTCCTCTCTGAAGGAAAATTGTTTGTAACCACCTCTAACATGGTGGAACTTGGAGTGTTACTGATTTTAAGACATCAAAACAAGGCTCAGACACTCTGCAATGCATGCAGTTATGTCAACAGATTAAGTGTTATTCATTTGACTTGGAAACAGAATTAATGCAAAAATTACTAAAAGAGTAAAAGACTAAGAAACATTTACCAATACAAATCTTTACATACTGTACAATTATTCTATGGTCATGAGTAATTAATTCTGTCTTTCCTCTGATGCTTCCTTTTCGATCAAATTCCAGGACCCTGCTTTGTTGACTTTACCTAGACGTGTGTTTTATCACCCAGTATTTTGTCATTTTCACCACACCGGGAACAGCTCATTTAAGGCTATTTGTAAGCCGGGCATGAGGACCTCTAGAGGCCAAAACACACAAAAAACAAGCAATACACTGACACTTTATTAGGATTCCTCCGTCAGGAGGAACCCTATTGTAATTGTTGGTATTATTATTAGGGTTCCTCCGGTAGGAGGGAACCTATTGTTATTGTTGGTATTCTTA
The DNA here is from genome assembly GCA_023658055.1 of Thaleichthys pacificus. Classification (NCBI taxonomy): domain Eukaryota; kingdom Metazoa; phylum Chordata; class Actinopteri; order Osmeriformes; family Osmeridae; genus Thaleichthys; species Thaleichthys pacificus. Next base: position 12,549,162 of record CM042874.1, on the reverse strand, counting down.
TTATTAGGGTTCCTCCGGTAGGAGGGAACCTATTGTTATTGTTGGTATTCTTATTATTATTAGGGTTCCTCCGGTAGGAGGGAACCTATTGTTATTGTTGGTATTCTTATTATTGGGTGTGCTTTGCCTTCGGCAAGGGCACAACCTTTGTTCTCTCACATATATATTATTATTATTATTTATTTATTTTTTGCCCCCCTAAAACTCAGTCAATATTTGGCCTACATAGACAACCTAGGTGTCAAAAGTTTCGTCTTGGTAGCGATTGAGTTGCTTCTATTAGGATTTACGTTCCGTTGCATGGTTTTAGGCTAAAGTTAAGTTTTGTGGCGAAAAGTGAAGCTAACGGTGGCTAATTTGCTAGCCACTGTCACTGACGTTACTAACGTCACTACGTCACTAACGTCACGAAAACACGCGTACCTACCTATAGCAGAACATTCGTTTCGCATCTGTTAACTTGGGGGATAGCTAGGCTAACTATATCTTTACTGCAAGGTAGCTGCAGAAACGCCACAAGCAAAGAGGCCAGGGTGATAACTATTTACTCATTTTACTTTGTGATGTGAAACACAATTGTGAAATGTAATGTACAATATTAGCTGATATTATTAAGGAAGTAGGCCCACGTCTACTTTCGGAAACGGTAGTCTACTATTTCACTGAAGCATTAGCATAATGACATTAGCCTCTGTTGCCCGGGCAACACATACTACATTGGTCTATGATGCATCTGTTTTCAGTCGTTAAAATAAACATTCCTCACAAATACATTTTCGTTGTAGGATTTATTATGACATTACATTACAAGTAAACGATTTGTTGGTGAAATTATCATTACCTGTGGTTACAAACCAGTGTTGCTCACTGCAACGCTGTAGCCTACGCGAGACACACTGCAAAAACATCTAGCACTACACAGCTGTTTAGGAAGTCAAACGTCTAACTACTAACCTGAACTTCATTGCCACAGCCTAAACTTTGTTCTGTTCATCTGTTCATGAAAATAATTAATTTCAGCCTAAACCGTACAACGGAACGTTACATCCAATTCAACCAACGCAATCGCTACCAAGACGAGCACTGCCAGTCTAGTACTGTACTGTAGTAGTACAATTTACCGGGGCAGCTTCTCCACACAGGGCTATATCGCATTTTGCGTTGTTACTGACAATGATCGCTACCTGTGAGCTTTTTAACAAGCGATTTTCCACTAAATAAATGTCAAGCTTATTTAGGTTTTTGGGGGCATATTTTCAGTTAGCAGATGGTACTGTTTGAATCGCGATTCCATATTCTACTGCCGGTAACGTCGTAGAATAATCTTCAAAGGGGGTACTTTATTAATGAAAGAATGCAATATGAGTAGGCTAAATGCCGGAAAATATCACGAAAAGGGAAAAACTTAAAAGGACGTTTAAGTAATAGAGATTAGGTCAATTTTTACACCGGTCTGCCAAATGTATTCGTTTTGATTCAGCTATGAGGCTGCCTCTTGCAGCGGAAATGAGAAGACATCTATTTCATTCTACACTTCACTCGTATTTTGATTTGTAAATGAGCAGCAAAAAAAAGATGCTTTTAAATCTATGTAATCTTTATAAATAATAAGTATGCATTTTTATGTAAATATACAGAAATATCAGTTGTAAAAATGTCATTAAAAAACGGACCCTGTGCAACCGACGCAAGCAAGCACACCCTACAATTTCCCCAGAAATTGTACCCTCTCTAGTTATTATTAGGGTTCCTCCGGTAGGAGGGAACCTATTGTTATTGTTGGTATTCTTATTATTATTAGGATTCCTCCGTCAGGAGGAACCCTATTGTAATTGTTGGTATTATTATTAGGATTCCTCCGTCAGGAGGAACCCTATTGGAATTGTTGGTATTATTATTATTATTATTCTTGTAATTTATCTCATGAACACATTGGTAAAAAGTTTTGAAATTTGGCATATTGATACAACATGCCACAAATACCGCCCAAACACAGACTGGCCCACATCAGACAATAGGGGGCGCCACAGGCCACGCCCAAATGTCCACTTTTCAAAGTGATGGCATTTCCACCCCATTGCTCCAATTCTTCTGAAACTTGTTGTGCATGCCTCGTTTTTCACGAGGAACAAAAAAGCCTCAAGGACCCATAAGGTCCACCATGATGGATTTTCCTGTACAGTGATAATTTGGGAAAACCTTCAAAATCCCTCTTCTCTTAAACCAAAATTCAAATTGACTTGGAATTTTGTACAGATATGTATCATTGATGTATTTAAAAACGTTACTTAAGACAGTTGAATCAAAAACAAAATGGCTGAAAGGGGTGTATTTATGTAAATGTCCACATTGCCTCAATATGTTTGTGTCACTAAATCAAATGTCATTTTGAATGATGGTTTTTCAAAACTAATAGGCTTTAAGGTGACACCCCCGGAAGTACCCTGCAAAGTTTCACCTTGATATGTGAAAATATGACTTAATTACAGCTGTTTGAGCTTGGACCAAATCTGACAATGCTTGCCTTATTTTACTATCCAGTTACTGAACATGGCAAAGTCCAGATCTGAGAATGGCTCAATTGGATGAGATGTTGTGCTGGTAAACGTAGGGTTGTAGGTTCAAAACCAGTCAAAGGCAAAAAAAAATGTTTTTGGACAGAACGGTTTCTAATCTTCCGGTCTATCCTCCGGTTGTAAAACATAGCAATGAGTGTTTATTTGAGCCCATAACAACACTCCGATCATCTGTTTAGCGAGACTGTGTAAACCACTGCAAAACAACACAGGTTTACCACAGTAGCTAGCTACTTGGAGTCTATGCATGGTAGTGTCAGATTCACAACTGAGTTAGCTTTAATGAAGTATATTGATTGTTCAGGTGGATTCCTTGCCTGTTGCACAAATTCATTTCAGTAACCTAAACCAGGACAAATCGCCACTGATGCTAGGCATGATTTGAAATTCCCTTCCATGACAAGTTATGGCACCCCAAACAACCTTTTTAAAGCACTACGAGTAAGCTATTATTTACAGCAGCAACCCAGTCATCCCGTTGTCCCAAATAGAACTAAATTACAGCTGTTTGAACTTTAACCAAATCTGACAATGCTTGCCATTGGAGAAACGTCTCATTTTGTTATCCAGTTACTGAACATTGGGAAGTCAAGATCTGAGAATGGCTCAATTGGATAATATGTTGTGCTGGTAAACGAAGGGTTGTAGGTTTAAAACCAGTGAATGGCAATTTTTTTATTTTTTTTGACAGAACGGTTTCTAGTCTTCCGGTCAATCCTCCGGTTGTAAAACATAGCATAGTGTTTATTTGAGCCCATTACAACACTCCAATCATCTGTTTAGTGAGACTGTAAACCACTGCAAAACAAGCCAGGTTCACCACCGTAGCTAGCTACTTGTAGTCTACGTAGGCATAGTGTCATATTTACCAAGTTAGCTCGAATGAAGTATATTGATTGTTCAGGTGGATCCCTTGCCTGCCGCAAATTCATTTAAGTTACCTAAGCCAGAACACATCGCCACTGATGCTAGGATTGGAAATTCCCTTCCAAACAACTTTTTTAAAGCACTACGAGTAAGCTATTCTTTACAGCAGCAACCCAGTCATCCCGTTGTCCCGTTTTTATGTCCCATATATAAATAGGACTAAATTACAACAGTTTTAACTTTAACCAAATCTAACAATGCTTGCCATATGGAGAAATGTCTTATTTTGTGATACAAAAACTGAACGCGCAAACGTCTAAGTCTGTGAATGCAGACATCCTAAGTCTCCCGGAAGGTCCGGGAGTCTCCCCCATTTCAATAGCGGCTCCCTGATGCCCGCAAATGCTCTACAATCTCCCGGAAATCGGGGATTTTGTATTTCGAGCGAGCGAGAGACTGTCCAATGGTCATTTCTGGTAGAGATAGGTGCATATCGCGCGTCCTGATTGCATCGTGGGGAGGGGTTACGTGCAGGTTGAGGGGGTACATCATGCGTCAGGATTGCGTCGGGGGGGGGGGGGAACCACCGCCCGGAAATGAGTCTGCAGGTTGGCATGTCTGTGAATGGCTTAGTAGGATGAGACGCAGGGCTGCTATGTGAAGGGTTGTGGGTCTAATATAGTCAGAGCCCTAAACCTTTTCTTTTTTTTCTGACAGAAATTAGTTTCAAGTCTTTTGGTTAATCCCAGTGTAACTATCTGTCAATTTTACAACATTTTGCCATCTTGAAGGAGGAATCCGCCATTGCTGCTTGCAGCTATATTTATTATTATTAAATGGGGGATGCACGCCGCAAGGGAGAGGTGGAAGGGGGGTTTTGGCCTCCTGTGAGGGGCCTGGTTTTTTGTTGGGTGGTTTGGTTTGGAGTGGGAGGGTCACCCTGTCTGTGTTGCTGTGGGTTTGGGTTTCTGTGTTTGTATTTGTTTGGTTGGTGTTTTGTTTTGGATTTGGGATTTTTTTGTTTTGTTTTTTGTTTTACTGTGTGGGCCCCGGGGTGTGGCCTGTGACTGGCAAGGTCCTGTGTTGGGTCCCCAGTGTCCTGTCCCTGGGTGATAGGCCCCTGGTTGTATGTATTGCCCCTATGGGTGGCTGGGGTGGTTGTGTGTTTGTGTTGGGTTTTATTTTTGGTTTGTTGTTTGTTTTTTTGATTTTTGGAGGGGGGTGTAGGGGACGGGACGGGCGATGGTGTTGTTGGTTGGTTACTTGATTTGTGAAGTGGTTATGGGGTTGAGGGGACAGTGTCTGTTGGGTGAGTGGGGTTTCGGCCCCACGCCTTTCTTGTAAGGTGTCTGATGTGAATAAAACCTTTTAAAAATAAAAAAAATGTGTACAACTCAAATTATACCACCCATATATATTTTGCACGATACTGGTATGAAAGCATGAACTGTTGTATTTCACGAGGTGATGTTTTTGCCAAACTAGCTAGCTCCTAGTGTAGTAAAGAGTCAAATCAACAAGTTAGCTGATGCTAATTTACTAGGCTATGTTACGTTGTTTGTGTGGTCGGATTATAACGAATACACAATAATTCAGATAGATCCAGTCAGTCTAACTTGATTGCTATGCATCGTTTTGTTTTCTCTACCTGGCATACATCTCGTAAACCTACTGAGTTGGCAACACAGCCCGTGTTCACAAAATAAGTAAGGAAAATAAAACGATGCATTACAATCCTAGCACGTTATCTGTCTGGATGCACCTGCATTATGTTTGTACTCGTTTTAATTTGACCACACAAACAACGTAACATAGCCTAGTAAATTATCAACAATGTCAACCAAGTTGAGACATAAATGCGAGACTGGAAAATGACTCCCAGACCCCTCGACCAAAGGCGATCAAGTAAGCTCATGCTGCTTGGATACTTCCAAACCTTTTTGGTTGGCTTCTACTTTTCTGGGAAAACCTTTCTGGTGAGTAGATGATTTATACAAATTATACACATACCTGTGGCATGATATTGAGATGAAAGCATGACTTGTTGTTGATTTCCACGATCTGATGTTTTTGCTAGCTAGCTCGTAACTTGCTATGTTTAGTCTAATTAGAGCAAACACAATAATGCAGGCATCCATTCTAAATTGATGGCTATGTTTTGTGATCTCTTGCTACCATCTACTGCCATTCATTTCCGTGTTGATGGAACATTTATTATTCCTCATTTATTGTCAGGCCACAGTTCAAGTCTTGCAAAAATGAGGCAAGTGTAATTCGTTTGGAAAATCTAGGCTAGAGCTACTTTATGGAAGACAGAATGAACCAGACTTTATGCTTATTCAAAATAACAACTTATTGAAATGACAAGACAGTAATGTATGACTGCAATGTTTCATAGGGTTATGAACACACCTCTTGTTATACCACTTGACTGCCTGCTGTTGACCGTTTTCTATATATTGAACATCTCCCTTTCTAATTTTACAGGTGAATGTGAATGTTGGCCCGCACAGGCCCCGTTCCAAGAGACAGAAAATGTTGAAAGAGGGTTGCACTGCTGTACAAATTGTCCATGTATAGTACTACATTGCCATCTCTCAGTTGTGCAGAGCAAGTAAGGTACAAGACACAAAGCAACCCATCCCTGCTGAACATGAACTAAACCGTTGAGCACCTAATTCCTTGGTGTACCAGCAGTGGCTAAAAGCCCATCTCCCATCCCACATCTTCACCACATTGCATAGAGGGACTATAGAGAGCATCCCGAGGCGCTACATCACAGCCTGCTTTGGGAACTGCACCGCTTCGAACCGCAACTCTGCAGAGGGTAGTCAGGACAGCCAAGAAGATAGTTGGGGTCTCTCTTCCCTCACAAACATACCTAACGCTGCATCCGCAAAGCCACACACATTGTGGACAAACCCATGCACCCCACATGCACCTGTACATCATCAATATTTTTGCATATGGATGCTACCTCAATAACTGATGTTCA